>JAWMRA010000130.1:64281167-64356887 GCA_035584735.1 Pseudotriccus pelzelni
AACAGGAGTCAGCAGTGAAGCTGCTGCAGCAATGAAGGCAAACTGGATGCTGGGATGCACCACAGGAGCACCACCAGTAGAGATGGGAGATGTGACCATCCCAACCTACCCAGTGCTTGTCAGGCATCACCTGGAGTACTGTGCCCAGTTCTGCTCTCCACAGCTCATAAAAAGACACAGACTGACTGGAAACGGTCAAAATGAGATCCATGGAGATGATTAAAGAGAACATGCCCTATAAGGAAAGGCTAAAGGAGTTAAGTCCTTTCTCCCTGGAGAAGGGAATGCTTGGGGAGGCATCATCACGCTTTTCCAGTATTTAAAGGGTGGCTGTAAAGAGGATGGAGGCTCTCTCCTCACAAGGAGCCACATGGAGAGGACAAGGGACAACAAGCGTAAATTGCACCAGCAGAGGTTTCATCTTGATATAGGAAAGAAGTCTTTTACACTGAGAACAATCAATCACTGGAACAACCTCCCCAGGAAAATGGTGGAATTCCCAACAACGGGAGGTTTTCAGGACACAACTGGGCAGGGTGTTAGATAATCCCAGCTAGGCTCCCTTTCCCACAACAGGCTGGCTCAGTTGATATTTCAAGAACCCTTTTAACCTGGACTGTTCTATGTTGTATGATTCTAACATAGCATAAGCCCAGCTAAAATTTATGCCAGAATTTAGGTGGGCAGATTCAGCTAGGATATTGTTAAATATATCTGTCTAAATTCTGCCCAAGTTTCAATATATATGGCCCAGAATACATAATTCAGTCCTTGCAAACAGAAGGGGAGAGAAGCCAGCATTAAAACTACATTAGAAGTTAAGATACAGAGAGGTTACTTCACTCCTTGTAATAAAGTATGTAAAAGGCCAAGAGTTTCAAACTTTTAGAAACAGTAACCATTTACCTCTCCTCTCTGACCTGGAAAAGCATTGTATCCCAGAGACTGGACTCTGCAGGAAGCTGAGGATGACGCACAAGGAGCAACAGGCCAGCACACTGTGCTATTCCTCCCCTCACTGCAAGGTACAGCTGCAGCCCACGCTCACCACTGCCACCACTGTCATCTTTAACCCTAACATGATTTATTAATTTATGTTGGAAAGATCAGATTTCCAACAAACAGCTCCAAGCTAATTAAAAATGGTAAGGAATCCCAATCTAAAAAATGGGACTAGGAATAGTATTAAAGTTAAGATTAAGATTTGAAATAAAGAGATTAAAAAGACCCTCCTGAAACTGCTAACTCATGTCTCCTATTGACCAACTCCCTGGTTTCTTCCCAGTCCGAGCCTTTCAAATTCCCGTTTCCTCTTCAGATCCTCTCTGTCTTTGATTTCCCTGCTAAGCAGTTTACACGACAAACAACGGAACAGCCACTTCTAGACTCCAAGAATTTGAGAAGGACTAACAGTTTCAACACCAAAATTACTCTGATTTCACTTCGACTCAGTAACTTAATGTACTTGTTCCAGACACTTCTCATACAGCACTTCTAGAGGCGTTCAGTACATAAATCATGAAAGATCAGGGAAAGTGATAACAAATTGCAACACAAAATGTTAGTGTTCATATAACAGAAAGAAAGTCTCTGCCTAAGTATCTTAAACCACAGAGACCTTGAGCTTTTCTGCTGAAACCCTAAATATATCAGAAAATTCGCATGCAAATGACAAAAGAGGATTTTCACCAGTGTCTTCTGCATTTCTCCAAGTACAGGTGCAAGTGTGAATTCTGCAAGCTATCATATATTTTTCCACTGTTTCCACTAGAGGAGCACCAATGGCCACAGGTGGTAATGGCAGTGGAGACACTTTTCCTTTCCACTACTCTTTAGTGTCTGTGAGCCCCAGAAATAATTCTTCCCAGTTCAGTCAAAAACATGGGCTTCAGTGTTATGGTTCAGAGCAGTATCATGGTTTTCAGATAAATTTATTTTATAAAATCACCCCAACTTTGAGATTAAAACTTGCATGTTCAACCTCAACTTAAAGAATCCCCCAAATGAATCCTCATACTTACACTGCCATGTACCACTGAAGCTAATTAGCCTGCAATTTTATTTCAGAAATCTGACTCACAATTCAAATAAGCTTCTCACTTAATTCTCTGGGTTTTTACTTAATAATAGTGTAATATTACAAAACTCATTTTAACACAGCAAATGCAAAAAGGAGTACAAATGAAGCCAAAAATTGAGCCACAATTACTCAGTGCTAAAATGGCAAAATTAGAAGTGAATTCAGAAGCTGTCATAGATTACTATGTAGGAATCACAAAGGTTATGCTGTGGCCAGGTGGTCTACTGGAATAGTAAAGTAAACTAAAAAAAACCTCAAAACACACAAGTAGAAAAATTACCTTCTTTAACTTTGAAAAAACACTACTAGAATATTATTTCTGGTTTTCATGAGCACACAGATATGAAATATCAGAGTTCAAGGAAGGGCTACAAAAATTATCTGGAGAGTAGAAGACTAATTTGTAGGGGTCAGCAGCTTGATATACTCAGTGAACCAGAAAGATTCACTGCTCATAGAGGTGACAGGGCCTTTCAGTCCTGCTAACCAAAGTATGGAGACATTTAACACTTGGGAGTGAATAACAGAAACATTCGCCCTTCAACAGAGCTGGAAGTTTCCTAACCATGTGCGTACAGTACCGAGTCCACAACTTTGCTTTGAAAATCTTCATAAAACACAAGTTCTAACCCAACTTTCAGAATACTTTGTACTGCCTGTCTGCACTGAGATCAGAGGCCTGTCTGCCTCTCACATCTATGAGCCTGCCCTTCCTTCTTAGACGTGAAAAATAAGTCCTGGATGTACAAAACACTCATGTTATTTGCAGCTCCCAGAGCATTTCTACTCTTCCGGAACCTTTTTATTTTTTTTCTTAAAAGCACCTTTCTCTGCTGGTAGGTTGGTGAGAGCTGAAGACTGAATGACAGACTCAGAGACAGAACCAAAAATCCTCCTTAATCCTTCTCCTACGCTCAGGTCAAAGTGATCAGACCTGCAATCAGGACAAATTTTTTGTCAGAAGAGGTAGGATCAGGTACGATCTCTTACTACTTTTTAATGATCTTTGGCAGCGCGAAGTGCAAACTCCTGAATGATTCAGGCATACCTTGCCTTAATTTCAGTTACAACAACTACTGAAGTTCCCAAATCCCTCAGTCTGTCTCACTGGCTTCTTTGCTGCATTCAGGAATTTACTCCATGGAAACCGACTTGCTCAGGTTAATGCTTTTTTCAAGTTAAGTTTAACAGCTTGTGGAATAAAAAGGGTTGCACTAGAGAAGCAGTCACTCTATGCCTTATTGATAATTTGTTGAACAGAAAACATTGGTACCAAGTGTTTTTCCAGCTTGTTTTACTGTGACATTAAATTTCATCCCAGTGTCGCAGAGACTCAGCTACTTGTGCTACACAAAACTGCACAAGAATGAGTCAAGTGACTAATTTTCACTTTCATCCTCTAACTGTGCAAAAAGTATCTGAGGAAAATGTAAAAATCAAATATTTTCCACTATTAATATTCATGGATGGTGGCAGCAGCACCAGAAAATGAATGGCCTTTATTTTTGCCATCAGGGTCACTAGTCCATACAAATAAAGAGGTTTAACCCAAATACTGCTTATTTTTAGGTTTCTGTGAACCCACATGCACTTCCCAAGCCTCATATCAAACATGCTAATAAGCCAGTGCCCTGGGATTTTTGAACACAGGTCAAATCAGATCACCAGCTTTCCAAGGGCAGGGCCCCAGCTTTATCCAACAAGTATTTAGAAAGCTTGAGACATACTGATCAGCATGTCTGACCCAAAAATGAACACTGGCCTTAAAATAAAGTTATAAAAGCTGCCAGACTTTTAATTCCAAGACTGGATTTGTGAAAAACCACAAATGCACACATCAGTTTCTCAAACAAAGAGTCACCAGTGCACTGAAGCAAAATTAGATGTTTACTTTGCCAGTGTAATTAATCAGGTAAGAAAATGCCCATAATTTCCACATACATGCATTTGAAATGAGGTTTTCCTAGGAAACAACACACTTAAAGCCACAGAAGTGTCCAAATTCCTTAAGAGTACTCCACACAGTCCCCAGAAGGAAAGCCACCTGCACTTACCAGAGAAGAGCCTACTGCTGCTTCACACAAGGGCAGCTCGAGGGAGATGTGCAGTGGCTGCACCAGGGGCTTTAGACACTAAGGAGAACTAGGTCAGGACCTGTGACCGAGGACAAGGTTTTACCACGTCCACTGTAAACCTGGGGGTGCTTCTGACGCAGCAGTTCAACAGGGAGAGCACACAGCACAGGCTCTGCCCCACCGCACTGGGGCGGCTGCAGCACCGCAGAACTGTGGAGTTCACGCGCAGCTTCACCAGAAAACTCCAGAGCTCCTTAGAAGGCAGGACATGGTGTGAGCTGCAGGTTGTCTCAAGTGAAGTCGCACAGACTCTGCTGTAGGTGCAATGACAGGAGGAAAGTCTTTCTTCTTCGCTCGAGATTTTCCTTTGACCTCAAGGCCAGCAAAACAGGCAAAATGAACAAGGCCCCTCCACTATGCAACAGCGTCACAGTAACACTGTTTCACTTTACCCGTTACGTTTTATAAAGTAATATTTTCTGATGGTATTAACCTATCCAGCACTCCCCTTGTTTTGAATAAAGGATGCTGGACATTTTAAAATGATACGTGAACAGCTAGTTTTATTAGAATGTTTGTTGGGTTTTTCAAAAAGATCATACTAGATCAGTGTCTCGGAAAAAACAGATCCCATGCATACACCCAATTCTAGCACAGATAAAAAACCAGAAAAAGCATGTTTAAAATGTAAAATAACTTTAATGCTAACCACTGTTGAAGCTTTCAAAAAGTGCTGTGACTAACAAAAGCTCCTACAAATGACAGAAGAAATTAAAACTCATTTTTCAACAGGAACATAGATACTTCCCCGATACTTTAAAAATGCAAGGAAATTCAGTAACTTTACATATTCACGTCTAAAATATCAGTATTGTGACGCATAAAGGATCAACTGAATGCAGCAGTGCACAGGCAGAGTGGCCCCATTTTGGCCAGGATCCAGTTATTTCCATGTAGACTGAATAGCGAGGGAGGAGATTCCTGAAGTGAGTTGGCAATGAACAGAACAATGCAATTTAACCCTTTGAATTACTCTGCAACAATAACTTCTCCCCAGCTGGACAACACTTCATACCTTTATTTATTTACAGGGGAGACAAAAGTAGACTCTTTTCCTCAGTTACACATAAATAGTAAAAACATTGCTTTTGACTCGTTAAAGCTACAATTTCACTTCATGCAAGCATGAGAGATATTTTATGGGTTTGGTTGGGTTTTTTAAGAGTTAATTTTGGTTACATGCTGGAAAAAAGTCCCTTAACCTGGGATGAAGAATCTGTTGGTTACTACCCTCCGGAACAGAAGACATCCCAGGATAGATTCTTAAATGAATCAGATACGAAAATCCCAAACCAGGTCATCCTAGTTTTAAATACAATTGTATTGACAGCGTTGGGGCAAATTTAAAAGCACTGTATTGCCAGGGTTCAAGTCAGCCACAGACCTTACAACAGGCCGTAAAGAACAACTCCACACTTGCCACTCTGAGTACACGAACCCCACAGAGCAGTAACAGTGAAGGTGCCGTGCCCAGAACCCCTCCGAGCTGCCTATGGACACACAGGAACACAGACACCGAGCTTGGTTATCTCACTTCGAGTTTGGAAATGACCAGAGCTCAAGGGAAAAAAATCCATTGACTATTTACTGTTCTTTATGAAGCTGAAACTGGAATGTTTAAAGAGGGGAGTAGGAAATTATTCTGTAGGTGGAGCCTAGACTTGTTAGAGTTAAATAAACATGAAGGTTTTGGGGTTTTTTGGTTTTTTTTTGTTTTTTACCAAGAAAATCTACTTACAAACTGAAATTCTAAAACACAAGCACATGAATTGCCAGATTCTGCTTTTCAGTTTACTCTGATTGCGAGATTTATGAAGGAGTCTGGAAAAAGGACTGCAAAACCGAAATACTCCAGTTCAACTTCTTCATTCACCAGAATTTATTAAACCTTAATAACAGCTCTTACACATACTAATTTGGAGACAAGACATTCTCATTAAAGCAAAGGTGAACCAAAAGTGCATAAGCAGGTCAGTTTTGCTTTCCAGGGTGAAATAAAGCATTAGTATGCTCCTTACATGTTACAGTAAGGAACAGTGTCACTGAGGTTGCAGCATAGATGATATCTAACTTGGTTATGCTGAGGCATCCCATTCATTAACTCTCCTTGTGCTGTTCTCTGCTCCTGCTCTGAGGTGCAGTGCGGGGAAAAAAACAAAAGTAACTTGCCTATCCATCAGCAGTAGTAATAAGTTTTCAGAGCAATTGACTTACACCCCCTTCTTTTTTTTAAAAAGATCTTACACTTCATGATACAATTTTTACTTGAATCAGAGGTAAATTAAACTGTCTTTTTTATACAATATCCCCTTGTGTTGATGGATTTGTTAGACAAGGACATCATAAATCCTAAGTATGTTCTGACAGCATTTGTTGCTACTCAAAATTATGTAATAATCCCCCCATCATCAAATTTGAGAATTACATGAATTTCTTTATGCTTTTCAGGATATGTTACGTTTCAAAGAATTAGTGTAGCTACTCCAAAAGATTATGAAAGTGCAAAAAAGACAGATGAAGAGACTAAGTAACAGAGCGAGCCACCATTTGGCAACAGAGCCACAGAGGTGAAGTTTCTTGATGAATTCATGACTGACATACCTACAAATTTGGAGATTCTACAGCACATGCCTCAAGAAAAAAATTCCTCTATTATTATGAGACTGGTTGGTTGAGATTTTTAAGATGGTACTAACCTGAATATTCATGACTAGATGCATCAATTCAACCATTTTTTTTCTGGCAGAGTATCCAAGTAAGTCAGAAATTGCTCCAGTGATATATATAAGCAGCACAAATGTTGTTGATTGTAACTGTGTTACCAGTTCAAGCTACAAGACAGTGAATCAAAGTGCATAAATGAGGTAGAGGCTAATATGAAGGCTGGATATTTCAAGTAGACTTGAACTGGGCAGATGAGGCAGCAGAAGTGTTGAATTTTTCATTAATTTCTCCTTCACGTTCAACTTGGCCTGTTCTAGGTGGCATCCCCCTGATTCTTCTACAGCACTTCCCAGTTTTGATGGGGGACAGAGGGAAGGAAGAAAATCCACACAAATAATGAAACCAATTTAGTCTGTCAACACAGTGGAAGGGGTCTGAGTTTAAAAAGCCTGTATGCAGGAGAAAATTAATATCTTTGCAGAATGCAGGCCTAAGTATTAATTTTGATGTAAGCCTTCCACATGAAATTGTATACTGTACTTGCACATAAAAACAGCTTTGAAATGTGAACCTTGCATATGTATTGTCATTCTATTTCCAAACCAGACAGCCAACAGCCAGGCTTATTCAATTTCAAAAAAAAATACTTTATATGGTGGTTAAATCGGGCATTTGTAAGTCCTTCAGGTAGATGAAGACAAAGTGGTTTGCACTCCCTGAAAATTTCTGTTGAGTGTTTAAAATACATGCCCTATATAAAGGATATTAATGCTGTCTCTATGGAAGTCTTAGAAGTGACAGTAAGACAAAGTTCATGCCATTACACAGCTCCCAGAGTCAGGAGCATTCTCTTTTCCAGCTCTCAGAATGCTCCTGACAACTTAAATCTACAGATTAAAACATATCAGCTAGGGATAAAAGTGTCACTGGATCTCATTTTCCCACATTAGATCGTTGTTCATTCCATATTAGGAAACAGTATGTCAAGAAACCCCCATGAACTCTATTTTAGGAGCAGCTCATCTCTGCTTTTCTTTTCTGCAAGCGAGTGTGAATGTGCTCCCCACCCCAAATTATGCAGTTTCCTACTTCTGGGTAAACCTCAAGGGTCAGGTACACCCACACAGTAACAGATGAAACACCACGAGAAAACCACCTTCCTGATCGTGCTGCCTCCCTTGTCAGGCAAGTCTTACCCAACCGAACATGGCGCATAAATTAACATCACACAAACCCAGAACTTCTCTGCCAGCTCAGTTTCTCATCGTTTCCACCTGACAGTGTCAGAAAGACGTTATTTATTTTGCTCTCCAGGGTTTCAGAATTGTATCTGGGGAGAAATGCAGCAGGCCAGTCTCTCCAATCACTGCAAGCCACGTGTTAAACAGTGTTTAATGGCCATTTTAGTGAAATCACTTTCAGAATCACAAACCGAACTTGAACATTTCAGGAATCACAGCCATACTCTCACTTTCTATTAGATCTATTTCTTTATTTCTTAACCAGGATCTTTTTAGTCTCTGAGTATTATTCAATTAAAGATTGAACAGAATACAGTAGCATGCACAAAACACAAAAGGACGCGCACCAACCATGGCATAAAGATTCTGTTTGCATTGCAGGAAGACAAGGACTAACTCAGCTCGATATTTAATTACTAGAGTGGCTGTAGAGCCTTGCACACCACAATCCAGTTACAAGACAGAACAACTCCTGCCCTGCTGGTGCAAAGTCAGCCCATCACAAAGGCTGCCTTCCCCAAAGAGGCCAAGCTGGATGCATTTACATTTTGGGTCTGATCTCAGCCATGACTCCAAAACTCTGGAGGATGAACATGAGCTTTCCCTCCTGCTCTTCCACACACACAGCTTTGAGAGCACCAGCCCCAAGCACACAAGTCTTCCCTTAAGGTTCATCCCCAAACAGCACCTAAAGACAGACATGCACACCGAAGTATCCAAAGGTCACAACAGTTTTGCATGGCTTTAATGTTCTACAAAATCAATTTAAAATCGTTACTGAAACCAAAAGAACAAAACTGAAGTTGTGCTTGTGGGCATTCTGCACCCACTGAATTCAAGTACCAGTGTAAAACATGAAAGGCTCCTGTTCCACACATACCCACACTTGCAGATTACGGATGGATAGTGTTCAGTTTAAAGACTAACATCCCTAGGCAGGGATTATTTCAGTTGACAATCATCTGCACATTAACAGGAACAACAACACCAGTGTTTCTACATATCTGTCTTACTATTGGTTGTCTAAAAACAACTCCACTGACCGTAATATCAGCTTTATTATTAATTTTTATTCAAATATACTCCCATTTTTCAACCTTACAACTACCAATAGCTTGAAAACTTCTAAAAACTCAGTACCAGTCCACCTGTCTATGTTTGCCTACTGGTAACCAGAGACCTTTCCCCACTGTGTTCTGAAAATCATATCCAGCCAGTATGGGGCTCATCATCCCAGACACAGAAATTTAAATTAAAATAATGAACATCAAGGATACACAGATGTGTCAAATCACTTGGGAGTCAGACAAGGATCCTGAATAACTCACATGGCACTAAGTACTTCCATTCCTGACTCAAGCTATAAAATGAAATCTTTCTAGAAACCAACTGCCACTGTTTTATTGGCAAAATAGGTGTGTGCAGTTCTTTCAAGTGCATTGGAAGACTACTGGCACCAGAAATCGTAAAACACAGTTGACGTGCACGTGGTGTTCAAATCCAAAATCCTAAACCCGGCTTTTAAATCAATTTCTCAAACAGCAGGCAGCTGGATACAGGCCAGCAGTTTCTGCCCGCGTGAAGTCCAACTGATCTCAACAAAACCTTAGAAGCTGCTAAGCAGCTCTCCAAGGGGATGGGCAGAACAACTGTGTGAAATGGAAACGATAATCACCTGCATTAAAGCTGCACTGTGGCATTTGTTTTTACAACAGTAATATTTCACATGTAGAAACATCTACTCTCCAAGTCTTTGCTTCCACACAGTCCATCACACTTTCTCCAGAGCACAGTATTATTTTCAAAGTCTTCCCTGACTCTCCTCACACTGTGTGGCCACAGGGCTGAGCCTACACAGCCGTCTGCGTGGCCACGCTGTGAGCTGTGAACAGACCAGGCAGGGAACTTGGAAACAGCCCCCCAATCCAAACCTGCAACCAGGTCTGCTCACAGGAGTTCTTGCCCTTAAGGGATTTCAATAGGATCTAGCATGTCCGTATACTTAAATGCATATGAGGCCCCAAGCAATTCCCACCTTGTTTGTCAGAGTTGCTCAGCAACAAAGTATCTAATGAAGCTTATGAAATCCAACAGAAATCCTATAAAAATGTATTCTATAGTACCACATGATAAATGACATTTACTATTCCATTTTTAATACTGTTACCTTTCTGTGCATATGCAAAACCCAATATATTCTATGTCACCTCTATCCAGAAGTCCCCACACAAGACACATGCAATTTGCATTGGCCATTCAATTTCAGCTGCCTGGAAGCTAGAAATTAGTAGATCCAGATTTTAAAGTTTTTCTCTTTTTTAAAAACCAAGTCTGGAAATTCTAATGATCAAATATTAAGCCTGATGCTTATTTAGTCAACTGCCCTGATTTCATAAGGAATAGATCCTGCAGCGTTCTCTTTTGTGTACAAAGAGTTTCTGTAGCTGTCAGAGTCAAAGCCATTTGGCGTTTTATAAGCAAACGTCAAAACTTTGTCTAAAGGGGCAAAAACTGTCAAACTCAAACTAGTGGTTTAACTCTCCAAATATCCTGATTACTGTGGCCTGTGTGCAGTTCTAAGAACAGAGTACACACTCACTTGCAGCGATTTATGCTTTACACCATGAAGAAGTTACGTGTGTTCTAATACTCCAAGCATAACTGATATAAAATGTGTAATCTTATTTTGCACTGTGCTAAACCCTTGGCTGTAACAATACCTCACAGCAGAAAGTCCCATGGGCTAATACAGAATGTGACTTTTTTTTTTAAAGTGTCTTTTAAACATATTATGTTTAAAAAAAAATCCTACAGAAATCCTCTTTGCAATGCAATCCAGATTTTAAAAACTGTTTCTGACCTTACTGTATCAACGTATTTTTCTACTCTATTTCACTTTTTCTCATCTATCCTTTTCAAACTAAACCTTAACTTTCTCTCCTTCCTCATACTTGTCTGCTGTTTTATTTCCTATTAGTACTAGACACTACAGAATTTCATAGATCAGCTAACAAAACACAGGTAATACTTCAATTTTATCCTCCTTTAATCTTATTAACCTCTATCAAGATCACTAAAATTCAGATGGTTATATGAAAATGTTCAACGACACATAACAGCAATATATCACACTGGCTTAAATTAATCCTATTTATGAGTCCGTTATCAACCTTATCTCTGAACTGTCTCTGTCATCCTCAAGTTCCTCACTCTTCTCCAAGTCTCAAGTTATGCAAGACCATTACCTCAAATATAACTTGTTTCCATTTTCTAGAACTTGCATGAAGTAGGAAGGAGTTAATGGTAACAAAAACCAAACAGCCCATAGTCCAGTCATTGTACTGCCTCTCCCTGCTGCGAGTTTGTTCTGTGCAGACCCTACACACCCTGCCATTCCCACCAACTACACCTTTACACTTTCCACAGGGAAACTGATCTAATCCCTTTGGATTAGATCCCTTCCAAGGGGCAGAAGGGGGAGTAAGATTTTCCTGATTTATCCTCCGAAGATCAAACTGCATTATCAACATGCACCTTCACTTTATAAGACAGTTGAGGTTTTGTGTGTTTATGAGGCACGATGCCAACATGAGAAATTACCTCTAAGAACAGTTACTTACAAAAAAAAAAAAGTCATCCGCTAACATGACACAACATGGAAAAACCCCAAAGCTGACATGACTCTCACGAAAAAAGAGACCAAAATGCCAGATCTGAACATGCCGCTGAAAATACAAATGATTCCAACATTGACTGCACCCCTTTCAGAACCACAGGCCACATCTGCAGGGGATGCTGCTCTAGAGCACACAACAAAGGAAAGATTATCCCAATTTAATACAGCTGAGCAATACTCAGCTTCAATTTTGACAGACAAAGGAATTAAAAAAAAAAAAAGTCTAAAGAATGCATACACAGCCAGAAAGCTTTTTCTTCTCTCCAGTGTTTAATGGTATATTTTCAGTTAACAAACATGCTACCTGGTTCACCAGAAGGGAGAAACAGCTAAGGTTCCAATGCCATGTCCATTAAATGACTTGGGAAAAAAATTGCTACACATTTCAGTAATTATTTCTATTACTCCAAGGTAATAACATCTACTTTAATAAGACACCTTTTCAGTTACCATGACAAATCCTATACAGTCTAATTGAAAAACATACTTTAAAAACAAAAGGTCAAGATAATCACCTTGTACAGTTTTCTTGCTGCACACACATTAATACGTTCTTTCAAAATACCAGTATTCATAAAATTATTCTCCTCATTGCAAGAGCTTTAAGGTGACATCTGCTAAGTCACCCACACTTTGGAGATTACTAACAGTTCTGGACTTTGGACATTTTTCTTTTAGTACATCAGCCTCTCTCTAGTTCACACCTGTTTCACAGAATGTCTAATTAATAAAACAGATTAAGTCAATTTAGTCAACATTCATATAACAATAAACACTCAAGCTTTAAAGTACAAACTGTTATTTATCAGCTCTCAAAATTATAACTCTTAATCACTTTGCCCCAGATTTTATTTTAGGATGTAATTTAGCTAACACCAAGACTGAAACATGTGAAAGTGCCATTTAAGTCATTGATATTGTACCTACATAATTATTTTCCTTTCATATTAATCATTATGTGTGAATACCGCAATTTAAAGGGATAAGACCTAGTTCTCAGTCTTCCACACTAGTTCTGGAAACATTAAAGTGCTGTTAAATTTGTGAATAAAGAAAACTAATTTAAGCACACAGAGAGGGCTAGACACTGCTTTGGCAACTGTTTGGATCCAAAAATCAACAGGAAATTCAACTAACACCTGAAGGGAAGTCAATAAAACACATTAAGCACAGCCAGGAAGGAACCTTTCAAACATCATTAAATTTCTAACCTGTCCTAACCAAGCTACTTTCCATGCTTGAACTTCCTTCCTAAAAATGAAGTTTTCTAGACGAACATTTAGAACAAATAAGTGACACAGAGATGCAGAAGAGAAAAATACAAAGCAGTTACTGTATTTCTGCACAGATAAAAACCATATCCAGTAATACAAGCTACTGATATAGACAAAACAACTGCACAAATGAGAGTTTACAAGTTCCCTCCTGGGTTTGAAATACCTCAGCAGGAATTAAATCATGATTTAACACGTCCTAACAATTGAATAAATTAGAAAAATACTGTAACCTCAGGGAACATTAATTTCTCAATTTGCCAATTACTGTCTTTCTGCCAGGGAGAGAGCAGTAGAACCTTTTTCTCTGTCAAGCCTCCTTTAAAATCACCAATCTTCTGTAAGACAGAGATATAGGAGTGTCTCTCATTAGTGCAATCAAAAGCACAACGCTTCCCCAAAAAATGATATTCCAAGCTTATTAGATGGACAACGTCTTAGGAAAATACACATGAAGAGCAGGGCAATACACGGAAACATGGTGTGGAGTGTGTTCATCACAGTTTGCATCAGGGTTTTTTTTAAGCAGCTCAAAGGAGAGCTCTCATAGATATATGAAGACAATGACATAGCTACACGCGTGCTGTGGGCAGCCTCCTTCAACCACACAGCACAGAGAGGAGAAAAAACAATACAGGGCTCATTATTAAATCTGTTGAATTGTTCTGTGTTGACTTGGGGTTTCTGAATGCAAAACACAGAATTACAGCCACTAAAAAAGGCACAAGGCAGGGTATTCCATTAAACAGTACTTAAGACATCCTGCTTGCCCAACATCTGTTATCCCTTGATATAAGATTTCTGTATCTCAGAATGCAACTGGTGCATTTGTCCAAGCAAAAAACAAGGACCATCCAGGTACCCACCGGTATCTGGTCAAGTTACTGCATCATCTTTAACTAACAAGACAGGAACCCTGGGAACAAACAGATATTCTGGGTCAAGCAGTTCAAATCCCGAGGTACTGTGGAAAACTACATTATATCCCCTCCCCCTCCCCTTATATAAGCTAACCAGCTCCATCTTAAAAAGAGCCTTATTCCACTGCTCCTGAGGGAAGACTGCTGCAGACTTCTTTGCCTCCGTTGCTTAGGAACCATCTTTTCTAATTTCCAGATTAGGTTTATTCTTGGATAGTTTATACCCATTTGTTCTTGTATCTCAAGCATAAAAAGCTCTTTTTACCCACCTGCCTTGTTTCACTTATTTTTATGAAGAGCAACCTCCTCCATACTTGGTTTCCCCAGATCAAACATGATACTCTCTGAGTTCCAGGAATCAATCCCTGAACCTCTTTCAGTCCAAATGTCCTTTTTAATTGATGGTGGGCAATAGGAATTAGATGCAATATTTCAGATAAGCTTTCAAAAGTACCAGAAAAAGTCAATACCTCTTTGTTTCTTTGAAGGAAAATATTAGCAGGGCAACAACAGCATACTTGTTATCCTAATCCTGTTCTCAGTTCCTAACTTTGATAGGTTTGTCATCCTTAAGTGATAATTCTTTTAATGCTATTTAATACAACTTCTTTTTCTACTGTTCATGTCTTAAGGTCTCAACTTTGGTCTGTGCAAAACCTTCTTTTGAACTTACGATTCTTGACATCCGATGAGAAAACATGAGATTGGTGTAAGAAGTAGGAATGGATCAGTAATTTTAATGAAAATACTAAATCTTGGGACTGATCCTTGATAAATTCCACTACTTACATAGTTCCAATTCATCATTTTCTGATCATCCAGTTCTATCCATACTTGACACATCCTGTCACCATTTAAAATCAATTTTCATCACTCCAGTTTTCACATGGTTCATATTGTACATTATATGACTTCTAAGTTAAAAGAGGTCAGCTCTAACCACGTATTCTCTCCAGGATGTCAGGGATCTTATAAAAGTGAGGTGTTAGATTTCTCAAAAAAACATCTTCCTCTGTTAAGAGCTGTCCCACCCTTTCCATCTTACCTCCACACAGAACAGCTTCTCTTTCTACACTAAACAAAAGGCTGAGACACACTAACAATGCAATAACTATCCCAACTCGCTTTTTCCTCTTAACATTGTGACTACCTTCACTGTTTGCCAGCCATCCAATACCCTTCTGCCTTGACATAATTGAGCCTCTAATCACACGGATCACCTACTTCAGAATTCCAGAGTAAACATTATATAGTCCCACTGATCTGCACCCTGTAAGTCCAACTTTATCTTTATGGAAATCATTTTTATAACCTCACTACAGTCCGACCTATTTGGCTGTGTGGGTGTGTTCAAAACTATCTTCACTGAAAATGAAGGCAAACTTTTCATGTAGCCTTTCACAAGTATCTAAATTATTTTTAGTCTTATTTCTTTGTCCCCATGCTTCCTGACAAGACAGGTGAACAGACTTTTCCAGGTTTTCTGGTTATTCTTGATGCTCCTCTTCAATTTGTTAGTAACCTTGTTAGATCTTGCAGCTCCATTTTTTTGTATTTGGAAAAAAAATCAAAGTTTAGTAAGAGCATAAATATTTTATACAGTTGCCAGAATTACCTGTATTTGTTGCTGTATCAGAAGTTCAGCCGTGCCAAAAGCGGCTGAAAGCACCTCATCAGGCAAGCCCTGAACACTGCTGTAAAACTGGAATTGCGAGAACACTTGGATGCTAAACTGTATTATGGACTTTGCAATTTGGATGTTCACTTCTGTAATTACAATGACAAACAGCATTTCGTGACACTCAGACGTATTTGGTCTTTTTTTTTTCTTTAATTGGGCTGTTTTTTGCTTGTTTTTCCCCTAAATTATGTATGCCTAAAACATGAATAAAAGATTAATGCCAGAGGTAGAAAAAGATAAGGCAAGGTAAAGCTGCTTAATTTCAGCTTCACCTCAGATGATGGATGCAAATGAAAAAAAAGAGCAACCTGTATTATCAATATTTTGGCTTGAGAACACTGCACAGCTATTACAAAATTTACTTGAAGGTTAAAAAAAAACCCTGCAGAAGTAAGGTTCAAATTTAGGATTACTATAGCAACAGAGAAGAGGGAGGGGAAAATAACCAGATTATTCTGTCAGATCATCAAATCCTTGAAAGAATAAATTTAGAGTTGCAGTCAAATTAACTGAATGTATCCTATTCATTAATGATTAATACATCAAATTAAGGACTAAATTAAACAAGCAGAAACTAGTACAAGAAGCAAAGTAGCAAAAGCAAAATTTCAGATTGAATTACCTCACCTTTTCCTTCTACCATCAAATATCTGGTATCACAACAGGTCTTCATACCAATAACTGATAACAGGATTTTTAGGAAGGTGTCTAGTCCTGATTAAAGGTCTGCAAAGAAAAAGAGGCAGTTGAAATCTGCCTCATTAAGTGAGCCAAGTAACTACATTACTGAAAATGTGCAATAATGTGCCCTCATTTGACTTGGGAGCGCAATGGCTTTCTGAAAATATAGTTGGTACAGAACTAACATATTTCAACAACATATGTGAGCAGAGCAATGACTTTATGCCCTGAAAACCAGGGAATGAAGAAATAAGCTCAAGCTCTTTAAAAAGGTGACATTTTGAAGAAACAAACCCAGGATATCCTAAGTTACTAATTACTCACATATTTTTTCATTATGCAATCTTAAACATTTTTTGTATTTTGGGGTTGCTTAAATACAAACGGACACATACATTAATGACAAAAAAAAGCAAGAAAAACAGCAGTCAGTCTTTTGGGAGACCAGCTATCTCAATACTTTAGCCCACTCAGATTAGATAGGATCCTAAACCCACTTAACATGCAGTTGAAGTGGCAAATGCAGCTCCAAAGGTTTATTTTTGACACTGCAAGCTTTGCTTGAGGCATCGAGGGGTATCTCCCCAGTTCAGCTGTAAGTATTGACCCATAAAGACCCTAAGACTCAGGCAACTTTTCCACCAGCCAGAACGTTCAATTAATAAGGCTGCCCTCATAATTTGCAAGACCAGCTTTCCTGGCTGACATTCAGATTTCAACCATGCTTCACAGCCTTCTGTTCACCACTTCTGGCTTTCGCTGACCAGCTGCCAGAAAGCTCTTTATTTTCTGGTGGCTGGGTAGGCCAGAGGACAGTTTGAGAGACTACCTTCTTCCAAGTTGTGCAGCAAACTGTTCACTGTGTTCTCTGCTCTTGGCTCCTGCCCAAGTTTCTGCAGTAAGGGAAAACTGGAGGATACCAGAAGGACTATCATGCCACCACTGTGAAGCAAGGCCACAGTCATCTTCATTGGGGTTTCCTTGGCCTTAAACCAACACCTCCACTAATAGACTGTAATTCAGTCAAAGAAAGTGTCCCAGATGGCAGACCTAGAAGTCGACATTCCACCTGTCAAAATCCTTACCCTATGCTGCAAC
The DNA here is from genome assembly GCA_035584735.1 of Pseudotriccus pelzelni. Classification (NCBI taxonomy): domain Eukaryota; kingdom Metazoa; phylum Chordata; class Aves; order Passeriformes; family Tyrannidae; genus Pseudotriccus; species Pseudotriccus pelzelni. The sequence goes on from JAWMRA010000130.1 coordinate 64,298,618, forward strand.
CACAAACACTCCCTCCAAGACAGGGGGAAGCAGCTCAGTGTAAGATGGTCCACATCGTTCAACAGCCTTAAAATCAGTGCAAGTTCTAAAGAAGATTGAAAGCAAAGTGGGAAAACCACCCAGGCAGAGGTTCAGTTTCAAACAGCAGCAATCGGAGAGAACAACAGGAGTTGGACTCTCTGGGTCCAAGGCATGGGAACCTACCCACCAACTTCCCTTGACACATAAGAGCCATGAGAGCTTTCCTTTAGATAAAGGATAGATATCTCATCTTCCTCTCCCTCCAAACCATGTATTATTTGCTTGCTTTGGGAAAACTCTAAAGAATTTACTAACTTTTTACCAAAATCGCTATGTAAGCAAACAGGGAAAAAAACATTCATTTCATATGGACAGCTGAGATCTAAGCAAACATCTAAGATCATAATTCATTTATTTTATGTGCCCATTAATAGATCCAACCAATGTAATACTGTACTGCAGTTGTTCTACATAACCAAATAAATGTTTACTGTATACTTCAAGCCACCAACACTTCATGAAATTTACAAAATCAAACACCATGTTATCCTGAATTCACCTATAAAAGACATAAAACTATTCTGAAAGGCTTCTAAGTTATCAGTTATAGCCAAAATGACCAGAATATCTTTGAAAACTCACCATCTAATAAATTTTACTCTAAGCCCAAGCGGGAGGGGGAAAAAACAAACAAACAAACAACCTCCCCCCCCTTGCTATGTGTACTAGTAGATTGAAAAATTATATCCATAGTAAGGAAAGAAAATATACTTTGGATTTAAAATAAAATCTTGTGCTTTACACTGAATCCATTATTCCAATCCTGTGGAAACTTGAAGTGACTTTTAAAAATAAAGCAACACATGAGCTGCGTAGAATTTTACCCAAAAAGCACAGAAAGTTTTCCCGTAACTGACAGCAACTAGAGGAAGATGATAGGAGTAATGAAACATCATCTCCTATCAACTGAAGTCTCCTGTGAATCACTATTTATCCTTTTTACCCCAAGTTCTCATGTTCCCCCCTGACATCCTGCATGAGTCCATCCTGGCTCCTCCCTTCATCTGAGCCCTGCCCCATCCAGGTCAGCCCTGCAAGAGGCAAACTGCACTTTGACTGGCCCAGAGCTACCCATCTACTGCGTGGCTGGAAGTGTGTGGCACCGACACAGCCACACGCTCCTGCTTCCCAAAACAAACCAGGAGCTGTGCCCCTCTCTTACGGAGAGCATGAGTTTGGCCATCAGATTATCTCATTGCTGGCAGAAACCTTTCACGCTTGAAGTCACCATCTTCCTGTCGAATGTAGCTGAATGTAGCTAACAGGTTCAGAAGCTGAAGTGAAAAATGAAGTAAGTCCCTTTAACTCTGGAATACTTCAAGATCAGTATGCAAAGCTTTGCTAGACAAGATTTTTTGGAGAAAAAAAACCAAGTATACTGCAACTCTCAGTTAATGCACAGCAGCAGCAATGTCTTCCTTCAATGAATTTTTGATGGAATGGGTGTTTCACAAGCATACATCCTTTACAGATTTCCATCAATATTTTGCAGTGACAATACCCAAAGAAATCGCGTCATCTGTTAAAACACCAAACTCACAATAAGCTTAATCCTTCACCTCCACAGCCACAAGGCAGCGACAGTAACTTTATGCTCATGTGTATGTAACACACACACAAAAAAACCCCCAAATAACAAAACCAAAACAGCCAACAAAAACAACCCACGGAAGGCAGCTTTCATGGGTCAAGGTTTTCCTCAATACTTTCTGGTTTAATCTGCTGTTAGCTACAATAGAGCTGAAATAGAGTATTAGATCTCTTGAGATTCAAGATCTAAAACAAGATAAAAATGAAAACCATAAAAAGTACCACAACAAAAATTTGAAATGTATAGGTACAACACAAAACCAAACCCCAAATAAACTAAGTTTCTACTGCTCCAAGTCATATTACACTTTTTAGTCCAAAGTTGCTTTTATATGTGTACTGATTACAAAACTTAGAAGATCTTAAGTATAGTAATTTGATTTCCCCTTAATCTTTGGTGCATAACCATATCACAACACTCATCTACTCATTTCATGTGAAAGTACCAAAGATACCATAAAGCGTTACTGATTAACTGCACTTACTACTCCCTGTTTCCATGACCCCTTTACAGCAGTTCAGTTACATACGTGAACGAAAAAACAAAATCTCCAAACTCTGAAATATTTTACTTCCTATTTTTCCAGACTTCATGAGTCAAGATCTGAAAATCATACATAACACACAGTACAAAAATCACTACTTTTAAAAAGACAAAGCCCAATACATTAGTCAATTAAAAATGCAAAGGAAAGTTTAATTAGTCTGAAAGGCACAGAAACTCCAAATCCCAGTTTAAAAGAGTCGCCCTTAACATCGCAGTTTTAAAACTGAATTCAGATTTGCTTTCATGTATGCTAATTTTTAATTAATCTGCAAGGAAAACCACTCAAATTAGTGATAGTGAAAAACTCTTTTGATGTCCCACTCGCTACCACAACTGATCTGAGGCTGAAAGGTTGGTCTTTCACTGGGTAACAACTGGATCCAGCAGAGCAGGCAAAGATCATTTCTCAGAATGCAATCCAATAAGCAAGGTCAAAGGAGGGAGTCAGAAGGTGCTGAAGAAGTTGTTGCTCCTGTTTGGCTGCACCTTCAAGGACAACGTTTGCAGTTTCTCGGAAGGGTCACAGAGTCAGTCCAGCAACCCCAGCAATGACACGTGCTGGTCAGCAGCCCCATGGGCAGGGGTTATTCAAATCCATCTCTACTCTGAAATTTCATTTGCCCTGAAGTAAAGGACAGTTAGACTTTAAAATTCCCCAAGCAGCAGCAATACTTCAACTTCATTCAAGACCAGGACCATTGGTTAGAACATTAGAACAGAGCCCTCAGGGCAAATGACATCATCTCAGCTTATTTATCATCTCAGCTTATTTATCATCTCAGCTTATTTATCATCTCAGCTTGTACCTGATCTGAAAAGCAGCAGTTCTAAAATGGGCATTTCCTGGAGCCTCTTCCCTTACAACGTTTGCAACTACCAACCACCAAAATTTCTGAACTGACAAGACTACAGTAAACAACATCCTCTGAGTGGTGAGGAAAGAAATCAATTATTTGCTTCAATTGGACTAAAGATTATCAAGACTGCTCTCAATAAACAGCAGATGCTTACTGAGATGGTAACAGATGTAAACGTACATTATTACAGAACCCTGTTATTGTGCATACAATACTTTAAAGTGATCGAAAAAGTAGCCACAGAAAAGGATAATTTTAAAGTAAAAACTATCATAGATCAATAGACGTGTGAAAGGAATGCTCTTTAAGCGTTACTATCTCTGACGAAAAGAAGCTTTCCTCAGGAAATAAACCGGTTTACATGTTCCACATTTTACACCTTTCTCTACTAACAAGGTTTGCACAGCTACTGCCCCCAGCCCTACCAAAACCAGTGTTTTTGAAGAAAAATGCTGGAGAAGTAGCAAGACTAGGTAATATTTTCCTAGTCCCCTGAGAGGGCTGATTAAATTATATGAATGGAAACTGCCAAACTCGGGTAATCTAGGACCTTCTACTATTTTTAAAATATACCTACTGTTGAACCTGTTACTTCAGAAGCCGTATAATTTAACAGAAGAGCTTTAGACAAGTTCCTCAGCAGATGACAAGTGACCTGCACAACGGAACGGAAGTCAGAAAGTCAGATATTCAGCATGACTTTTCCTCCATGTCCTCATGCCTCAGGTGTCCCTGTTGCACAGCAGAAGTCATACTGACATTCTCTCCTTCACAGAAGCAGTGGGTAAAGTCTTGTTATTATGCATTTTTCCCTCAGAGCAGGACTGACTCATTTGCATGGCAACAGTTTGGGATTTATAAATTACTATTCCCAACTGCTAGAGTTCTTTAAGAAAAGTATTTCTTCCAGTCAGAAAAGCAGCAGGTACAAGATTTACTTCCTGGTCTCCTCAGAAAGCACTTGTCCCATACCAGTTGGATGCACAGGAGCCATCAACACGCTAAGCAGCCTTCTCCTACTTTGAAACCTCCAGTTCTATTACTTTATTTATTAACAAAATTGGATACTTCAAAATTCGTTTTTCTCCTCCTATAGTAAGTCATAGAATGTCAGACGAGATTTGTTAAAGGCAGTTCATGCTATGAAACTACCCTTCAAAAACCAAGACTTGAATGAAGTAGTTTCATCCCTACTTCAGTCTCAGTGCTCAGATGCGTTTTCTCTATATAATCTCATCAAATGATCCAATTCCATGCATGGATTCACAGACTGGTTTGGGTTGAAAGGGGCTTTAAAGATCATCCAGTTCCACCTCCTGCCACGGGCACCTTCCACTAGATCACGTTATTCAGAGCCCCATTCACACATCAATTTAACATCGATGGCGAATCGAAAAGAATGAGAACAGTTGAGTCATTTTCTGTTGGAATCACCTAAAAAGAGCCGTCACAGAAAAATACTGATGCAGTAAATGACCTTTTTCACTCCACAGCATTAGTGACCCATACTCTAATGAACTTACTGGCACGGCACGCCAGCAAAAATACTTGCTTCAGATGAAGCACAAAGATTCAGATTTCTCACACCATTTTATAACAGTCAGCCACAGAAAGAAAACATTCAATCAACACAACAGTTTCTGGCTAAAAAGCGCTATTCTCAGCACGGAACCTCATATGGAAAACAGATCTCCAGTAAAACTACAAGAAACTTAAACATGCAAACATAGTCATGCACATATTATTACCATCTTGCTACGGTAAAGATCTGTAAACTTGCTATCCCTCTTCCTCAAAACTCTCCTAAGAAAACCCCCAAGCTTAAATTCTGTAACTGAGGCAAATTATATAGATCATTATGTTCACCTAAGACTATTTTTACAAGATGGAATCAAATCTGCTCACTGAATATAAAGAAATACCAAAGACACCTGCCCCAGAAGTCTAGTCCATAGTCGCATTTTTTCCTCACTTATTATACAATTGCTCTTAAAAGAATATTTCCTTACTGAGATACAGAATTGTGACATCAAGATAATTAATTAACAAAACCAGAAGCCTATTTTAGAAACAGTTTGTATTTCCTTATTTTTAAAATAAATTATTTTGCTCTATAAAAAAAAAAGAAAAAAAGAACAAATTCGCAGCAGCAAAGAACTGCCAAGAATTCTGGTGCCACATTCAGTCACATTCCAAGAACCAGAGCCGTAAACAGCCTGCGTGCATGGAGATACCTGTAGCTTTCAGAAAAGCGCACAGGAATTATCCAGCAGTAGTTGCAGCTTGAGAATTCACAAGCTGAAGGTAGACATGTTTTGTAAAGCTCTGTACGAAGACGTAAGTCATGGTGCAAGAAAACCACACACCTCTGGTATATGATAATGCTACGACCTACAGCAACTTTCCAAAAAGCAGGGACTAAAACAAAACCAGCAATGAGGTTACACCACTGAGCTATAGCAGCATCTCATGCAAGATTTAAGTGCAGTGCTACTCCTAGCCCCCATCTCGGCACAGCCACGGATATTTTTCCAGCTTGACTGGATTTTCCCCCTCCCTAATTGCTAGTTTTAACCAAAGCCAACATAGATTAAGAATCAACCTTAAAAGCAGCGCAGAGATCGCGCAGCAATTACGTGCAGAAAGACATGTGACATTCTGTATCAAAAGCAAAACCCTGAAAACGCTAAAACGTAACACCCCTTCCAACAGAAGGGACAAAACAACTGCCCGCCCGCAGCCGGTGCTGGTGCCCCGCCAACCCCCAACACCGCGCATCCCAAATCCTCCTTCGCTCCTACGTCCTCTGCGGGCGATGACTGGGGCGCGGCGATGCCCGCATTTCGCCCCGCACCGCCGGCGGGTCACCGCGCAGCCCGGGGGAAGGGGCAGGCGAAGCCGGAGGGCGGCGGGGGCAGCGCCGGCAGCCGCGGCAGCGCTCGGCGCGGTGGAGATTCCAGCGCCCCGCGGCCGCTTCCTGCGGCGGCCGGAGCATCCCGGCGGGCGGGCACGGGCTGGGCACGGGCTGGGCACCGCGTCCCCCCAGGGAGGGCCGGCAGCAACCTGCGCGCCCGCGGCAGCTCAGCCCCGCCGCACGGCGCCGTCCCGCACCCGCCGCAGCCCCGCACCGCGGGCGCCCTGCGCGCAGATGGTTTTTCCGAACGCACGCCGCCCCCACCCCCCCGCCGTTTTCCCGGCAGACGCGGCCCCCTCTGCGCTCCCCTCCGGGCTGAGCGAGCCGGCTCCACCGGCTGCGCCCCCGCCTCGCCTCGCCTCGCCGCCCCCTCCTGCGCTCCGCGCAGCGCCCGCCGCCCCCTCGCCGCAGGCTGCGCCCCTCAGCCTCCCCCGCGCCGCTCACCCGAGGGCAGAGCAGAAGGGGCCGGAGCGAAGGGGCCGCGGCGGCCGCTCCCCTGTCCCTGTGTCGCCGTCTCTGCCCGTCCCCGCCTCCCGCCGCTCCCGCCGCCCCCTCAGGCACCGAGCGGCCCCCGCCCGACAGGGTGCGGCTCCCACAGACCGCAAGCCCAACAACGGCGCCGCCCATTGGCGGGCAGGCGCGCGCCCGGCGAGCAAGCGGCCCTGCCATTGGCGGAGAGGGGCGGGAGGGCGGGGGTCGGTGCGGCCGCGCCGCCCCCGGCGGGTCCCGCGGCTCCGGCAGCGCCGGGGGGTCCCCGGGAAGGGGCCGGGAAGGGGCCGGGACGAGCTTCGGGCGCGGGCAGAGGGGGTTGTCGTGGCGCTGGATCCCGCGGAGAGGAGCGGCGCGTCACCTGCGAGGCTTATCGCGGAGCGGGCTGGGCGACAGGGGCGGGCAGGCACCGCTAATGGCCCGTCGCGGTGCGATAAGGGCTCGATGGCGGTGTCTGATCCTGCCAGCTCGGACAAGGCCAGGGCTGGCCGGGAGTGCGGGACTCGAGCTGGAGAACTGCCCTGGTGAGGGCCAGAGACACCTGTCAGAGCCGAAGGTGTTTAATCGGTGGAATATCCTGCGGATGTTGAGTTCCAGGCTGAGGAGAAGCTGTGCGCTTGGTTCAGGAAAAGCAGATACGTCGCCTAGCTGGTATACAGGAGACCTGATTAGATCTTGATAAATCACCTCCTTAGATCTTCTGAATCCTGAGATCTTTCTGAATCTTGTGTAGCTTTTATAACCCCACGGTTTGTTGCAATCACTGCAAGTAAAGCACCAGTTGTAAACTTAACTTCTTCTGTCATCTGTCGTCATTTTCTGTACATGTTTACATTCATTTCTGTATCATTTTACGACTGCTGCTTTGCACTTCTTTTTGGACACTGTCGTACGGAATCCTGTCTGCTGAATGAAGCGTTGCGTCTCTGGGAACATGCTCTCAGAAACACTGAACTCTCTTCCTCTGCTGTCTGTAACTCCCACCCCCAAGTTATCCATAAGTAGGGAAGGAAAACAGACTATAGCTAGCAGAACCTGATGGGTGCCTTCAGGAGACACGTCCTGTGGAATATGGGAGGAATCCAGCCTGCTCCAGCTACCTCCACCGAGGAAACACACTCCACTTACCTACTTCTCACTTTCAGGCAATTAATCTTCATCTGTTTACTGTTCAGAACAGGAAAACAGGCCACAGAGATCTATGTGAACTTATCTGTGAATTCAGCCTCCAAAAATGATGGCTTGGTTGTCAAGTGATGACGCAGAATGATTATGGCACACCTGACGAGAAGGCCCTGCTGGACACACATCTGCCTAATCAAAACCATCCCACAACAGGACACGTGTTTGTGTAATTAATAATGATCAGCAAATTATGTCTGAGCATCCTTTTGTAAGAACTGTTGCTGTAAGCCTAGAGGATTAAGGTCGCTTCACCTGCCCGTCCCCGTGTCAGACCCAGTGGATGTGTGTACATGCCAGCTGGCAGACTCTTGTCCTTGCTCTGGACCTGCAGGCTCCAGCCACCTGCAGGGTCTTCATCTTGGCACCTCTCTTCCTTATCTTTCCTCACCATGGCATTTAACACATCAAGCTCTCTCTCTTCTTGTCTGGAAAAGTAAATGGGAGAACAAATCCACGTTAAAAGCAACTCAGAAAAAAAAAATACTGCTTTAAGCTGTTTTCAGCTGAACTGGTTTCCTCTCTATCGGTGCGTGGCTCCAAGACCAGCAGTGCCAGGAAGGATGAGGATGTTGAGGACAGCAGCAGTGCCCAAGGGCTAGGGGAGGGCAGGGTCATTTCTTTCTCTGGCAGTGCTCCTCTCAGTGTTTGTGTAACCGCTTGGTGCAGTGGCACAAGCAGCTTGGGCTGATCAAAGGATGCCCTTTATCAGCTCCTGTTCGCTCTCCTGCTGCAGGAGAGTTCTGTTCCTTTACCCTTCTCGTGTCTACTCTGTGACCTGCCCAAGGGCACAGGTCCCCACTGCCCCCTTTCAGCCTTCCCCCTGCCATCATGTCCCATAATTGTGAGGCCAGAGAAAATATTGTTTTACCTGGCTAATCTGAGGGAAAAACGGGGGTGAGGGAGGGGGCAAGGCCAGCTTCCTGCTGAATCAACCAACTCGCTCTGCAGGCCGAGACTGGGAGAGCTGATGCATGATGGTGTTTATCTTCCCTGCTCAGTTGTCAGCCTGACCAGGTTCCTGCCCTGCCTCTGCCCAGCTGCAGGAAGGGCAATGCTGCTGCAAAGGCAAAGGTAGGGTTACATGGGCAGAAACGCAAGGGAGGGCTGACGTGCACTAAAGCAGTACACCGTGCTGCAGAAATAAGGCAAGACAATCTGAAAAAGCACTGCTGCATTATTTAAGACATGAAGAACTTGTCTTTGTTAACTCTTGCCAGCTGGGTTTGCAGCATTACAGCTACAACAAAAGGTTGAACCACACAATAGTTTTCAGGCTGAAGTATTTGACTCCCTCAAGATCTTTGTGCTGCTGGTGAGGGCTCTGGGATAACGACCAAGGCAAGTTTGTAGCCAGTAGGCTTCCATCTGCCATGTACACATCTGCACCTTTACTGGAGAATGGTTACTGGCCTTCAAAAAACAGAAAAATACTGTGGTGAGCGCTGAGGGCAGCGAAATGTTCCCACGAGAGGTGTCAGAACGTGGTGCTGCTCAGGCAGTCCAGATGTTCCTCTTGCTGACTCATCCACAGTCAGTTGTTCTCCTTAGCAGGCTTGAGCAGCAGCAGCACCGGACTCAACTTACATCAAACAGTCTCCAATAAAAGTGTCAGTGTAAGCATATTTGTTCACAAATTACTGTACAGTTTTTATGCAGCTGGCCGCTTTACCTGCCATTAGCGCTTCTTGGTGCTCCAGCGCCTACAGCTGCCTGAGAGAAGCACAGCCCTGGACTGATGTCACACACCTGCACACTTTATATGGGGTGCACTCATTCCACATAAGCAGTTCCAGGTCAGTTTTCTTACCTATAAACCGTGAATGATAGCATCAAGGTCAATCTCCCTCCACAAGCAAACAAAAACACATTGGGGGTTTGTTTGAGCTGAAAAAAATAAAGATAACTGAAGCAGCAGGTGGGAAAAGGACAGAGCAGCTGGAACAGGCCGATACTAAATGTTGCCAGATTATATAAAATCTGTTAAACTGAGAGGCCACTTTGGCTTTAAGTTTGAAAGCACAGAGAAATTTTTATACATGACTGAGGTGAAATGTAAATCGAGCTACATGGTTAATAAGAGTTCCAGTCAAACGCAGCCAAAGGTGCAATGATTGCTTCAGCCAAAGGAACTCCAGCAACCAGCATTCTTTGTGGAAGTTTGGGTTTGTTTTTCAAAAATGCTTTTCCAAGTAAATCCAGTTCTTTCAGTTACAACACCTATGGCTTCCTAAGTATCATCTGCCTTCTAGTTGTATGTTTTCTGCAAGTTGCTTCTGTATGAATTCCAGTGTGACTAGAGCTGCTGAAATTGTTTTTATCTGCTCTCTGATGAACATCTTCATCCATAGTAGGAGGAGAAGGGAAAACGTCACTAAAAAGTCAGAACTTTTGAAATAACTTTAGAACTATAAGCAGACCCAAGAGAGTAAAACAAAGAAAGGAAAAAGACACCAGGGCAAGTTCAAAGTAGTGAGGAGGGCTGAAAAGCATAAGAAAAATATTTTAAGGTAGTTAATACTTTAGTTATTATATATAGGAGAAAATTAATTAATCTTGAGAGAAGCTTTGTAATATTAGAATATCAAGTTTTTTAATTCCCTTAAGCCATATTTAATTTTAAAATGGCACATTTTCAGCAGCACTCCCATGGTCAGGGTGTGGCTGGCATTTCCTTGGAAAAAAACCCCAACCATGAACTTTAGCACAGTGTAAATTAAAGCACAACATAAATCAACGGAGCCTAAAACACACAGGTTGTGAGGCCACACCTGGCACATCTTTCCATATTTGCCCTGTAATAAAACCCTTTAGTAAGTTTCCATGGAACAGACTCTTCTGCTTTCTGTGCTGCTGGGGTGGCCCTTTCACATCACCAGATTTCCATAAGGGTGCAAAGCTCCATCCGTGTAAATGGCTTTCCAGATCAGAATTCCAGTGCACGTCAGCCCCCCAGCCCAAGAACAGATTGCACACAGAGGGCATTTGCACAAAGTGGTTGTTAAAAGGCAGAGGAGGTGGTAACTCAAAGAAGGGTTAGGTGCTCTTCCCTCATTTTATAGATATACGTTTTACATACATATGGATTTTATATATGCAGAGATCTAATCCTGTAAGTGGTTGATATTACCGTCAACTCCAGCGAATGTGCGTGAAGGCAATGACATTAAAAACAGTTCTTTGCTATCTCCAAGATTCCATGTCCATTAGGGCCACACCATGAACCTGAGAGGTTGGATTACCCACTTCTTCAGAACTAGATTCTGCAAGGAAGGAGGTACAAGTGGGGGATAGTAATGACCATCCTGTAATTAAGATACAGGAATGGAAGCCCTGAAGGAATAGATCTGGAGTTGGCTGTGCTACAAAGGCTTGCTGCATACCTGAAGCCTCCTGAACTTGATCACTTCAGCCTGTCCAGTATTAAAGTGAGCTCAAATGCTCTCTGCTCTAGAAGCTGTAGTAGTATTTGGTATTTTGGTACTTTGAGTATTTACAGTAAAAGAACTATAAGCTCAAACTATAAGCTCTCCTACTTACGGGTCTGTAATCACAGGCATCTCAAGCACTCCCACTGCTAGGGAAAAAAAAAACCACCCTCCTTGACATGGAGTTGACTTTTTCATGAGATAGAAAATATTGCAACATCATGCAATTTGCTTGCTGCTAGGTAAAGTACTTAATATTCAGGACAACTCTTTAAAGCTTCATGATGTGGATAAATTTAGGTGGCGCTCAGGTGTCCATTAGGTAAATTCAACCTCAAAGTCTATTTTAAGAATAATTTAAACACAGAAATATGAATTAATTTGGTTGTCATCTAGTTAAAAGACATTCAAATGAGTAATTTTGCTAAACAACATTGCTACTTATATGAGAGAGATGAGCCAAAAGAGTCTGAAGTTTCAAAGACCTGGCCCATTAAGTTTCCACCTGAAGTTAGCTTTAATCTCTAGCTTCTATCTGAAGTCTCTTAAGATTGATTTCTCTCTCATGACTTCCACACACATGCTCAGCAGCTGCAGTCAGGTTGTGTGGGTCCCTGCGTGGAACAGGCTGACCAGCAGATGTCCCCAAATTCTAAAGAATGACGGTTCAAGCTTCAAAAATCTTCAGCGCCCTTTTGCACGTTCCAAAGGATGAAGCACCTGAGGCTACAAATACTCTCGCTGCTTATTCCCATTCTTGTAAAAACTGAAGTTCTGAACAAGGGAGTACTTGACTGCTGACACAAAGCACCTTTACAGCCACAGAAAAAGCATCTGGATATTGGTTCACTTTTTATGACATGGTGCCTATTGATTGATTGTCCCTTGCTTTATTTTCAAAAGCACTCTAATTTTCTTTCCCCTAGAAGAGCAAACCCCACCCCCAAATAGCATCTGTAACACTTTTTCCTGGAGGTTCAGACAGAGGAAGCAAGACTTTTTCCAAACTTGTATCAATTAGTTTTAACTTGGATATCACCAAATTCATAAGCTGCTCTTTTTTTTGCACACCAAATGCTTTTACATTTCCCAACAAACTACTTCAAAGCTAAGGAGCTTGCAGCAGGCTGTACACACAAAGGTTGTTTTGTGGTGAAGGAAGGGAGGCAGCTTAGTGAGAGGTATAGGAGACAGACTGAGCTGTGTGTTCTAATTGTGCCTTTCTTCCCCACAAACACCAGAAATTTAATCTCGTTTGATTTGGCATTAAACAGAGTACACAGGAGCAAGTGTAAGTGACTGCAGATTTGTTCAGGACCCTTCTACCTCTTTCTGGAGGGATGAGGGGATTACCTTGCACCGTCTGATAACCAGAATGCCAAATTTCTGAGAGTTGCTTACATGAAGATTTGTTTCTTCAGGGGTCGGAAAACTAATTCCTTTAACTCCATGGCTAGAAGACTCTAACAGTACCTAACACAACTACAAAAAGAGCATTAAAACACACCCCCACGAAATTAAAGATGACCACACAAAATGAGGTGAACTGGCACTGAAAGTTTTTATCCATTTCAGAAATCTATACATTTAGGTACAAAACGGAATTAACACAAAAATGTACATATTTTCAACTCTTGTATTACATAAGTAAAGAAAGTGTTATGTTTTAAATTGATGTGTACAATTTAAAAAAAATCTTCTGACCTTATGGTTAGAAAAAAATATCTGAATAGAGCCCCAAAGTGAGCATGCTATAGATATGACTGTCATGAAACAAGTCAATTATTCCCAGAGAGAGAAAAATTTACTCTCCAAACAGTATGTGTGAATACTGCAAGAAACTTGAACTTGCTCTGATACACATGTATGTATTTCCCAAAAAGGTTTTTTAAATGCTGTCTTGGCTGAGCCCTCTTTAGAGTGGATCATATCAGGGTAGCAAAACACAGGGATACTAATTTAAAATAAAAGGAATTAGAAACTTAAAATATGCAATATTCAACAGAATCTGAATTTTGAGTACTTCATATACACATAAACCCTATTACAGCGGGAACAGAGATCAAAAGACTGATACTGTGTATGTCTGTGTCTCTTGCGAAAGGTGGAGGCACAGTTTCTTGCCTCAGTTCTTATGTATGATCCTACTACAAAGACGTTTGTGGATACAGATTCAGACTGACAGAAACTGGATACCTTCTTCTGTTTCAGGAGCGGCAGATTTTTTTTTTAATTATTGTTACAATTCCTGTAAACATTAGTAGAGTATGAAACCATTATGACATTTGGGTCAACAGAATTACTTAACAGCTTATTAAAACAAATTTTTCCTCCTTATTAAAGTTTGGGAATAGAGTGATTTGGGCATAAACATCAAACCCTTGGATTTAGCATACCCAAAGCACTACAGAATGAATATTACAAGCACCCTGGTAATGCTTATCAGCAATAGTATGTTAAAAACAGATTTTATTTTGCATGCAACTACAAACTGAGTAGAAATTTTAGGAAAGGAAAAATTCTTGGTAGTAGATTAGGGCAGTGTGTTTTGCCCTAGAAGAGAAAACAATGCAATGGGCTGACAATCTGATCCTAAGAGACTGATCCTGACCACAAAGATTTACGGAGTGATAGTAGTATCAAAATCATGGTTTCAGGGTGGCTTGTTTTGTGTTTTGTTTTAAAGAACCTTGGACTGTGGCAATGTGAGAGGACCCATTTTCTCATACCCATTAAAAATTCCAGAGGCACAAACCATTTCAGTTCAGAACTCGGTAACGGGGCTGCCATGAAGCCAAACCAGTATTGTTCCACACTTACCTGAAGTGCGTGTCATTGAGTCTTGAGATGCCACAACTGCATCAGCTGGATCGTACCTGACAGTGATTACTGCAGACACTGTACTCACAAGGTACACACATGGATGAGGTGGCTTAAAAAAAAAGCCGGATTTCCTGATTGTCTTTACCCACAGTAAATCAAACAGTTTGCACAGAAGTCTTCATTATTTACACGTCAACTATACAAGTAATACAAAAGAATATCTCAGCTGAGCACCAGTGCTGACTTCAGGAGTACCACCTTCAAGTCAGAGTATTAGTATTCCCTGTCACAAGTAAATTCTGATATAATTCCACAAGTTTCCATTTTCTGGATCAGTTGTATTCAGAACACTTCTTTGTTTGTGCCCTTCTTCGACATTCCAAGGAGATTAATAATAGCAGCAGTTTTGTAAAAAGTCTGGGTATCCTGGACAGCTTTCCCAGCATAATCAGTTCAGATCTTTTTAAAAGAAAAGACCATCAAGTCCACTGATCAAAATTGTAAGGTTTTGCCAAGAGTTCATTATATGGCGTTTATATACAATTCATGTGAGAATAAAAGGTGAGGGGAGACTCGATGTGTGTGTGCAAACAACAGGATGTCCAGCAGTGGCAGGAGTCCACAGTTAACTCGAGGGCAGTGGGGTGTCAGTGAACTAGGGCTGTCATGTCACCTGGGTTTGGAGTAACCATAAGGACACCGAAGCATCAAGCTGTCATGACTAGGTAAGACATGAGTGCTGTAGTATTCAACCAAACTTCCCATGTTCAGAAACATGACGTCTGAATCCAGGTAAAACTTGTCATCCTGTAGTAGAACAGAAACCATATGTAATCATTGACAGTAATGATTCCAACTCAGTGTTAAAGAGAAAAAAAAAAAGAAACACCATCATCAGAATTAAGAAGTTCTTTCAAACATGTAACTGCTTCGCAAACTAGTCAGTCACACAAATAAGTCCATATTAAACTCAGGAATTTAATACTCCATCCTTTAAGATTTGACTGGAGCTGCAATTTAGATGTGAACATTTACAGTTTCTCTTTTGCGTGATACAGCAATTAGAAAGCCCAGATCCGAGGACTCTAACTCTCATCCTAGACAAGGTATTTGTAAATCAGCTGATTTTTACTTTCAGGAACGGGAACAAGTTTAGACTTTAATTCCAATATATACCTACACCCACCCACATTTTATACACACACGTATATAATATCCACATGCATACAGAGTGCAGCTACTAACCTTCTCAAAGATTCTGTAGTTTCTCACTTTTCCTGCAGGTTCATCCCATACCACCAATACCTCAAAGAAGAAAAACGCAACATATTCAGTCTATGCTACCAAGCTCTTCTAAGTCAACATATTATTGGGGAATTAGTTAAAATTCATCCCAAAAAAAACCACCAAAAAACCATCCCTGCCATGATAGCAATTGTCTCAGATTTTCTTGCTTTAAGAAAAGAGCCCACCTAAATTGTTAAGTACTTTATCATACATAAGATATAGTATGTCTCAAGCAAGAAGTTTTTTGGGGGGTAGATTCAGCAATTGCAAGTTACCTTTCCAGGCTTAGTCGATGAGTTCCTAATACAGTACAATCCATTTTGTGGTTTTCCTTGTGGGCTACTAGCTTTAAATATCCTAAAAAGAATAAGCAATCACACATATTAGCATTTTCTGACTCAGATAAGTCAAGTGCCTACAGTCTTAAAATTCGTTTTTTACAAATCTCTGTATCAGTTGTAATAATTCATAGTAGATCATCCCTGAAAGAACGTCACTGTTGTAACATCCAAACCAGCAGTGCAGCACAAAAGTTCTGATTTTCTGGTCCCTTCTACCTTCCTGACAGAACAACCTTCCCCAGATGGAGCAAAAACACGTTGCATTCTTATCTATTGACACACGAGCACTGAACTAACTTCCCTGAGAAGTGATTTCCATATTAAATACTTATCAAAATTATCTTTGGCCTACTGCTCAGTACAGGTTTTTGTAGGACTTCTAAGTAACTGTTTTAAAAGTCATATCTTTACCTTTCAACTTCAAAGGATTCAGAGGTATTAAGAAATATTGAAGCAGGCAGCCCAACCTGTAAAAAACAGGAATAGATCACAATGTAAGTCAATGACAACTCAAAACATGAGCAACTTGTTATGCAAATAAGTTACAGCCATCGCTATCTGAAATCATTAATGGTGATTTAATCAATACTTTATGCTTTTTTCTCCTTTATATCCAGTATTAAAATACAGAACTTAATCAAGGCATTCTCAAAGAGGCTCAAAAAGAAATAATAAACAAAAAATTACACAGTACTGTGCTTTCAGAAAGCTATTCTTTTCCTGGAATAATGTATTTAAAACAATTTCCAAAAGGATATATGAGCAAGGAAAAAAAAAATATTCTTTGAGAATTGATCATCTGCTTTATCTTACTTTTTCATACTCATCATCAGAGTCATCATCATCAGGTTGGCTTGGCTTGGAGGGTAGTGCTGGTTTTTCAAATGAAAAGCTTCTAAAACTCTGTCCATCTGGTGGTGATCTCCTGGAAGAAACAGAATGAAAACTGAAGGATATGTCATCAGGAAAACAGAACAAAGGTACACAAAACACTGAAGGGATAGTAAAACTAGAACAGAAATTTCAGTTTAGCCCCCAAAATCATAGAATGGAAGGGGACCTCAAGGATCATCTCATTCCAATCCCCCTTCCAACTCAACCAGGTTACCTAGAGACCCATCCAACCTGGCCTTGAACACTTCCATGGTCCAAAACTTGTCTGGCCAACCTGTTGCAGCAGCTCACCACCCTCACAGTAAAAAGTTATTCCTAATATCTAATCTAAACCTATACCTCCCCTCTCAGTTTAGAGCCCTACCCCCTTGTCCTGTCTTGGTGGCCTGACACTGGACTCACTCCAGTCTCTCAGTGTCTTCCTTGTACTTTGGCTTTAAAGAGAGTGTATCACTTGTTCTTCAGAGCTGCTGAATGAGCCAGTGCACAAAAATATTTTCATCTGATTCACCACCATGACTAGTTCCACATCCCTTACTAAAGCTGATTCTTAATATAAAATGCAACACATTTCCTATCTCCACAGAAGCCTAAAATTGTTTTTGTAGTTCATTGAGGTCCTGACATAAAGGCTTCTTATTCACTGTAATCAAAGGCTATTAAGGCTTTGAGACACACCTGAAAACAAACTATAACATTTTAGTGTAATTTTTTTGTTTGTTTATCTATTCTTTCTTTCTGAACTATTTCTGAAAATAAACTCATTACAGAATTTTCAAATAACAAACACAGGCAATAAAAGCACAACACTGAGGGAGAGAGGGATGGTGCAGGGAAGAGAAACAGATGTCAATATGAATCTGAGAAGTATGTCTATCAACTAGTTAACTAATACACAATGGAAAAACACAATACTGCATTGTGTTTTCACACTTACTGTAGCTGGGGACATGAAGACTTCTCTGCTCTAGGCTTGATTCCAGGGGGCTGGTGGCTTGGCACAGGTGGCTTTGGGAGCACTGGTGGCACAAAGAGTCCAGGCTTACCATGTTCTCTTGGCACTTTGGGCTCCACTGGTTTCTCAGCGAGCTGTGACAGCTTGGGTTTATTGGCTGGTAGTGGAGGAGGAGTTCGCGGGGAAAGGTTTAAGTTTTTTAGCTTCTCGCATCCTTCTGGAAGAGCAAGAACTTGGGCTGGAGGCAGAGGGTCTGGAGGCAATGGGTGAGATTCTTTGACACATACAGGCTTCTTGAAAACAGGCAAAGGGGGCACAGGGGGCAGCTGTTCACTTAGTCTCCAGCTTGAGGGTTGAGCCCTTAGATTAGGTTCAGCTCGGCACTGTAACTGGGGCTCTCTCGTGGCTACGAGATCCTCCAGTTTGATATCGGGTAAGCTCCTCTTGGGAGGTGGTGGTGGTGCAGGTGCAGTAGGTTTGCCAGCATAGGAGTTTGCCCTTGTTTCTGTGTAGGCAGCTTTTCTGACATGAGGAACGGGTGGAGGTGGGTATGCTGGGGGCAGGACCATATCTGCAGAAAGAAGACATCCAAAAAGCATGACACACTGAGGGGAAACAATATGTCAACAAACAAGCCTTTTCACATTCATTTTCTATGGGATTTAAGGTATTTCACTGGCATCTGGTCTGACAGTCCCCAAAATGCTGGATAAGCATTTAACTTGCAGCATAGTTCTGCATGTTAAAGGTAGTAAACTCCTGCTATTTTTATTCAGGCATGGCTTGTGATGACTTAGCAAAGGTTTTTTGCTTTGCTAAAAATAAAATAAAAACAGACTACATTGAAAGCATTAGTCCTGCTCCAGACTGATGGCCAGATGCAGGTCATCCAGGGCAGGAAGCCTGCGAGCATATTATGCTTTCTGTAAATGGTTACTGCTGTTACTATAAACTTCAACCCTAAACACCTCTCAAGATCAGATACGTGTGCATTACTTCAGTTATTTTACCACTTGCAATGTTTCAGTTATGACCAAAGCAAAATAATAACTCTGGCATTCCATGTGAATATTGCCTTCCCTGGGGGCCTCTCACAAAGGGAACCCAAGAAATCACGTACCATCTTTCACTATGTCACAAGTATCCGGCTGCAAGTAGGACTCATCCTCTTCCTCCTGGTCGTAATCTGCAGATAAAAATAAATGTGTCAGACTCCGAGAAGTACTCCTGGAACCAAGAAAGAATATCAACTACTGAGGGCTCTTTAATAAGAAAATATTTTTCAGATTTTTTTTTTTAAAGAGGTAAAAAAAAAATTAATAATTTTGGCCCACCTCTATGCTATCTAGAATAGATGTTTCCAAATTTAATGTCAATGAAGTAAGCCGTCACTCACAACAGGGGGAGAAGAAGTACACTAAACACGAAGTTTGTTTCCAACTTTCAAGCTAAAATTTCTAGTGCTATAGCCTTCCTGAGAAAAATTCTGATCAGCTGCAGAGACACAGCTACATGGATGCATTGGCAAAACCACTTGGAAAAAATATAATCCCCAAAACTTAACCCTAACACAGAAACATTTACAATTTTGCAATATGGAAGCCTAAGCAAGCCTAGCGATCCACAACAGTTAACTCTGTGCCTTGCTCTGGCAACAAAAAAACCTGCAGCACAACAAATGGCTTAAGTGGTTTCAATGTTGCCTTTAACTGTAAATCAGAATAATCTAGACAAGAACATCATGCTACTTCTAGGCAGTACTCTCTCATTGATTACAGGAGTCATCTCAGGAACAATAGGAGAGGAATGTACTAAAAAAAGAAAAAGATAAGAATAGAAGAACTTATTTTTATCAGATAATTTTCCTAATTTAAACTCCTAATAGGCCTCTTACCATAATTCATCTTGCATACAACACTTCCTTTCCATAAAAACAGAAGGACTAAACTACAATCCTACATGAAATGCTGATGAGCTGGTCTTCCTCTGCTTTGCAGCAATTGAACCGGATTTCCTAACAAGACTCAGTCCTGCCTTTCTGTCCTAGTCAGGAAAAATAGCCAGGAATTTCCTTTCAGGAAATGAAAGGACTCGCTCCCATCAACCCTGCCCTTAGAAATCTGAAAGGGAAGAGGAGAAAAGGCCTAGTAAAGGATTTCTGTTGAACCCTGAGGCGAGGTTTCTTATATTGGATTTTACTAATGTATTTCTTGACTAGGAAGTCAGTTGCTGAAATACGTTGTGAATGCCTACCTGGCAGGCTTTCTGTCACGTCCTCACTTCTAACTAACCTCCTTGAAGGATCTGAATTTCTTGAGTTTATTTTTACTAACAGAATATCTGCTTCTGCTTTAAAACTACAACAGCTATACACCTTGTTAAAAAAAAACCACAAAACAGTTGCAAAATGGATCAGTTTGTTTGGAATGGGAATACGTCCTGCAGAATCCAGAAGAAATAATTAAACAAATAAAGAAGCCTTATTTATCAGTGTCTGATTTGTCACCTTCATTATCTGCTGAATGATGAGAATACTTGATATCGATGGGACGTTCTACTGAGCCATAGAAACTGTCTGCATCGGAACCAGAGTCACTGCAAAAGAAAAGACACAGTACCTGCTGTTTAGCAGGGCTCCAGCACTGGAAAGGAACGTTGGAAAAGCAGAAGCCATCTGTTCCTATTTCCCAATTAACAGTCTTACACGTTGCTGCTGCCTTTTAAAAGATTGTTTTTACACAAAGCTGACATTTGAAGTTCTCTTAGTAAAAAGATCTATTTTTGTCTTGGTGTTCTTTAAGGTATGAATTAGGAAGGGCCTTCCTGCTTGGGTCTTACCGCACCTGTTCTTATTTAACAGCAAATTACTTTCGGTTGCAAAAGGCCTAAACCACCACTGTCAAGAGCTAGTGCTAAAGGGGTAAAAGCCCAATAAAGATTAAGGGTTTATACCTGAATTCTGTTATCGTTTCTTTCTTCTCATGGTAGTGATCAATTTCTCTCCTCAAGGACAGCATCCAGTTCTAAATAAAAATGAAAACACAACATTCAAACACCTCCATCTTTAAATCACTGAACACAGATGTATCCATCCTCTGTAACAGAGTAACTGTGTAGGGAACATACACTGAAATAGTATTTATCCATGACTTTATATTGAAAGGACTCATCAGTCAAACGTTTTGACTGCCTAAATTGCTGTAAGAACACATTGAAATATTAAATTTTCAGTTTTCAAGTTTCAAGCTGTTATTTCCGAAGCCAGGTACCTATTTGTAGTATGTTTACAGGCAAGAGATTTCACTGTTTTCATACTTTATCAAAGGTTTAACATATAAATATTTGTTCCTTGGCTAAGAATAAATATGGCATATTTATGGAATACGGAGAAACATTTGCCATCTAGTATGACACTTACAGCCATTCCCTAAATTACAAGTTGAACTAACACTAACTTAGTAGTTAAAACTTTAGACATGACTTTCAGAGGAGCCCAGAGAACTAGGTATACAAATTACAGTGACAGCTGCATTTCCAGTTCATTTAGATTTTAGGGAAGTCCAAGATTTGCTTCCCGCCTCAAGGAAAATTATTACTGCAAAAGAAGAAGAAAGTTACCTTTCTTTCATCTTCAGAAGAAGCTGAAAAAAACCACGTCCTGTGCTTCTTGCTTATGTGAACTAACTTGAAAGGAAACACATTACTTGATGTCGTCTCCTCAGCTGCCCGCATAACCCTGAGAAACACAACGACCGATACAGAAACGCCTTAATCTATAAAGTTACTGCTGCTGAGCAAGTCATAAAGCTCTGACACAAAGCAGTTTTACTGGCCACTTTTGCCTGATGAAAAATAACCCCCAAGCCCAGGAAAACACCACAGAAATCCCCATATGTGCACTGGTAGTACTTCTCCATTTGAGTGGGAGAAAGGACAGTGCAAGAGCTCTGACAGGAGGAAGAGCACTCATCCAACCGCCGGCCAGGATTATGAACAGATGCTTTGACGTGTTCAAGAGTTTTAATGAACTGCATTAATTCACAAGTGTCACACACAAGAAGTATTTACGGTGCTTGTGGTCCTTCTTTCAGAAAGGCGCTATTTCAGAGGACAAACCAAAACATATGCTTCCCATGAAAAAAAGGAAGATCAGGAAAACTAATATTAAAAGTTAACTTAATTTTGCCACTTTTCCCTTACAAAACACTGTCTTGCACTTTTTTTACGATTTTAAAACACGCATAACTCAACCTCTTTCTTTTTTTGTGTGTATAAGGAATTTCCTCATTTGAGATTCCTCTGGGGGGAAAAAAAAATAAAACCCCCTTTATGCAACTACCCAGTCTAACAATTCTCTCATTTCAAGTTCTTTTTCAGTAATGTTTTCTCTCTCTGTGCATAATACCGGTCCCTATTCCAGAAGGTTTCCACAGGGTTGCTAGAATGCAGATACATAAAAGGCAATGACACAGTCTCTAGCATTTACAAATCCCGTGGTGTTTTTCACATTAATGTGGATTACAGAAGCGTCATGACCACGTTACACCATGGGTTTCTTCTACAAATGAATCTTAAGCTTTTAATTAGTTACAATGTTTACAACTGCATTCCCCTAAAATATGCCATTGTTGTGCTCAGTTAGAGAAGCCCTCATAATCTAAGAAAAGATAATTCCTTATTCCAAAAGGTCTGAGAATACGATACAGTACAAAAATCACATGTACAAATATGATGAAATTGCACTGATATTTCTCTGCATCCTCTCTCTCGTTAAACCTTTCTTAGCAATTTCCTAAAGCTGGATTGGACTTGTGTCAGTAGGCCTTGTAGGTCTGCTGCACTCGGACTGACAGGACTGGCTAACTTGAAAGCCATATATTTTTGTCTTCAACTTACAAAGTAAATATTAAAATTTAAAACATGTAGCAAAACGAGTCAGATATCTTGTACATGCGTTCTCTTATTTACCACTCTGTAGCTCAAACAGTTTTGACACTAGAGTTGCTGAATCAGTAACTCCATAAATTTTCCTTTCTGGTTTTGTGATGATCATTGAAATCCCTACAGAACAAAGATCACTTGTCTGAAAGAATCCACATCCATCTGCACAAGCATTAAGTCAATGACAAGAGTAAAATTCAAACAGCTTTACTGGTCAAATTACAGAACATGAAGGCTATCCACTTGCCAGGCACTGGAAATGTCATATACACAACTTGAAAGCAATACTTCTCTTGGAATCCAAGATCAATGCTTAAACCAGAGAACAGATGTAGCTGTGTTTAACTCAGTTGGAAATGAAGCCCGCAGTATCTCGCATTAAGTACAAGGAGTTTGGGTGTCCAACAAGTTTTTGGCACTCACCTGTTGTAACCTTTCAAAGAAAAGGCACCCTGTGGAGATGCAGATGTGCTGCTTTTAAAATAGTAGATACATCCCTCGTGGATAATCACAAATCTCAGTGGCCCTGAAAAGATAAAAAGTGAGCAAAAATAAGATTCCAAGGGCAGTACAATAACTAGAACTTGGTTAAAATTATTGTTTAAGAGTTGAGTAATCTTATTAATCATTATAAATGAGCACAAACTAGTTAAGTGACAGCTTGCTAATGATCAGTCACATGGTAAAGCTGTCCATTCACAATGTTTCAGGAGCATTTGAGAGGGAGCTGATCTGAAAGCTTCAAAAGAAGCCTGAGAGTCTGCCGGTCTGACCTCTACCCGTGCTCCTTTACTAGCAGAATAAACAACAGGAGGAAGGCAGCTACAGGCTACAAATACTTATTTACATCCATCCCAAAACCATGATGGTCTCTCTTCTTTCACCTTAAGTACATAATGCTGCCAATAAAATGATGTTCTAATTTCTTTCTTTGAAAGGGGCCAAGATTCCTTCCTGTATCAAAGGCAGTAATCTTTATCCTTAACTGTACATGTATAGTTTCAATATAAACAGGGATAGCATATGAATAGCGTACAAATAAAGCCAAAACCTGAAGTTTTCTCCATGTAAACAGACTCTGATTTCAGAAGAAATTACTGGTTTTAAGTACAGCCTAATGTTGGCAGTGAGAAAATTTCCATTTCACAACAGCAACAGGAGTTGGGATATTTTTCCAGTACAGATTAACCAACTGGAAAAAAAAAAGCTGAGTACTTGTTTCTTTTAGAAAAGAGTATTTGAAATTGATACATATATTTGGAATCTGTTTGTCTTGAAAAATCTCACTTGTGAAGGACTTGACAAGAAATTTGAACAAGCAAAATAAAATAAACCACATTTATTAAGATTTATAGTTCCAAAACAATTAAAGAAAAAAAATCTTTCAGTAGAGTTCTTTCATACATATACTCCAGTAAAACCATATTCCAGTACAAAGTAATTGGAAGAACAGCTTCAGTAAATAGTCTGCTATCGTGATATGTGTTAGTGGCCCTAGAGGCAAGCATTTTAAACACTTAATTTAGTTAATACTCATTCGACTTACACTTCAAGATCTGCAGCTGGGTGCCTCCTTTTTTATGAAGATACCCCGATTTGGTCACTCCTCCAGGCATGGTCAGAAGGTTTTGTGCTCCGATTGCCTTCATTGGGACTGGCCAGACGTGCTCCTGCGAGGCCATCGTTCTGCAATTTCCAACAGTTACAAACAGCTTAAAACACAGATTTTACTCTAAGGGGTGAGTACTGAGAAACACAGCTCGTTTCCTTAAACAAGCTTTCCAATCAACTAACGTGGTTCAGCACTCAAGAATGTAGCACAGACGGGTGCTCAAAGATTCCAGGAACTTCACAATGTATAAAAAACTGTGGTGCAAAAAGCCCCGGTTTATTTTTGTCCAGCTCTCCAGAGTGATTGACAGTAGTTGAAACAATGAAAGAGTGCTCAGTAAGCATTATTTAAGTATTTCTGTGTTAAAAATGCTCCAGATTAACACTGCCAGACTTAATCAGGCAGGTGACTAGAAAGAAAATGGGTTTCTTCTCCCAATGCTATACCACACATGTAAATACAATGTCATTTTCTGTACAATGAGGGAATCAAGTCCAAGTTTAATAACTGAAGTATCTAATACTAACCTACTCCTGATATTTACATGTTTTATTCTGAGTGAAAGGATTAGTATATAATCCCACACCGGATATTATATGCCACAGTATCCTGTGCAAATGAAGTTCATCTCAGACTGCTGCAGGCTTCCATTTAATTTATATACCAATTATTAATGCCATGCTCCACCAAGCTCCTTTGCAGTTACCACACTCTTTCTGCTGTCATCTTAAACCAAAAAGATTAGTTTCTTAGGTAGTAGCTTTTTCTGATATATAACTATGAGCCCTCTCTTTCTTAAAATGGTGACAGAACTAGGCTAAAAATCCTACTGTGTAATAGGGAAAAGAAATCATGCATGGACTGAATGGGAATTTTGACCTAGACATAAAAGGGCCTGTTATCCTCAGGTGTAGGGCTAGAGACCTTTGCTGGTAAAAGGCAAACTAATGAAGTTCCAGTTAATTAATTCCTGATCAAGGAATGATGGTTTAGAACTGATAAGCTTTCAGTGGAGGACTGAAATTGAATGGATCTTGTCTGCTTCTCCTTCACCCAAAAGGGACAGTAAGGGAGGTCAACAGCGAGGCTCAGCACTGAATCCAAGAGCCTCAGCACAACTCCCTGCCCAAGCACTTTCCCCTCCAGCCTAAGATGGCAACTGGAAGTTCCTATACTGAAAAGAATGAGGAAATGCTGCAGTTTTGTTGAGGGATTAAGTGCAACAGCAGAGTACATATCCACTGAATAGGTGTTAGGAAAAACAGAAATGCACGTCAGTGGATCTTTCAGTGGATCAGCTCAGGATTCAGATCCAACTGCTTGCCCTTGCTGATGATGTGTGTGTGGGAAAGGGTAGAAACTCCTAGCAATTTCTACCAGGAGAGTTTAAACTAAGTTAAATTCTTTGGGCAGCCTAAAAAACTTAATCCCCAAAATTAGGTTTTGGTTCCCAGTGTTATGAGGCAGGCACAACCAGAGGAGGCAGGATCCAAGGCTCCAGAAAGGCTGTCACTGCAGACACATCAAGGCACCATGGTTTCCCAGTTTTCCCCCATGACTCTCCTCCTCACCAAAAGCTAAGTTACTTTTGTTGTACTCAGCTGTATCCTTCCTTCTGCTGCTTCCTCTGTGTTCTTATTAAATGACTGAGATCTTTCCAAGTTGAGTTGTTCCTTCCTCTTCCTCCCCCACAGTGAAATGTCCAGCACCAGCACTGCATGAACAGGTCCAAGAAGGGGCTACTCACGTACTTAAAGCTTTTAAGAATAAGAGTAAAAAAAAAGAATAGTAACAGAAGTTAACCCCCCAAATCCTTCAAATTGTTCCTCCACATCATGCAGAAAAGTCTGAGGGAAATGGAGAGTGTTACTCAGCTGGCTGCAGATACTGCAGTACTGCTAAGAGTAATTTCCTCGAAATAAGGAATGCTAAGGTAAGTCCTGGGCTAAATTCTTCTTTTAAGAATGTGCCCATTAATGTTCAAACATTAGAAATTAATTTATGATTAAGTTATTTCAGTCTGTTTCTAGTTCTGCTCAGAGAAAAGATTAAGTAAAAGTGGACTCTCTTCATTCAGATAAATATACTCTGATGCCACTTTTCTTGAACTAACCCTAACTTTAGTGTCAATACCATCCAACAGTTTCAAGTTCACCATGGGTCTCGAAATCCTGAGTGCCTTTACTACAAAGAACAGAACAAGAAAGGACTTAAGCACCTCGCGTCTGGTGTAAAACTGTTTCAGTTTTACGTACTTAGGTTGAAAAGCTATCAGAAGAGGCAGAGTTAAATGTTTCAGAGAGGTTACCCAAAACAACCAGTAAGCTGAAATTTCTAGGAAGCCAAAGTCAAACACTGGGAACAAGTGTATGACACCCTAGGTAAATAGAAATATTTGTCTAGGCCATGTTTGCCTTCTGTATGGGAGTACACCAGTCAGACTATTCACTAAAGCATGCCTGGATGGACATTTTCTTCCCCACCTGAAAAGCCAAAATTTCAGGAAAAAAAATTTAGAAAATAAGCAGAGGGGGAAAAAGAATAAATCCTTTCCTACAGTGTGATGATTACAGGATTTAACTGAGGGGAAAGGACAGCAGAGTATCAGGTTCTGCTTCCTCTATTCACATTCATTTCTCTTCTTTTGCTCTCTATTCTCTGTAAGGAGACTGATCCTTACAGAAAATAGAGAGCAAAACTTAGAACTTCCCCAGCCCAGCTAATTGAATAAAAGGAGACATGGCTGAACTCCATGCAACCAAGTACATATTACTTGAGCTAAAGAGCTCACCTAATGGACCAGGCTTTTCAAGAGATTTAGAGGCTGCTAAGCCTATTACCTGGATTTCAATGTGGCTTATAGCACTCCCCATCATATCTGTAGCTCCTCAAGCACTTTCATTTGCTGGCACATTGCGGACACTTAGGGAGGACTTTGGTATTCTGAGTTGAAATCTTTGAGTTAGGCTTCTAAAATCCATTTAAGCACTTGGAATCTAGTCCCAGGCAGATTTTATTTCTCTTCTTGACTGCAGAAAACAACTCTGTAAGGACGGATTATGCTATTTTGCATCATAGCTGTCAAAGCTATGTAGCTTCAGGATCTTTATTGCAGGGGTGGGAGACAAGAAGGAAAAATGGAAGCTCTTAAAGATTCTTCCGGCCTTCACATCTACAGTATGGTTGTCTTTAGCTCACTAAATTGGTTCCTTCCATTCTTGATATTCCTCTTATAATTTTTTAAATACATTACCTGAAGAACAGTTCAATGTTCAATACCAGGTATGCACAATAGCAAGCACTGAAGTCACTGCAGAGCCTGCTAACTTTGGCATCATTGAGAACAAAAAGATATTTCCAAGCTGTTTCTGATGCAATTATATTCTTGCACTACAAGCCAAAAAACCCCAGTACACATTTTCACTGCTGGTGCATAGGGAGAGTCTCTTCCATGACAAGGAAGTTACCAGGAAGGGCCCACAGTGTGCAACCAGGGCCAAGACAAAGCTCCCTCTGACACTGGTCCTCTGCTACAAACAGAAGGCAACATCACCCGTGCAGTATTTGGGGAAAGCTTCCAGTAATAGCTACACACCTTCCCACTCACCAAGGAACCAGATGCATTCACATCTGAGAGGCAATTTTAACCTATCCTCTCAGTTAGAGTAGCTAGATTAGAGGCTAGGGCATAATTTTACAGTCTAAAAGTCCTTCCAAGAGTAAAAGTAAAATTCTGCCACATTAAAATCTGGATTACATTATAGAAGAGCACTTACCCCTCTTGCCTTAAGAGCTACTGGCACTTAGCCCAATTAAAGCAAATACAAGCTGATTCAATTAAGGATTGCATCCTGGAAAAGCCACAAGTCCTTAGTTCTTGCTTAACTTCAGCAGAGCATATGGCAGATATGATCATCTCCACATCTTGCAGTTATATAGGCATAAAAAACCATTACCCTCATCTCTGAAACTACAGCTGCCAAAAGCTGTATTAAAAGTTCTCACTTGTTATAATAATATTTACGGTCTGTCCTGGAGCCCAGTTTGGTCATGCTGGAAAAAATAAAAAACAGCCTCCAAAGCTGCAGTACAAAAATTAAACCTGAAGTTTTAACAACTACCTCTATTGTGCCAGTTGTGTCTGAGAACTTCTAAAACTCTGTAATATCTCCTAACCTCTAGTCTATAAATTTTATTTTGAAAGTAAAACCTAACAAAGCCCGATGCTAGTTTCCTTCAAAATATATCATTTCCATACAACATGACATATATAACCCGTAACTTATAAAAATGAATGTATTCCTCATATCTTGCAGAGGGAGACTGAAGTCTCTACTAAAGGCTTTACCAAAAAAAGGGGCAGCATTGTATACTGCAAAACTGTAAAGTGAAAGCTTCCCCTAAGTGCTCTCATCGATTCTGAGCAAAAAAACGAGTTCTCTGATTCAACCATCTAAACATTTACCAGCTGTTCTCAAAGCTGCTTTCTGCAGAGTTTTCAGGTCTCTTGTCCACTTATTCCCCAGGACTTCTGAAATACTCTTCCATATCTCTCCTACTTTTTTGGCTACACATTCCATTTCTTAATACTTAACAGCCCCTTTCACAATAGTTTCTCAGAAAGACTAATAGCACAGTACAAACACTGTGAAGTCAAATCTTACAAGACAAAGGGAACAGAGAACTAAGCCCGACTGAGACACACTGTTGTAAGCAAGTTTACTCTGTTTAACTTGCTTCAACTTGCTTTTGTTTTCTGGCGAAAGTTTTCAACAACACCCAATTCATCTCTTCCCCCTCCAATTATTTATCCTTTCCCTGTCTGCATGAGTTAAAAGTATTTTACCCCAGAGACCATATTCTACTCTTAGCTGTAGCCTGCTCTCTACCTTAAAGAGAAAAGATGACAGAGATACAAGCCCCCAAAGAGCACTAACCTGGTGACCTTGCCCGATCGACACATAGTTTTCCTGCTGGCGGTTTCACCGAATGATTGTTTCCTTTGCGATGACAGAGCCATTAATAACTTGTGACCCCTCTCAGGCATGACAGGAACATCCCTGCGCTTCTCCCCGCCTTGGGTACTGCCAGGCTGAACGTGCCGGCGGAGCTGCTGCACAGTCCGCACGGACGGGAACGAAACCCTGCCCCAAGCGCTTGTGCATCTGCACTGAGCTGTGGCCAAAAGTGACGCCGAGGCAATGACTTGTTTCCTTTGCTACTTCCTGTTTCCCCCACTGTCAGTGGGCAGCACTGTCTTTGTCAGATTTCCCGGCTCTCCCAGAGAGGTTGTAAATCAATTCCTGCAGACCTCAAACCTCTGCCAGGCACCGAGCTAGAAAGCAGAGGGGATTTTCCAGCGCTCGCTTTTCTTCCTACTCACCTTTTCAAATCAACCGCTTTCCTATGGGAAAAAAGGAAAGTCGTCCTCTTTTCTTACAGTGTTCTCAGGCTCTCACAACGGCACAGGCACAGGCCAGAAACGCTGCCCGTGCTTCTGAAGAGCTTGTGCCTCATCAGGTACCTGCACTGCACCACAGGACTATGATGAGTATTTCATGTTTTCTCCCCCATAGCTGGAGCTTGTTCCTTCCCTCTTCAACCCAAGGAAAATCAAAATAGCAGTTTTTAAAGACTCTGAAGCATAGATGTGCTTTAAAGCAAGTCTTGCCTGTACATTTGATACTCCCCAAACCACAAAAGGCAGTAAAATTCGAATTCAAGAGGCTCACAATGCACAATTCTACAGGATGAATATCACCAACTGATGGTAAATAAATGCCATTGTTTCATATGGAGTTCTAAAAAGGATTCAAGTTTTTCCACTGATTTGTCTGGAATTAAACAACATCACAGGCTGGAAAGTTCAAACAAGACAAAACCAACTAGCAAGTTTCTGAATGATGGACAAAACATGTTAAGCACGTTAAGCAAAGTTTACTTCATGTATTTTTGGGGAAATGGATGTGAATCTGTACCCTAAAATAGAAGGAAGAAGAAGTCTCTATACAACATCATCTCTTTCTGTAAACTACCCAACAGTCAAAGCACAAAAGAAAATAACATTTCAGGTACTGGTCATGGCTGTATCAGCTAGAAAAGCAGTTCTCTCACCACAGGGCACCCATCTGCACTCCTTCCACAGCTCTATAAGGAAGGGGAAACAAACCATAAATACCACACATCTGTTGTCAGCCAAAGTATGAACATATTAACACAAAACCCCAATGCTCTTCAATAAGGAAGAACACCCAGTTGTCTCATTGGCTTAACTAAGATTTTTCACACAGGAGAGCTGTAATAGAGGACTCCAGCTCAGCAACTTGTGACTCGAATTCACTTGCCTTATTTGCTGCAATATCAGTTACTCATTTAGACTTTAATTATTAACACACACCACTTCAAAGTAATTTTTCCTCTAAGTTCTCTATCTAAACATACCCTTCTAGGCTTGCATTAGCATCTTTGCAAGCTTTATCTCTGCCTCAGTAACAAAACTACAATGAAAACTGCAGCATTTGTGTGGATGCAACACTGGGAAAAGAACTTCAGTTCCTCTTTCCCTTTTCTGGTGTGACACACTTAAGTCTTGGATTTCCCCTCCAAACTCTACAACTTATAGTACCACGCTCTTTGATCTCAATGAATTAAGTCTCCTTTATCCAACACATGTTCCTGACATACTGCTTTTCCACTCTAACCTTTCTGATGCTGTCCTCTCCCTTTCCTCCCTTCAGCACTCAAATTTAGCAGGACTTTTCATTTCAAGTTCCAAGATCCTGTTTCCACTTTTCTGGTGATTTCCAACATTATCAAGATGGTCCTAGAGTCAAAACAGAAACCATTTCACACACACAGGCTGGTGTTCCACCAAGGGACAGCACAAATTTAGATGTTTTACAGTTCTGGGAGAATGAAAATTCAGCTTAATTTCTAGAACAAACATTCATCAGAAGGATTGCATTTCAAAATTGCAAATAAGGAGCCTGAAGAGACACAAAAGCTTTATGGATTTGAGTGACACATCTGTCAGGGAAGTGAAAGAGTATTAAATATGTCCTTCTTCACAAAGCAAAATTTTGTTATGCGCGGACCTTTGGTGCATGGTTTTCAGCCCACTAACCTTCATTTGTCCCAAGTTACTGATGAGGAGCAGCCTTGCACCAAGCTAGCCCAGGGAGAATTCCACTCCAAAGGAGTTACTTCGTTTCTTTAACTTTATAAGACAGATATCACTCAGACAGCCTTAAAAGGAAGAACCAAAGCATCCGGAACCAACATTTGGATTTCATTCCAGCAGGGCCACTGTCCGAGGAAGTCAGCCAGTCCTCTCTGCCATTGTTAGGAACAGCTCTTATTGGCAGAAGAAAGCAATCCTACTTATCATTAGTTAATGGAACACAAGAGCCCTAAAATATCAGTATAAATTCACCAGTGTCGTTGCAGGGCTGAGCTGTCTCTGCAGCAAGAGCTTCCTCTTGCTGACAAATTTACAGGAAACTGCAAGAATGGACTGCAAATAAAAGCAGAGCAGGAAGAGCACAGCAACAGGCAAGGCAGGAAAATTAACAAAGCAAAAACAAAAAAATTAAAATAGCATGAGAACCACTTTAAGCTGCAGCAAGAGGTCAGCCCAGTGGTCATGTTCCACTAAGAATAATGTAAGGTTCACCCATTACATGTTTCCATAAAAGCGTATAGTATGGTAGGGCATTTAGGAAGACCACATTCTGTTAATCCTTCACTTTAATAAGTTTGGATCAGGAGTAGATTATTAGAAGTCTTATTATTTTATTAATTCTAGCAAATTAGTTTAGTTGCAAGCAGATCACAGTGGAAACATCCACTGTATTGAGACATGATATATTTGTGAACTGTATAT
This sequence comes from Pseudotriccus pelzelni, assembly GCA_035584735.1. Lineage (NCBI taxonomy): Eukaryota > Metazoa > Chordata > Aves > Passeriformes > Tyrannidae > Pseudotriccus > Pseudotriccus pelzelni. Next base: position 64,330,441 of record JAWMRA010000130.1, read on the forward strand.
GCTTCTCAAGGGCAGATTGTAAAAGAGCAAGTGCAAATTACCTGCCTGAATCCTTCATCTAATACAAATAACCACGCATCAGAATTACTTCTGCTGGGTGAACTGCACCATTATCATACGAAACGCAATAAATCTGCAACAAAGGCAGAAACGAGGCCAGAACTTGCAAAAATCCTCTTTCAATGCCAAAAGAATTCCTGTTCTTTAAACTTCAACTATCATTCCTTCCTTCAGAAGTGCTGAGGAAGTCCTAATAATATTTCTACTTATTTATTATGTGTAGTTAAAAAAGTAGGTCAAGTCTTGACAATATATATTCAATTCTAAAACCAAGAAACACTTCAGGTCAAAAAAGCTTCCGAATTGCTACTTATACCCCTCTGGCTCTTGAACTCTGAACATCTATAGACATATTGTTGGCTTGGAACTTCAAAATAAGCCAGCCAGCACTGGTCTGCAATAAGTAAGCCATACCTCAGAGAAAGAGCCTATCAGTGTTAAACCAAAGTTGGAACTCTTCGTGATTGTGTCACCAAAGAGCTTGGCACGCACCCCAAAGATGAAATCATGACTTTGAGATATGGTTAATGCTCAGTTCCTCAAACGTCTGTAAACCAATGTACAGTCACAAAGTATTTGCAGTATATGCATAGTTTCTAAAAAAGCAAGTTAAGACTGTACAGCTGGAAGACAAGAACATTCTGCAAACTCTCAATATAAGAACGCTATCATTTAACAGATTCTCTTACACCAGCTAACCTTGAAAAATAATGCAAGATTTTATAAGATTGTATCGCAGGGTCCCTCACTACTAGAAAGATATTGAGATGCTGGAGCATGTCCAGAGAAGGACAATGAGGCTGGTGAAGGGTCTGGAGCAAAAGTCCTATGAGGAGCAGCTGAGGGAGCTGGGACTGTTTAGCCTGGAGAAAAGGAGGCTCAGGGAGACCCTTATCACCCTCTGCAACTCCTTGACAGGAGGCCGCAGCCAGGTGGGGGGCAGTCTCTTCTACCTGGTAACAAGTGACAGGACAAGAGGAAATGGCCTTAAGTTGCACCAGAGGAGGTTTAGATTGTATGGTAGGAAAAATTTCTTCACCAAAAAGGGTTATCAGGCATTGGAATAGGCCGTACAGGGAAGTGGTGGAGTCACCATCCCCAAAGGTATTTAACTACATGTAGATGTGACACTCGAGGACATGGGTTAGTGGTGAACACAGTGTTGGTGCAAGGATGACACTGGACTTGATGATCTTAGAGGTCTTTTCCAAACAAAACAGTTCTATAAAATAAACACTGAATTAAAATCAGTTCAGCTATTTCAGCATCATTTTCTATGTTGGCAATTTTTTTATGTGTAGCTTTTCAAGGGATTTCTACTGAACCAAAAAGGCCTCTCTCCCCCCCTCTGCATTCACCCAGCAAGTTAACTGGGTCAAGGTATGCCAGTCAGACCACACCTGTAAAATTTAGGACAAGCAACACTTAAAGTAGAAGGCAAGTTCTACAAGTACTTGGCTGCTTTTCTTTTATATTTTTGTTTGTTGGTTTTGGTGGGGTTTTTTATCTGTTTGGTTTTTTTGGGTGCTTTTAATTTTTTAAAATAAATTCAAACACATTACCAAGACTCCACTTTCATTTAAAATCTTCAAACTAGATGTTCCTGTCACCTATATACAAGATCCATATTAAAAAAGACTGTAAATGCTGCTATGGCTGTGATTCACTTCTATCTTTCACCAGTGCTTGTAGAACAATTTAAACTAGAACATAGATTTAAAAAATCACGTAACTGAGCAGAAGTACAAACCTGATTGCCAAAGTCCTATTCCTGCAGACAGCTACAAAGGGAGTTCCCCAAATATACATACACACTGAAAGTGGGACTTTCCACAAGTGATTTATTTCCTTGGCAGATATTTTCAATGCCAAGATGTTACTGTTCAAACAGTTTCACTGCTAGGCTGGTTTGTGATGAACTGTATACAGTTCTATCCCTAAGGTACTCATGGCTGATAAATTAGGAAGCACTGTTGGACTCCAAAATAATTTCTGCTTGGATCTCAAAACAGCTTTAAGCATTTAAGCTGGCAGACCACTGAAGTTTAGTAAAAGCAACATCTAAATAAATTTCAGAAATTTGTAAGAGGGAGTCAAATATCCATTCTGTCCATATCTAACAGGTACACTTACCCAGCAGACATCTTGCCATATAAAGTTAAGTCTGTTGTTAGGAAATATTTTTCCTGCTCTCTTACAATTTTACGTAAATTGATTTAAAGTACATCAAGAGTCCAAAGGGAAAAGAAGAAGAAAGCTGAAAAAGACACTTTAGCAGCCTACACTTAGGTTCACCATTTTCTGGTGCTAAAGCCTTCTGGCAAGACATTCAACATCCATTAGTTCATTGTACACTCTGCTTATAAAAGACTAAGATAACTTAGGCCCAAGACTACCAATGCCAGTTAAAAGAGTATTTTGTGTGAATGCATGTGTAAATCAACAAAAAAATTACTGAATATAAGCAATTTTAAGACATTCCTGCTGTAGGATACTAAAACCAACAAAACCACATAATGCTCATGGAGAAGTCTTTCTGAAAGTTTATCAGCAAAAACCTGCAATGAGTAAATTCACAAACTCTCTGGCTGACCCCAGTAAAGAGCTACTAATTGAATCCTAAAGAAATGCAGCAAGCCCTGCTTTAGAGGATGCATTTGGTCCTGTCATCTGAGAGGCCTTCAAGCCCGCCTGTCCCTCTCCTGGTCAACTGCAGGAATCTCGGAGTTAAGAAAATGTACCTGCTGCAGCCAGCACCAAAGGGGAAGCTCAATCTCTGCCAGATGCTGGAAAAACAAAACAAACATTTTCTACTTTTATTTTGGTTGTAAAGAGAATGTGTGATACAACTGAAAGACAGTGTAAGTGCAAAGGGTCACTCTGTACTTCACTGCTGTACAACACAGTAAATGGTACTGGTTTTTAAATAACTACACAGTGAAGCATCTCTGAGTTTGCTGTTCTCATACTTGGAAACTCTGACTACGAACCAGAATGTCAGAGTGAGTTAATAACCATGCAAGTGTAATTTATAGAATTAGAAGGCCCAACTGGGTTGTATTGTTGATGGACTGTCCCCACCTCCAGCAGCTTTGAAGCTCCTGGTGCTCAAAACCTCATGCAAGTGAGTAGGTGCACCAGAAACACGGATTCTTTATTTCAATTCCAAGGACTGTTCCCCTTAAAATCACTTCTTCATCCATTTCCAAAGGATGTTGTCAAACCTAAGTATTTTGCCACTCCTTCCTCACAAAACACTAGATCAAAGGAGTGAAACAGGTAGGAGCACAGTTTAGAATAACCAGCATTTAAGGCTACTGTGAATTTCACCACTTTGGTAAATATTACCTTTGGGGTTTGATGGGATCTGGTTTTGGTTTTTTAATGAGCACCAGAAAGAAAAAATCTCTCCAAGATTACGCTTACTTTCTACAAAAGCTGAATTTAATTATGAGCACACACATCACGTGTAGTTGGGATTTTAAGTGAAGATTTTAAAATTAAAACAAATGTGCACTGCAAAGCTGGGCCAGAAAGACAGCAGTAAACAGTTTTAATTTGGAGGACACGAGAGAGAAGAGTCAATTCATATCACTTAACCATGAAAATGTATAATGATATGTTTCCTCTACAAGATAGTTTGGACATTGGCCTTTCATATTATCATTCCTTCACGGAAATCGCTACTTGCTTCACAAGTATGACCGAAAGGAAAAACATTCGTTCCACTTCAATCTTGTTTAAATGAACTCTAAGAGCAAGGATTAGCCTGACACTGACTTATGCCTTCAAAGCTATAGAGCTGCATTCAAAAAGGAAAAAAAACCAACCAAACCAAACAAAAGAAAAAGGGTGTAATGCATCTTGCTTAGTGCACAGCAACTGAGAAACTGGAAATATAGAAATTCATCTCAGACCCCAAGATTTCAGCTTCTGGTACTTCAAAATGACACCAGTAAGCTCCTGAACTGCAAATTCTTCACCTGGAAGAATATTCTGTATCTGTCACACTCCTCAGATCTGACTCCACACAGCTATTTCTATTGTCCCAAGGCATTGTCTATTCTTTCCATTCTTACGGTCACATCAAAGATGGTCAGAAGGTCATTTATTTGGCTGATTCCTGGCCTCAGTGACTTCTCACTGCCAAAACTTACTTTCCTTTAAGACAGACAAAAAAGAAACACACACACATATAAATATACATATATATTCAATTCTTAAAGAAATGGCGTACGTTACAAACCTGAGCAACTCTTCTTCTTGGCAGGATAAACTACAAAGAATACACAGCCTTTGTGCACCATTCTTTGCTGTGCTCTTTTCCTGAAAAGCTCTTTTAAAACAGTGCAGCCAGACTCTTTACAGAGCTGAATTGACTATGACAGAAGGGCTTCCTTCTTCATGACCTCCAAAATCTTACGTGTTGTGCACTTCCTAGAACTAATAGCCATTAAGGCCAAGGAGCCCATACAACATCCTTTCAGTTCCAAGTTTTGTTCCTACACAGATTTCATATGGAGCATATAACATTGCCAGCAAAAGCTTTTACAATATTTACACAATCTCTTCCTGCTATACATTCCCAGATAATCTTAAAGGCATTCTAAAGACAAGTCACTTGTTGTACACAGTGAAGAGCTGATGGTGGATTTCACTTGCACAAAGAAAATTCAGGAATTTGGGTCAATGGGATTAGTCCTGTTTCAACCTAAGTAATCAAACCTGACATCTTTGCCTAGTAAACACAGCAGCATTTCACCCAGACCCAAGCCCAACGACAGATCATACATGTCACAGATGCACTGATTCAGCTGTGTGCATTACAGCCACCACAAAATAAAACAGCTACAAAAGCTGACTTGAAGGAAAAAAAAAGCGCTCTTTCTGCACACTTAAAAAATATGTAATGCTATTTGTGACATTTATTTAGTATTTGAAACCCCACAGACTGATACACAACATCCTCTAAAAAGCTGCATATGATAACTATATCAAAGTACAGCTGCACTTTGATAACACACTTACACCCATAGCCATAAAAAGAACTCTCAGCTTTAGAGGTGTACTAGAAAGCATTACAAGTGCATTGCACACTGTCCAAAAAGCCTCCCCTTCGTCCACAAAGCATGTCACAATCTTTCGTGCATTCTAGTATTTTATTTTTAAATAGCACGCCACTCTTTTAATGAAAGACATTTCCAAGATATAATGGAGTTAATTTTCAATTTCTGTTAGGTAATTCTCCAAGAGCTTAAAACCTAACATTCCCAGCACTTCAAACTAAAATTATCCCATTACACATTAAAACAACTAAAACAATTTTGTCTACAGAATTTGATGAAAAATGTCTCATTTTGTCATGATCACAGATTAGCAAAGATTAACATAAACTCACTGTGGGTCATATCCATTGCTCCATTGCCACTTCCTCTCCTGTGCAGTCTACCAGACAACCAGCAGCTGGCACAGTACAAGAGTTACAAGTACAAAGCCTGCACCAGTTATATTAACTGAATGAGAAAAAACAAGCCTTTAGTCAGAAAGGACAGGGGAATTTTTGAAGGAGTTCTTGCTACCTACTGTATACCCTGAAATCTTAAGGCTTACATTTTTTGCTCCTTTGGAATGCTGCATAATTTTTCTTTTTTTTCATTCCACTTGCTTGGAAATTAAATTGTTCTGTCAGTCAGAAATCACAAGGAGTCTGTTCTCCAAGCCTCACCATTCATTTGCTATTTTGGCTGTTCTACAGAACGCTACCATCAACCCTTTTCATTCTCATACAAGCCCCTTCTTTTTCTAGGTCGTCTTGCTGAAATATACAACATAAAACCATCAGCCGTTAGGTGACTAAGGGTCAAACAGTGAGCAGTGATATAGTTTATCTTCTGAACACAAGACTATTAGGAAGAGATCAAGTTTGTATTTGCTCTTTATGTGGACTCATGCCCAAGTATCAGGCCAAGTTCATATTTGATCTTTACCTCCGAGATGCTCAAAAACCTAAACCCCCAACAATATGAAACTTAAAAAAAAAAAAAAAAAAAAAAAGAAGTCTGCCCAATGCCACTGCTACAACTGGTAAAGACTGTGTGGAAGACAAAGCTCACCCACAACTTTTGTTTCTGTAAGAATGACACTTCACAACTCCTGACTCATGTGTCAGGTGTGTTTCTTCCATATGCTTTCTCAATAAACACTAACAAGCAATCATATTTAGAGCAAAATTCCACCAGGCCCTGCACTTCATCTCCTTGGAGCTACAAAAATTACAGGGGATGAGTAGCGTGTGGCAGGCAAATTACTCAGTATGTTGACTAGAAAGATAGAAATGGCATAGGCATAGAAACAAGGACTAACTAGAACCATTTAATTAATATGTTCTTTGCTATCTAAAATGGAAGACAATACTCTAGGAAGGAAGGGAATTGTGCAAAGTTGCCAAATTAAGAGTTTTAAGCAAAAATACTTCTATTTGCCAGACTTCATAGCAAAGACTCTGCTGCAAATCCCATCTGCCTGGCTTTGGCTCAATAAACAAAGCTCATCCATCAAGTGCCACATTCCTTGGAGTATGATCTCCAACTGGGAAGAAGAAACCCAAATCCCAGTTCAATTGCCCAGCACTGAGGTTCCTAATACCAAGTCATTGTTAAGTAGCATGATAAGCCCATTAGATCAGTTCATCTTCAGTAATTAACAGCTTTGTCACTAAGTTCTTGCCACCTGCCAACCCAATTTTTGCTGGGGAGCCAAATCCCAGAGTGCAAGCGCACAGGTGGCATCAGCAGCACTGTGACACCCTTCTCTCCCACTAAGATATCCTTCTACCCCCCGCAGTCCTCTCATTTCTCTAGGATTCCTTTCTCCTGGCTAAGCAGAGGAGCCACCAGCCTGCAGAGAGGAGGAGGAGCACAACTGCTCTCCACTGCAGGAGCAGGGATGCCACGCAGCCACGGGGAAGCAGCCTGGCAGCAGAGGCACGGCAGGCATAGGTGCCAACGTGACAGATAAGTGTCCAGACTTAATCACTTCGGTATCATCCAGTACCATGGACATTTGGAAGTACGGTATTCCATCTTACCAGCATTGTTTCCATCACTGTTAGAAAGGTTATCTGCAGCTCAAGGCAGAAGATGTGAGATTGAACAAACCCACTCGTGCCCCTGACAGTGCTTCAATTGGCCTCTTCAGACACTTGGATCAATGGTGTTCTGAACTACAACCTTCTTCACAACAGCTGTGGTGTTTGCCAAAGGACAGAAATAAGGGCTTTTTCTTTTTTTCTCAGGGTGGGGGAAGAGCAGGAGACAAATGACTCACTGAGGCTTTGAGTTCTGAAGGAAAAAAGAATTTCACTCAGTTCTTCCCATAACAGCTTCCCACAAATACAGTAATTTCCTCTACAAGGCTAGAGAACAGTTTGGCTATCTAACTCTGTTCTCCTAGTTTAAACATGAAGAATACATTTAAAATATTCCTCTTTCCCTTCCAAATTTCCTCTCCTCCCCCACTGCACAGTCACACATCAAGTATTTATCTACCATAACCCCAGCAGCCTGTCATGCTTAATTTACTCCTGAGTAAGAGTACCCACACAAGCGTATTGGTGGCAGGTCTGGAATACATTTGTGCCAGACTATGCATCATCTTGTTATTTGTTTGGGTTCTCCCAAATCCAAGATGACAACCTGGTTGTATATAAGTTCACCAGTATTTTTTGAGGTGGTTTTCTACCTCCAGCTCTTTAGGGGGAAGAAAACTACTAAACTTGTAAGCAAGACTCGTGTGCCATTTCTGCAATGGGCATTCTGCCCTCTCAGAAAAGCCCTTCTGGTCAGCATTCCAATGAGTGTACTCACCTATTTACAGTCCTAATGCAAGGCCCCAGATAAACACTGACGGTGAGTACTCCTTCCTAGACACCAGAGACTGCACAGGATTAACTGCCCCATGTTCCTATATGTGGTACACCCATTTTGACAGAAGAGAGTGTATTTCTCCACACAACATGTACAAGAGTCTGTATACACAAATCCCACTTCGCTCACTTAAAATGCGCAGTGCTTTGGAAACGTGCCTACCTGGCATGACAGCGGAGTCTGATTAACTGACTGAAAAATTACAGTGGAAAGCTTGAGTGTTTAAGCCTGACTGATTAAAGGCAATTAACAGCTGCAGATGCTCAGCAGCTATGCAAGTCAGGTCACTTTTCTGCCCAAACATAGCTCAAAGTGCCTCATTTTGACTAGTCAAGCTTACAAATGAGTTTTGAATTAGGTAACTATAAGCCTTTCATCTGTCAATAGGACCTGTAGGCTCACAGTCCAGGTTTCCTTGTGCTAAATTTCTCTCTACATCATTATCAGAAGAAAAGTAGGGAAAAAAAGGTGCTAATCCTTCCAGGAATATGGGAAAGTACAGAACATGAGAAAAAGAAAGATAGATAGCTCTTACACAAGCCTGTGTATCCAAAGTGTACAGTTTCATCAATACAAGGACATACCAGGAGCTGACTTTCAGTACACATGCTCAGCCAAAACAGTGGGATTACTAAATCGGTGTAGAAAGCTTAGGAGAGCGTGCAATGCAAAAGCCATGTCCAGTAACAACCTGTGCCACCTCTGCAATGAAATTGTACCACAGTGCTCCGGGAGAAGAGATGCTCTTGCTTGAGGAAACAACTGTCTTGCAATTGTCATACACTGGATGGAGTCCCTGCAGAGCTGCAGCTTGCTCTAAGAGAAACAAACCGTTATGTGCCGTGGTGTAATAGAATTACTGTTAAGCAACATCAAGGTAATGATTTACTCTTTCTAGTAGGGTTGTCACAAGATTCGAGACTGATAATTTAAGCCTCTGCTGCTGGGTTGCAGGAACTAGCTCTCAAGTCACTAAGTTCTGGTTTGAATGCCAACCTCAGCACTTAAATGCATGCAAGCAACTTCTAATGAACTTAAGGGGAATTAGGCAGACTTTGAGGTGAAATTTGTAAGGATGTGGCATTTAAACCAAAACTTTTTACTTTATAGCAGAGTCTTAACATGTTTTACAAATACACCAACAGATTGTCCCTCACTTAAGTCAGAACGTTAAGAAGTATGCAAGTCTTGCAGAATCATGTAAGAGCTAATAAAACATGATATGAAGGACCATTTCAAAGAGATTTTAATTTGGAATAGGATTTACATGAAGATATTGAAAGAAATCACAGATAAAAATGTAGTCTCTAATTCTATGGGTCTTTATAATATTTATGTTTATAAAAATTGACTGTTTCCGGAATGATGATTAATGTCTACCACTACAGTAGCTGAAGTTAAAATTAGAACAAGGAAACAAAGCTTCCTACCAAACCACCTTTTTTTTTTTAAGGTCCTGCAAGATATAACTCAACAGACAAGACTGAGGTATTCACAACACTCTACTTTCAACTCTCTTCTTTTTTCACCACTAAGCAGTTATTACACGAAAAATGACAGTGAGTAACCCACCCTTTTACATTTACTAAAATGAGTTTTAAGATATGAGATGTAGCCCTGGAGAGCTGCATCACTAAAGATAAAGATATCTCAGTGACTGATTTTAGCAGAGTAAAGCTCTGCTGGAGAGTAAGAAGCTGATTTTTCTGGAGAAGAACTGAACGTGGAAGTGGAAACTGGCGTGCTAAGTAAGATCTCCCTCCTCTCCAAGGGTCCTTGTTTTTTATTTTGTGTATCTTTAAATGAAAAATTCAATGCTAATAAAAGATGAAGCTGGAGATACTTAAATCACCTCAGCTGAAAAGCATTTAGAATTAAGCCTTGCTTTTGTTTAATGATTAATTATTAAATGGCACAGCACAGGTTCACGGTTCACCTAAACAGGAATACTGCCAGCTAAAAGAAACCTGACCTTGTTTCCATCTGTTACAGCAGAACACCACCAAAAGATGCAGTTCAGCATGAACTTCAACAATTAAGGACATTTACACCGAGTAACAATGGAGTTCAGGTCACTGAAGTTCAATCTAAATTCACATTTTTGACCCAAAAGACAGACACATGCAGACTGTATTTCCCTCACCCACCATGTTTCCGTTTAATTTTCTCGACCATACAAGTACTGAGCCTAGGAATCCTAAATCTTCTTACTTCCTTCTACTAATTGTTCTCCTCATTTACTTGGCTACACTTCAAAATGAGAAATCTTTTGCCTTTAGTCATGTCTCTTGTGCGTAAATCACCTTTCAAGATGGGTCTTGCAGCACACTTATCTTTCTCTCTCTCTACTCAACACTTAGAAAAAGATCTGAGGCAGCAACACATCCAGACATGCACACTGGTGCCCCTGGACTCTCCCAGTCCTTTCTTTCCAAGTACTGCCAGAAGCAAGAATGAGGAATGTCATTCAAACCCCAGTGTGCAGATTGTTTTCATACAGCAAGTTGGGACTAATCACTTAACAGGAACTTGGTAACCAGTGTTAAGCCAAGGTGCTGGAAAACTACAGATCAGCTCTAAGGCAGGAGGTGAACTAGAACATAAAATACCAACAGCCAACTCTAAGAACTGCATATTTTAGTAAATTTTCAGTGTGCATATTGCTGCTCCTCCTCTGCTCCTTTTAAGGCTCCAGCTACTATGATGAGGGATTTCAGCTTCTGGTTTGTTTAAAACTGCATATTATCCATCCAGTTAGAGGAAAGGCTTAAAACATAGAGTACAGGCACAGTGGAAGAAAGTGAACAATAAATGCTTGCTTAAAACACAGACATCATCTTCGTAGGGACCTCATCCATGACCTTTGCATACCTGTGCAGTGTTCCTGCTGGAAAGAATCAAATTCTAAAATTTCAGGGTTTTGGTACTCACAAAAAAGGTTAAATATTACTCAGCATGGCCACCAGATTTTTAAAAAAATTATTAAGGCTGATACTTCACTCAGTTGTTGCTCCCCATATGTGCTCCAATAGAAATTCCATTTTCGTATTTTGAGGAAAACATCTGGAATGAAAGACTTCCTGTTTGAAGAGCCCTTACAAGTGAGTTCACAATTAAAGGCATACATCCAAGTTTCTCCTAGTACTCTCATTTATGGCAAAGCTGAAGGGATAACAAAATAAAAGCCTTGGGTACATATGTTCAACAATTTTTCTATTTGGGGGTTGCAATATAATCCCTGCACTGAAACAATCCAGAGCATCAGTGAAGTGTTTTACAGAGAGGTATGCCAGTCCTTTGTGCACACACGTGTCAAAGGTATGGTACATGTAAAGGAAGTTCAGTTGCAATGTCAACTGCATCAAGCAACAAAAACCATCATCTGTTTACATGGACCACTGTAGAGTTTTCATAAAGTGATCTTAAATCTATGTGCAGGTATTAAGTTTTGTAAATATTCCATGAGAGAGTTAAAGCCATTACAAGTCTCTGAAGGCACCTAAATACATTTGGAATAATCAGGAATTACCACAGTCACCCTTAAGCACTCACACACTACAATATACAGTAGCACCACCTATATAAATTAGTCAGTCAAACTATAAGGAATAGAACCCCAAATTCCTGTATTCCTGCCTTAACATATCCAAGGAAGTGATCTACCAGGACCAAAACAAATCTCTTGTTTTTATAAGTTACAGTAGAGTGGTTGTATTTAACTATGCAAAAAGTGTTTACCATTTAAAAATCTAAGGATACAAAGCAAGTTTGAATCGGGAAGTTTCTTCTTTGACAAATTAGGTGTTGAAGAGCAGGGCAGGGTTGGAATTAAAGACATGCACTTTCTGGAAGACAGAACAGATCCAATGATTCAAACATACCTACTATTCCATTAGGATGGGAGTGATTCTGATCATACATGATTAAATGATGTAAAGTTTGTCAGTTGATCTTATAACTTAAGAGTAAATAAAATAAAAATCCCACAAAGCTTTAATCATAACCAGTTGAACAGTGAGAATTTTCAAACATCAAGAGGATGAAAACAGGCATTCCCTGGCTTTCTTGGAATTTTACCTTTGGCCTTTCCTGAAAGGTAAGATTCTAAGGAAGCAAAGATGTGCTTTTCCTACCTGAAGGCAACTATAGACATGAAAATTAATCCAGCAACAAAATCCAGCGAGCAGCTATCCCAAAACTTAGCCAAAGACTTGCTTATCTCACACCAGCTAGATAGCCCAGCTCTTTACAACTGTTTTAGGAGACAGATCCAGAACGTCCACTTTCCATGAAGCTTTGCCAGAAGTACTTTAGAGAGAGCCCTGACTACAGATTAGGTGTCCCTGAATTAGCTTGGTTAAACCAGCCTGTGACAGCGGCAGGAAGATGACTGGAATGTTTACAAGAGGCATGCAAGCTGTTCTCTTCTCCGCTCCTAAAAAACACTGTGAAGGAGCTGAAGCGCCATAAGCATTGCCAAGCCCTGATTTCTGAGCAATTGTAATTCCTTTTCTGCACTGTACATCATCCTTCTGCCAAAGATATTCAGATATGCATAACTACTGCAATAACACCACCTTGGAAGAGATAAGAACTTGGTCGTTACTGGAAATGAGCTGGCACAGAAACAAAATAAATAGATTATTTCAGTTATGCTGGTACACTGGGATAGGGGGAGAACAACATTTAGGTTAGTTTCCATAGGAAGTCATGTCCCTGCATTCTCCCCTAACTGTTGCCTTGTTTAAAACTAATCCCTTTCCTCAGGAAAAATTGTTTTCAGATTCCTGCATGTGTTAGATCAAATGGAGGCTCTTCAACTCCCTTTCTTTTTAAGAAAAAAAATTCAACATAGGAGCGTGTGGAGACATTTAGAACCATATTTACAGCAATGTATTGTGCCTCTCAGATTACCTTGGAGGCTGCCTTAAGTCTCCCTGATTTCTAGACTCCAAAACTCCCTTCCCAACACTGTTCCAGTACCGCACAGGTTCAAAACCAATAGTGAAGCAATGTTATCAGGAAATGCCTTCGTGGAGTAAGTTTACCTTAAAAAAAAGGCCAGAGGAATGCTTGGCTACTCAAGAGATAATAGTCATCTATCATTACTTTTTATTATTATTTTCTCTCTCCCACCAGAAATCCCTATCAGTAGACAAAATGCATTGTGAAAGAATCATTGTATCAACCAATACTTCCAAATCTAAACAAAACCGATTTATTCTGGCAGTTCCCTGCTAACTCTTAGGAATCCTCACCATCGCTTAGAGAGCTATTCATCAATGCTACTGAGAGTCTGAGCTTCTATGAACTTTCCTTCAAGGCCCGGTAGAAGCAGTAAGCCAAAATCCTGATCCTACAGTAACACACACTAACAGTTTACAAATAGTAGGGTTACTTACATCTGTAAGTGCTTTTAAGATTAGAGCTTAAGCCAGAAACAATTAATGGACTCAATACTTGCAGGGCTGCACATTCCAAACAACTTATGAAACTGCTGGATAGTCTGACAAAAGCATAAGTTACCCATTGTCCAACATCCCATGCCAAACAGGGACGTGGAAGACACCCCGACACCAAGGCAGTGCTGTCAAGTTAAAACACACCCCCCTCTATTAGAGCAACAAATGCCCCAACAACCTGAGGGCTGTGGGGCTAAGAGCAAGCGCTGCCACCACCGGGGCTCGAGTGTCAGAGGCACTTTTCCTACAGGTGAAATGACAAATATGTATGTGCCTTTTGGTCATCTCTGTTTGTGTTTCACTGTCGTAAAGAGCAAGTTAACAGTTCTTAATGCTTTTCCATTTCTACTCAGCATTCATTACCAAAGTGACTGCCATGTTCGGTTTTCCATCAAAGGAGACTGCTTCACATCCACTTAAGAAGGAAACTTTTCATGGCCCCTGTTTCGCTTTTTTTTTGTAGGGTAACCAAATTTTCTAACAGCAATATTAGACTGGAAATCTGGTCTTCGAAGTACAGTGGGTTTATTTGCCTGCAGGAGCTTCCAGATTCACAGTCAACTGATCAGATTGGCCACAAACACAGGAATTCTCACTCAGTCCTGCCTGAGGTGTCTGCTGCAACTTATCTTGATGTATTCATTCTTACTGCTTTGAAAACTTTAAACCCTTTAACCCTTCCCAGAACTGTTATCTTTCCATTTCCCTCCTTTATCACTTAAAAAAAAATAAATCTCTTTATTTTCTGGACCATTTAGTATGAAGTTTGTCGTGCTTTGCAGAGAAATTTATGGAAAGCTGGGAGATTTTAAAACAAAAACATGACAAACAGGACACAGCATTTAACCAACCACTAAGATGACCCAGTCCTGACTCCTCACTAATGGAATATTGGCAAGGTGTATCTATTAATCAGCTATTCCGCAACAGCAAGATGGCTCCAAAATACTGTAAGAGGAAAGGAAATAAATGTGTTATGCCTAAAAGAAAAACAGCAAGTTAATTCTGCTTTTGTCTGAAGCATGAAAGAGATATACGAAGGAAACAAACTGCAGAGGCTCCCACTCTACATTTCCTGTACAAATACAACCAAAAATAAACAGAAGAGGTATATAATTATTCAGATCTAAATTTGTTTCATAACCTCTAAAGACACTAAACCTAAGAGCAGAGTGAAAGGGGAAATTTGCTTTTCACAGGAGGAAACATACCAGTTTAATACAACTAATTTCCAAGAGGAAACTTTAGAACTCTCTGTGCACAGCCAATCTGAGCACACAAACAGCAGAAGACTCTGACAAGCGCTCAGCAACTCAACAAGTGCTCAGCTGCTGCACCTGTAATGATGAAGTTAGACACGGGACAAGACCAGCCGAGTCCCACTACTGACCTGGACTCCTTTAGCATCAAGACCCAAGAAAAGAACTCTTAGCAGGCAGGATGGGAAACATTTATCCACTTTCTCAATTCATTTGGGATTGCAGTATCCAATTTGCACTGGTCACTTGTGGAATAAAAGCTGACAAATTAGCTCAGCACGTGGCAGGTGTCCTTGCTCTCTACTGATACAGGAGGCACAGCACAGAGCTTGCACAGAGTCTACTCTTGTAGATGAACGGGAACTACATACCTAGGCTAAAGTGGCAGACCCAAGTAAATGGGAGGGGACTTCCATGATTGAAGCAGATGATAACACTAAAAAAATGCTGTCACAAATGCATTCCTACTCCACGTTTCATCGTTAAAAAGTCTTGCCTCATCCTTTAAAACATACATTTAGATTATCGCTGGAAACATGCCAGGAAATTACTCCCGATGCTCACAACACCAAAGCCGCAGCTCAACACAAGTGGGAAACACCGCTACAGGAAAGCACCTACACCTTTTTTCCGCCCCCCGAAGAGCCTTTCCTTCTCAGCCGGGCGGACCGGCCGGTGACCTGACCCCATCCCGCCTCCCACCTGCAGGCGGCCAAAGCAGCACCGACCCGACCGCGTCAGCCCCCGGGACGGGCAGACACGAGGCGCCTTCCCGCTGCTCCCCTCGCAGCGGCGGGACCAGCACCGTCCCCAGGGCCGCCGGCCGCTCCCGGGCGGCAGCTGCGGGGCCGCCCTTCCCCGCCCGGCACCGGGGCTCTCCGGGGGCGGCCGGCACGGCGGCTCCCGAGGCTCCCGTGACTCACCCGAGGAGTTTCCCGGCGCCCTCCGGCACGGCAGCGGCGGGAAGGGGAGGGTGGCCGGAGAGCGGGAACGGGAACGGCTCCGCCCGGCCCCGCCGGGACAGGGCGCCGTGAGGGGACGGGGCGCTTACCTCAGCCGCGGCTCGGCTCGGCTCAGCTCCGCGGGCAGCAGCAGCAGCCGCCGCCGCCGCACCAACCCCTCATGCCCGCCCCGCAGCCCCGCCGCGGTCAGCGCGCCCCCGGCCCGCCCCTTCCTTCACCTGCCGGGCCGGGACCGCCCCGCTCCCGCCTCCCGCGGCCGCCCCGCCGGAGCCGCCGGGGGGAGCTGGTGGGGGGCGGGACAGCGCCCGCCCTCAGGGGCGGCCCCGGCCCCGGGCGGGGAGCGGGCTGGGCCGGGCCGGGGGTGCCGAGGGGGCTGGGCCGGAGTCCGGCACGGAGCAGCCGCCGCTCCGCTCTGCCAGGGCTGTGTGTGCTGGACGGTCCCGGCGGCCGCTGCCTCGGGTCTGTCCAACCTCAACCTGCGAGCGAGCACACCATTCGACTAGACCACGGCACTAAAGTGCCTCGTCCAGTTTTTCCTTAAGCACCTCCAGGGACGGTGACTCCACCCCCTCCAGAAGTTGCATCCCCGGAGGACGTGACTTGGGGATCGGTTTTTGTCTGACTGGCAGCAGGGTCTGACACAGGTGCCTGCCTGGAGGACACCAGGGGCAGGGAGAAAGCAGGTTGCAACACTTGATGAGGATCCTTTGCCAGTGTCCTGTGTCCATCGGGAAGCAGGTGGAGGCACAGACCCAGGTGTCCTGTGTCCATCGGGAAGCAGGTGGAGGCACAGACCCAGGGCTGCTGCACTGCGAGGGTGGTCGGCTCAGGTCTGGGCAGGGCACAGCCCTCAGCCAGGCTCTGTGGACACAGGTTGGCTCTCAGTGCCCGGTTTCTGGTGCCAGGGGCACTGCAGAGGTAACCCGGGTCCAAAACAGCCCAGGGCCCTGCCAGCCGTGCTGGCTCCAGGCCGGTCACGCACAGAGCCATGCATTGCCTCTGCATTCAACCCTCATTTTATCCAGGTTTTCCCCATACCCATGGTATCAAACCCCATCACTCTTCAGCTTATCCGTATCCCCAAGAAATGTTACATGGCTGCAAAGGTATTTTTAAGTCCTCTAAAAGGTGACTTTTAAGATTGGATAAGATGAAGTTTACTGCATTCTCACGTGTTAAATGCTAATTTGAGATATACTTTTCATTCAGTATTTCAGATTTTATTGGGCTTTTGTTTGTTTCTCCATTTGCCTTTTATTACTTTCCAGATGTTTGGGGGGTTTTTGTTTTGTTTTTTAATGATATGAGTAGAATATTGAAAAAATAAAAATGATGCTTAAAAATATAGATAAGAAAAATTATGGAAAAGCTATGTAAAAATGTTCAGCAACTTAGAATGCATGTTTGTACTTGTAAAAATGATCTACAGAGTAGTGTTACTACTGTGAGAGTACTGCTGTGAGAGGTACAAAGTGGTCAGTTTTAATTCCATTTACTTTTTTACTAAGAATGTAACTGCAAAAGAGCACTTAATAAGGCAATATACCCAAAACTGATCTTTGCATCATTCTGAGATTTATTTGAATAAAAAGCAGCAGATTCCTTTGCTGCTTAGTCAGCTAATACTTTAGCTTAGTTTTGAAACCCTTAACCTTTACCATGGTATCAGAGTAGTTCCTGTGGTCAGAAAATAAAGTAGTGTTATATTTCCTGTCATTGCCATTTATTAGTATTTCTCTTTGCCATTCACAGAAATCTGTAGCAAGAAGTAGCAAAGAGAACCCTTCTTCTGAATACAATGGAGAGGAGACTTTGTCTGTGGAATGAATTCCTGTGTTTTAAGTAAAACAAAGACTGGCAATAGCTGGAAATGTGGTTTGGTGCTGACCTTTGATTAAATTATAACATCGATACAGAGCTATTAACACCTGATATGGGATTTGAAGGAGCCTCTATGTAAAGAAAATAATGATTTCTTAGTACAAGAAAGGCATTGCACTAGCAGAAGGTAAGGAAAATGAAGTTTCTTAAGCCTTCCCACGGTGTGTGTCTCAGTTGCAGCCAGCAGCAGCCTTTGCCCCACACTCAGGTTTCTGTTGCACAGACTGAGAGCTGTGCACAACCGTGGGCAGGCTGAGTAACACAAGCCCCATATAAAGACCACAAGCAAGAAAGCTGTTTGAATGCAGCTCTTCCACTGATTTTGGTGCGAGTTCTGTGTCAGAACATCCTGACTTTGTTGGTGGAAATTACAGCATTTATTTTCCTGCCTGACTAAACCCAGAACTTTCAGTCTCCAGAGAAGACAGATCAGTGCGTTAAGCACATTAAGCTGAAGCAGGTGTGGGGAACCTTCTCTTTGTTGGCTGAATATGCCCTGTGACTTCACTTTATAGGGTACAGCCCGTGATTAAAATTAGTGTGTATGTTATTACTGGATAGCAGAACGTGTCAACGTGTGGTCTGCCAAATGTGTTGGAAAGGCGTCCTTAGCAAGGAAAATGTTCCCCACCCCCAAAGCAAAGGCTAAACTGACAAGCCCCGATACAAACTGTACTACAGGGTAACTGGCCCTCCTCCATCTCTCTTCTGAGTTGAATTTTGGTTTTGTACAAGATAGGCTTTCTGTGTGGCCTAACTTTCATGCTGTGTTCCAGCTGAAGGGACTTGAACACTTGCTCATTCCTCCTGGAAAAGCCCTGCCCAGTTCCTTTTAGGATCACACTTGTGTAACATCAGGAAGTCATAGTTATTTTATGAGCTTGCTCTTTCTCAGCTGTCTCAAGCTGATAAACTCGTTACTTGAATCTGAAGCTTTTACCGGCTCAGAACTTTATTACATACTATTGAAATTATAGAGTCACAGACTATCCTGAGTTGGAGGGGACCCACAAGGATCATCAAGTCCAGCTCCTGGTTCTGCACAGGAAAACCCCGAAAGTCACACCATGTGCCTGAGAGTATTGTCCAAACACTTCCTCAACTCTTCCAGGCTTGGTAGTCATTAAAGCCATCCAGTTATTTTTAATTACAATGATCTTCTGCAGTGAGGAAACATTCTAACTTCATTTCACCAATAAATATTATATTACCTTAATCTCAAAAAATCCATGCTCTTTTCAAAGAGAATGGTCAGGGTATTCTGGCATGGTCTACTTTGTGGGGAAAAATTCCATTTTATCTCACTTATTTGTACATCCTTAATAATTTTTCCCTTCAAATTTGTATATAACAAATCAGATTGAAGGGATTGAAGTAGCTGTGATGCTGCTTTCACCTCCATTCTTCTTAAATACAGAACTTGCATAAGCCTTGTTATGAAAAATGGTATGTGATTTTTAGCTGAACTAGATTCCAAATCTAACAGTCTTAAAAAACATTTATTTGTGATTTCATTAGCCAGCTCACCCAGAATTCTGAGAAAAGCACTGTCTCTCACTGCCTTGTGGCTTTGCTTCCTCCTTCCTTGTTCTCTTTTTTTGTTTTTAATGCGCTTGCAAAGCCTTGGTCTCTTTGTTATAATTGTCTTTGCATGCCTAAGTTAGCTGACACTTGGCAAGTCTCATTTCCTGGCCTCGAGACATGGCTTACCTCTGGTGATCAGTCTTCCTTTCTCTTTCTTGCACAATCCCTGTTATACCTGATTTCCCATTCGCTACAGGCTTTGAGCTCCAGCTGCTCCACAAAAATTTCTTTCCTTGCTTCTTACACAGTCATGTGGCACAAAGGAGTCCTAAAGAGCCCCGTGTAAGCTGGCTGTACCAAACTGAGCATCATCCAAATGGCAAACCTGGGGTGGAAGTAAAGAGTAGAGTGCTTGCTCTTTTTTAGGTTTTGATTATTTGTAATTCTATCGATTATCCGGTAAAACATATGCAAAAACATGCTCAGTCTCAAGGAAATAAAGCATTTGTACCAAATTTCAGGTACTTGTTTTCTGCTTGAAAAGCACCAGAGAATTGAACACCTACAAAAATACAGAAGTGACAGATCAGAAGCTGGTGCTGTGATACCAACAAGATTCCCGACTATGGGATTCCTATTTAAAAATGCAACACACCTAATGCTTTAAATATTCTCACATCTTTACTCCAGAACCACGGCCAATTTTTATTTTGCTTGCTGCTCTTTCTTTTAGCTGCTCTTCCATGGGAATGCAGGCTGAAAGCACGAGTCTGGCTCCAGAGACACTATCAAGGGGCCCTGATGGGGCCTCTTGGTAACAGGGTAGTACACATCAAAAATAACATTTGCTCCAAGAGGCACAAGGACTCCGATTGTTCTCCCCAAAAGGCACACATTAAAATGACCATATATTTAGGTGCAAAGAGAGTACTTTTATTTCTTTGTTTGTTAGAAGTGCCAGAGAAACATGAAAAATATTTAAATTCCGAAGATAAAGAGATCTCAGAAAGTGCAAACATTTTCAATAGCAATATTCTTTGCTGTGTTTATAGGACTTTTACCAAGTCTTTGGTAAAAATAAAACCTCTGTCTTGGCTTTTTTTGTTGTTGTTTTTTAATGCTGACAAATACTGCAATTAATTTGTTACATAACCAATTCCAGGGCCCAACTGTATCCCTGTAGAGACAGAACAATCCATTATGGATGAGGGAAGTATGCCAGAAAAAGCAAGGCTTTGTGAAGGCGTTTTGCCTATTTCTGTCACGCTTTCCGGCTGAAGCTTTAAGGAAATAAACTCACTAATACTTCTCCGATGTTCTTGGCTGACAGCTTGTACCTCCCTCCTCGTGTTCAATGCTACAGTGTTGCTGATGTGCAGGGTGGGAGAAAAGCGATCTGTCTGCGGTCCTTACTGTCGCTGGCAACACAGATTATTCCACTTCTTTTCTGCTGTGCTGCATTTGCAATCAAAGTTGTACCATTCCTCTCCACAGAAAATAACAATCTCTCCTGCCTGGCTCATAGTGTGTTTGTGTTGAAGCAGCTGTAATTTGGGTTTGGCATCATGTGTTCTGTCATGGGAGACTCCGGGATGTCCATTTGACTAACATGTTTTGCAGTTGCATGAAATATCTAGAAAGAATAAAAACAGTGTTTGAAAAACGGGGCTTCTTAAAAATTCCAAGAAAGTAATGGATCACCTACCTGGTCATCGGAGGAAATAACCACACTGTCGATATGTGGGGATTTTCAGTCCTCGTCATTATTAAGTGAGGAGAAGGCCATTATTGAGACTAGAAGAATGTATTTCCCTTAACCTGCCTGCTCTTATTAGCAGAAAGCATGAACTTTTCCCACATGACCTCATCTCCTAACCTGTGTTCTGGCAAGACAGGTGAGAAACATCAGTTTCCATCATATGTTTCAAAGGAATGATTCCTTAAAATCCCAAATGTACCCAGTTTCACACTAAGCATATAATTACAATGACAGTAATCACCAAATTTTTAGTGACAGTGAAACACATCTCCAGGTAAAGCTCTCTTTTTTCACTTTTGAAACGGCATGAACAAACTCTACCCTCAGCTGCCGGGGCAGAGAATCCCAAATAACACACTGCTAAACCTCCATCATACAATTCATGATTTGAGTGCTCTGAGCTGTGATCTCCTCCTACTCCTTCCAGTCTGTTACAGCAAACTGCCCCGTAACGGAAATCATCAGAACAATTCCAGTCTGCTGCTAGTGAGTAACATCATCTTCATCTTGTCAAAGTGATATAACTTGCAGGCTTGTGAAGTTTCCAGAAGAATATTACTACTCACGTAACTACAGCCTTTTTTATGATAGCTCACACCAAGCAAGACATAAAACCCAGCACAGGAATACAGCCTTTCAGAGCCCTTTGGCTCCAGACACACTTACGAGGGCAGGAACACCAGAAAGCTTGGAGGATTTCAGTATCATGGAGGAGGATGAAATCACCATTAGAAAAATGGGAAATTGGGTGTCCCTCAGGAGCAGGACTGATTGTGGGCACAGGGACAGGAGGAGCATGCCAGGGCTGAAGGCAGCAGCAGCACTAAAACCCTTGTAGTGTAAGGAAGCTCCTGACTGTTTGCCTGGTAGAGACAGCTGAAGCTGCTGCTGTGGGTAGCAGGATTGCTAGGGCAACCAGGGCAGTTTCCAGCTTTGCTCCCTAACAACAGGACACTGAGTCACCCTCATCCTGCCCTTTGACTTTGCTGACATCCTTATGCCCTTCCTCAAACCTTTCCTTATATGCGGGCTATGTTTGTCCTGTTTCTCCCATAGTTATCTTTAAATCCTTGTTAGCATGAAGATTATTTAACTCTCTGAACCGCTGCTTTGAGCATCTTTCTGGTAGGAACCCTCACTAATCATCCTTTTGAACTGAGCAAAGCTGAGTAGATGTTTTATATCCTGCAAGGATGCAGAATCCATCACAGCATCCTTTAAAAACTGATGCATATGCAAATGCATATATAATAAATTTAAAAGGCTTAAGAGCAAAGTAAAGTAGGCCAGAACTGTTGTTCAAAAGCAACTTGCAAAAAGTATAAAAACCAACAGTAAATCCTTTTCCAAATGCACCAAGTCCAGGCAGCAAACCAGGGAATCAGTACTGTCAATATGTGATTAAAGTTGAAAGGTAACCTCAGAGAAGAGAAGATCATAGCAGAGCATTACAGAAAAGCTGAATAAATATCTTACTTGCCTGAAAGAGTTAGGGAAGTTTCCATGCAAGATCTTTTCACCACGATAAGACTGTATTCTCAAAGGAGTTTTAAGTGTATGTACCTCAAATTATGGGATATAACCTTTCGCTTAAAAGCAG
This sequence comes from Pseudotriccus pelzelni, assembly GCA_035584735.1. Lineage (NCBI taxonomy): Eukaryota > Metazoa > Chordata > Aves > Passeriformes > Tyrannidae > Pseudotriccus > Pseudotriccus pelzelni. Next base: position 64,352,873 of record JAWMRA010000130.1, read on the forward strand.
CATTTTATCTGAGAAGAGAAAGGTAATACATTGGACTGTGATTTTTCTTTAATAGTTCAAAAAATCAGGATCTACAGGTGTGGCATCTGGACCAGAGTGAATTAATAAAGAGTGTAATAAAACAATTAGGAGAGTCAATAAAGATAATGTGTTATGAAGGAGTCAGTACAGTTCTTAGAAAGAGGGCTAATGTTTCACAAGCCGATTTGCTGGATTTCCTTCAAGGAGTCACTAGGCATGTGAAAAGGGAGATCCAGCAGATACAGCTTATTCAGATTTCTAAAACACCCTCAGTGCAGTTACTTATCAAAGATTTTCCAAGAAACTGCCCACCAATGTAAAAAAAAAAATGGCTAAAAGATGGAAAAAAGAAGGCAGGAGTTAAACAGAGAGTTTTTACTTTGAGGAAAGGCATTTTCCTTCCTTGGAAACTGGCATGGCAGTAAAGCTGTTGAGCGTATTCATACACGATATAATAAAAGTACTGTAATGCGAAACTTACTGTGAGAAGGGAGATGAAAAAATGTGCTGATACCAAGTTACTTGGGGTAGTAAAGATAAACGCTGAGTGTGAGGAAGGAATTAATAATGCTGAGCAACACAGCATGCTCAAATACATTGCATATAATTGCAAAAATCTTCCTAATGGCACATAAAATGGGCCCTGAGCTGGTTGTTACCATTGAGGAATGAACACTTGGGCTATCGTATTTCCAAAAAGCTGGTAGTTCAGTGCTTAGGAACAGTAAAACTGCAAACAGAACATTAGTGACTAATAGCAAGGGAACCGAGAACAAGTCTGGGAACAGCCTTATGCCATTCCATCAAGCTTCACAACCTGGAAACTGTTTTTTGGGCAAGATGCCCCATTGCAAAGAGGGCATAGACAAATGCCACAAAATGTGGTGATTGTTTGATTAGGTTGTAGATCTCCTTGCCTCAGGATGCTGTGGATATTAGGAGTTCAGTCAAGTTTCAAGTGAGCCTGGGAAAACCCAAAGCAGGAAAAGCCATCATAATTAAAAAAATATAACACTTCTCCCTCCAGAAAGTTCACCCCTTTCAAGGCTTTGGGGAAAAAAGTGCTGGGCTAGACAGGCCTTTCATATGACCAATAAAAACATTCTTACATTGTCATCAGTGCTCTTAAAGTATTTTACATTGTTTCCTTGACATTGTGAGAGTGCTTCAGCTGATCCCTCTGTAGCCACCTGATGAACTGCACCAGTAGGTTGGCTCTTAGTAGATTGTCTCCTGAGTCACTGTGTTGTATTTCATCAGTCTCAACCCACTGCCTGGTACATTCAGCATGAATTTTGCTGGGACTTCCTGTAGGATCCAAGGGAAGCTGGTACAAACAGTAAAAACTCAGCAGAGGCAGAACCTTGGAATTATTTTTTTTAAAACTTTTCTTCAACTCTTATGTAAGAAATATCTGTGGATTTGATATAACTGGATCATTGTGACATAGCAATGCTATCAGGAGGAGAAAGATCACAACTATGTAGAAAATTGCCTCGCCTTTCAGAAAGGTGGTGGAGAGGACAGCTATGCCTCAAAAGGGCACAGACAATGAAAAGGGAGCTGAAAGTTCCTTAGAAACCAAACCTAACAACCATAAGACCCAAAACAGTCTTGTGATTGTGACTGCTGTGGACATCTGTCCAACAACTGTGCCAAGAATTCAACTAATAAGCCCAAAACTCAGCCAGAAAGGAACAAAGGAGTGCTGTCTCCTTGGGGAAGCTGTCTGGTACCGTGCAGTCTGACTCTGAAGAGCACATACTCTGGGAGACATGATGACTACAGACCCCAACAGCCCTCTTTGGGTTGAAGAATGCATTTGAAATGCAGCATTTTCAAGACAAGTTTGCACATCAAACTCTAACAGTCCTAACGAAAATATGTGATCCTTGAACCGAGAATAAGGAAACAAGAGACATGAAGAGTCTTGTGACTCACCACTTGAAGACAATTTTACTATCCACAAATGAACGTGATGCCTTAGAAGAGACGAAGTTATTTTAACAATAAATTCTATCCATGCCCCACATAAATAAATAAGGTATAGGATGAATCACTATACACAAGGACAAGAGATGCTGTGGAGTTACAGAACAGAGCTGATGGTAGGACCATGGGTTGTGAAACATTCCAATATGAAGCAGGAATATAGGAGGAATTACACCAATCTGATCTTTGAAGCCTGCCAGTCAGCTCTGTTACAATATTTGTCTGCCTATCAAGAACAAAAAGCAATAATGGTATGAATAAACAGTAGCCACAAAGCATACAGTTACTGGAACAACGGGAAGTCTATAGGAAGACTTTTGGAAAACATGTGGGCTACCCAACCATTGGTAAAACAAGGTACTGAAAGTTTCAGTGCAGAATAAAATTGTCCTTGCTTGTGAGGTGTCATCCGTACTGCCAAAAATCTTGAAGGGTTTGAGCTGTTCTAATATCTGATTTGTAAACAGTCATTGTTCATTTTGTTTCTCCACATTTTTTAATGGTACTATTATTTCTGTTCCTGGTACAACTATAAGGGAGCTTGCTTATTTTTCCAAGCCTTATATTTTCCAAAATCGAGCCAACCACATATTTTCAGCATGACATGAATTTTCCTTCACCTTGCTTTACATCACTAAGTGTTGTGAGGCTTATTTTCTTACTGTTTGTAAAGCAATTTGAAATCTTCTCCTGACAGATATATCCAAGTAATTAGTCAGCCCCATTCATAGCTGAATCTTCTCCAGTGCATTAGGGTAGAGTTATCTGGTGACATGTTGAACAGCTGAGAAAAATAGGCATTTCTCCTCCGTTTCTGCTCACACAAAACTCACTGATGACACAAAATATTTCCAGTAATTTTCTGCTCTGGGAAAGTGGAGAAAATGTTACCTCGATCAGAACTGATGTGCCTGCAGAAGTAGAACTCTCTGATGTGAACAGACGGGTGCCCAAGAAAGCCTTTGCAATATCCTCTTTTATTGCAAAACAACTCTTTACATTAGGAATAAAGAACTGCAAAACTGAGGTGACAGAAGCTGTAATTTATAAGAAACAAACTAAGCACACCATCAGGCTTGGAAATAACAATTATTTTAACATATCCAAGTCCTGTATTGAACACATCAAGGAAGGTTCAGCTCCAGATTAAGATACAGAAATTTAAATGTGAGCTAGCTGGATAATGTTCCTTTGTAGCCAGTGGAGTTCTAGGGCTTCATTATGGCTTTCCTGTTGCACACAGAAATGGCCAATGTTATTTAAGATGTTCTGCTGTATCAGTGACATCTGCACAGGGAGAGCAGCTGTGACACAGGCCCTGCACTCCAGGAGCAGCAGCCAGGGGCCAGGTGAGGTACCCAAGGCATTGGACCAGCCACAACGTGCCTCTGTTGGGGCAAAAGCATCCTGTCCTTGCTCATTGTTTCAAAAGGGCTGCTCAGCTTATCCAAATGCACCTCCCTATTCTTCATTAAATTACTAGGGTACATTCCCTAGATTTCCATCAGTTATGAAGGAAGCTTTATTTGCAAATAAGGTATCTCCTCTTATCTTCCTCAATTACGGTGTATTAATCTGACTCCTGCTCAGTGGGCTTATTCAGGTGCTTAACAATTTGCATTTTTTGCCATTTGAGATGCCTTAAGGTATCCTGAGCTTTCCCACGGAGCTTCCAGGTATGACATAGGAGCTACATAAGTCACCCATGTCCTTGGAGCTGCAGCTGGAGACACGGCCCCACTGCTGAGAGCACCTCAAATGGCACTTGGCATTCATCCTTAGGCAACCAGAACTTCCATATGTCCACGTGCTCTCTCTTTATCTTTTTCCCTCTACTAAAAGTCAGTATACTTGATTTCTGAGAACCACATCAAGCCTAGGTGCAGCTACTGTGCTGAAGGTGTGATGTATTAGCCACTCCCTCCCTGACGTGGGTTTGCCTAGGGACAATTTTACCACACCCCCCACAAATTGCTCTAAGGTGAGAGAAGGTTTATGCAGA
>JAWMRA010000130.1:64356987-64518042 GCA_035584735.1 Pseudotriccus pelzelni
CAGCATCGATCCTTCTCTAGGATCACACAAATCTTACCCGGGCCGTCTCGCTCCAGCGTAAGATCTCTCTCCATGGCCACAAATCACTTCAGGCTTTGCTTCATCTCAGGCCTCTATGGAATCTCAGTTTCCTCATGTACTTCTTTGCTTCAGCATGAATTTCTCAAACTGCAAATGGAGTTGTCTCTGCTTCTCAGCAATGTTCCACAAATGGCAGGGATTTTAGATTTAGTCTTTTTCCCTGCTGAAGGGAGAGAGAGGGACAGGAGAAAAGGAGCCATCTCCCCCCTTTGCGGCTTCTCATCTCTCTCTCGGCTGCCAGCTCTGACCTTGAAGGCTCCGCTATCTCTCTGGTTGGAATTCCTTCTGCAGCACTTCTGTCTAAGTGCTTCTTTAAAGTTTTTTTTTCTTCACTCCGTTACACGTCTGGTCGGGGGGGCTTCAGTGCTGCTCCTGCCCCCGGCCCAGGGCCGGGGGAGGAGAGAGGCCTGGCCCCCCTTGGGGCCTGCTGTGTCCTCCTTCACACGGCTGCCAAATTTCTTCTGCACCACAACCTTCTCTTCCATTTTCTTGAAGGTGTCATTGGCAAAGGCGTCACCTAAACTCCTGATTGGTTTTTGTCCGGAAATTACCTGGACAAACCAATTCCAATCCTCAAAGAGGGGGAACTTTTGCAAACCCACGACACTGCCCTTCCTTTTAATTCTGTGGCCTGAGCAAAAGGCCCCTCCTCTGCATCCTCCACTGCCACAGTGGTCAGAGAGACAAAGGCGAAGGTTCTCAGGATCTGATAGGCTCATGCAAACCCACACCCTGACCTCAAGGCTTTCTGGACAGCAAAGACTTGGCTTCCCCCTTGCTGAAGACATCTTCAGCTTGTCATGGCATCAGTCAGTACAGCAGCAGCACCCTGAGGCAACTCACTCACATGATTATACTAAACATCCTGAATTCCTTGAATTCAAATGGGCACTGCTTATGAAAACATCAAAATGTTTTTCTCCCATACCTAAAACCCTCCATCCAGGCACAGATGGTCTCAGCAAACAGTTACTGAGCCCTTGTGTCGTCTGGGTTGCAGGTAGCTCAGGTCCTGCTCTGTGTGAGCATCCTTTTCCTAAGGATTGTTTTATAGTCCGCCAGATACAGGTTTTCAAAACAGGTTGCCATGGGGTGGGCAACTGGTAGCATACGACAGGAATCTGTTAAAAGAAGTTGGGAGCGAAGTTAAGATACCAAAAAGAAATTTTAGGCATGCACTAAGAACAAAATAAACCCTAGCTGTCCTAGAAGGCCCATTAGTCAAAGGAAATTATAAATCTGTTGATAACGATTCAGAAAATGCAGAAGTACTTAAGGGCTTATTTTATACTCGGAGGAAGGAATATGATGTACCCACATCATATGAAAATGATGAATTGTGGCTAAGTTAGCAAAGAAGTCAGATGATTGTAAGATGCATCCCTTGGGATAAACACTACTGCATCAACCAAGCTGTGTTATTTGCACGCAGAAACTGTAAAAAAACAGGCTGTGGATTTCCTCTGGCCTGCTGATACTTCTTAACATATTTTGGCATTAACAACATCAAATGCAGTTAGTGCGAAATTCCAAAAGACCATAAGTGTGCGACTATTGTGCCAATACTAAAAACATGCAAACACATTGTGGGGGAGACCTGTGCAAGAAAATATTTAACTCTCCAATCTCAGGTAAAATAGTGGCAAAACAGATAAAGAATTCAGTGAAAGCACAGGTACGTATTCAGTGTTTAAACCTTTACAGCCTGATACAAATGTGGCAGTACAAAATACAAATAACCCAAACAGTGCACACGTTCAAAACTGGCTGAAAGATTTCAACAAGTCCTCAGTGGGGCTCATCATGGAACGGTGTGTTTCTAGCAGGGTTTTATACTGGTCTACCACTACTGAATATTTCCATCACTGACATGTAATTAAAAAGAAAATATCCATGGGTAAATCGGCAGATGACACAAAGATGGAGTCCCAAATGAAGATGAGCCCAAGATATTTATGTTTGTGGACCACTAATACACACAGAGTGGAACAAACTAGTCAAGGAAGCAAATTATCCTTCTGTTGATACTAGGAGATTAAGACCAGTGGCCTTTCTGCTAATGATGCCTCTGGTAAGCACAAAATATGCTACACTGCACTAGCGCCAATTATCTTTTAAACAAATACAAGCTTTGCTTACACGCTGACATTTACATGGACATTTGCACAGCACTACAGCTGTGATTGAAAACCCAGAGTAACTTCCCTAGAACATGTTTTCTTATCTGCACTCCAATATTTGTTATGCTTTGTGTGGCACTCGAGGCCTTGATAAATTTCTCTGAGAATTTCCCTGCCTAAATCTAATCCTGTTACCACCTCTCAGGCAATTTGCTACAAATTGCTAGAGATTTCTCTAAACCAGATTAGGTGCCATGGAAACGAGGCTTTGGCACCAGCACATCCTTTTCACCACCATATCTGACACTAATGCTTCCATCTGGTGAACAGTCTGCTAGTCAGCCCAGTCATACAGCATCCTGACTCCTGGTGAGGGTACTGCACCACTGGCAAAAAAACAGCTAAAAGGACACATCCCCTATTTCCTGCAACGGTATCCTTTCTCCCAGAGGGCAGACAGACACCCTCTTCTTTGAGGACTGTTGTACAGACTGAGTTTCTCCACCACTCCACCTTTAGGTTTCAGGTTTACCAACATTCATTATGCTTTTCCTACAGATTTCAGCACAATTTTATGTTTTATTCTTTTCCCCAGGCCTTCCTATGCCTTTTCATTCCAGTGCTCCATAATCTGTTTCTAAATTGCCTATTTTTTAAAGGACAGCTAAAAGTCAAAAGAAGGAGAATTATTCATAAGTAGTCATCCTTGTTCAACTCTTACATAACAGATCATGGCTTTGATTAACAGCATTGCATTTTCTTTATGTTTTATATCCATGTGAAGATAACCCACTTAGAAATATCTTTCTTTAGCCTACTTTATAGTCTGCTTTGTATGCTGCTGTGTAGATTGTTTAATCTTTTCACTGGAGTATATGTTTGCCAACACTGAAAGCTACATTAGAAATAATAAACAAAATACTCTTTTATGCTCTTATTGCAAAATAAAAGCCATCTCACAGCAGCATTGAGAAATTTTAATATTGAAAGTCATCAAGTACGTGTGATGTAGATCATCTAGGGCAGGAATACAAATTCTACCAGTAAATAAAATGGAGGAAATTGGGTCTTTTTCACCAGTATATCCTACACAAGGGGTCTCCAGGACATATGAGGATATGGGTTAGCAATGGCATGTGCAAGCAGTAAGAGTGCTACAAAGTGATTTGATGTGCAGCATTGTCTATTTACACAGACAATGTGCTACTGTGTAGAAATATCAGAGCTGGCTCTGAACAAACTGGCTCAGAACAAATTGGCTCAGAAAGCAGATGCATTAGTATTGCTTTCCATCTGGGTTAATTAGTCCAGATAAAAGACAGGCTAAATCAGCTGGTACAGAACTCTCCAACTCCTCACACAAGTTTGAAGAGTTTGCTCGGCTTGCTCTCTGGGAGCCAGCTCTGATTGTGCTGTTTGAAAACCTGTTTTGCCACAGAAGCCTACATTTACTGCTGCTCAGCAAGTCCCTGTGAGTATAAAGATAAACCTTTCTACTGGAGGGAATGCAGCGTGGAGGCTTCGGTCCCTGCTGCAGGAGGATGGTACATTTTCCATGCAGTATCATACAGTGAAGTGCATGGAGAATCCCATGGGCAGAAACTGCAGTCTGAACATCCAGATCTTCTTCCCAGCACCTTCTCTCATGAGCATCTGTACAGCAGGGGTTTATGTCATCCCAGACACACAAAAAACCCACTTGAACCGGGATTTCCCACAGTGACTCTGGGAACACTGCCATCAGCACTACTGGAACAGAAAATACTGGGGAAAAGATGTCTGATTTCAGAGAATTTATATCCTACAAGAAAGAAGCTGTGTCCCAGTAACACTGACTGTGGTGCCCAAGGCCAGGTGTGTTTCAGGACACGTTCCTATCAGCTACTGTGAGCAGTTTATGCACTCCCACAGCTGTGAACTTATTCCTTGCCTCCTGCTCACTATCAGAGCAGTGCTGAACCTGCCAGTGAAAGTGTTTCCCTACAATCTGGCATTGGGCAATGCTTTGCCTCAGGCTGACATTTCCAATCTTGTAATACTGCCTAGACCGTCCCTGAAAGCTGAGAACTGTTTCACAGGGACAACCCTGGGGTTCAGGTGAGGTTTGTCCTCACCTTGCCACACACCACACAACTTCCTCATTGCCATCAGCCACTGGGAGATGCTGCTGCTTCTGTCAGCTTCAACAGCACCAGCCCTCAAACTGGCCTGTGCAGTTCCTGTGGACAACATTCTCTTACCCTCTGGGTGTTTCAGACCAGCATAAGGAAAGCTGAAAACTTGCTTGGGGTGCTCTGGTGTTAAGGATAACCACTTCTTCAGAATTAAAATAAAGATTAGGAAGCTATTTTGAAACTACCCTTGTGTCCAGAGATCAAGTAAAAATATATACTTAAAACATTCAAGTCTGACAACAAAATTAAAAAATGCTGATAAAACATCTGTGAAGAAACAGAAAAAAAAAATTCAATCAACAACAAAAATCTCTTTCTGTACTCAATTGCTTGTGCACATTCCTCGACCCCTGTGGTGGGAACTCTGCTGTCCTTTACGTTTCATGTTGGAGGATACATTCCTTGGAGCAAACCACAAACAACAGGACCTGTTACAATCGGTCTCTTGCACAGACTTTTTTCACAAGGACCCTTCCCATGCAATCAAAACTTCAGTTCTAATCTGTTTTGAGAGGTGTTTAAGCCTGTCAGTAGCAGTGCCCCCGAGGTGCAAGTGTGACTTTGGCAGATGTGCTGTCTCCTGCTGGGACAGCGCGAAGTCACTTTTCCCCAGCTGGCGGCAGGACATGCAGGGAAGGGAGTGGAAGGGGCTAAACCCACCTCTTTCAACACAAAAATTAAAGACTTCCCACTCTTATCCCTTTCCCAGCATTACACACCACCATTTCCATAAGTAATTCTGTACCTATATTTGCCTAAGGTTTATTAATTAGCTTTATCCACTGAAACTTATATTTTATACATACATGTAACTTAAGAAATGATACAAACATATAAATGGACTTAAAGTACCTGTTAATTATTGGCTTTTTTTACTGACACCAAACCAAATGATAGTCTGCTGTTCTGCAGTGGTACTAAACAGAGGAAAACAATTCCCCAAATCTGTCTTTGAGGGGTCTTGCAAGAACCCACTGTGTGCAGGGATATCTGATTTCACCCAGAAGAAAACATTACAGATAAAGCACAAAGATATATTTCTATCAAGAAGAAATAATTCAGCCCTTGGAGCTTCTGAAAGTTTTCTGTCTGCTGAAAATGCCACAAAACAAGATGCACCGAGGTCAGGACATACACTCACCTCTGAGACGAGCAGTTTTAAGTCTGTGTTTTCTAATGAGACTGGAGATAACCTAGATGCTATACCAAAAAAGTGCATGGCCCTTGCATGGAAGTATCTGCCTTGACAGAAACCATTGAATGTTTCTATCAATATTGCCTTTCCTGTCCACTGCAGCTGCCAGTGGAATGAGTTCCCATGGCAGAGAGCTGCCACCCTGACCCCTGCGTGCTGTCTGGTGACACCAGTGCTTTACTGAGGGGTGGCACAGCCAGCTCACACCCTGGGGAGCTGTAACCCAGCTGTCACCAAGACCCCGTGGAAACCAAAACACAGAAAATCTGAGCAAAGACGAAAGGAAAAGTGGTAGGAGAGGATTCAGGACTAAACGTTGGTGACCAGGCATGACTAATTCACCTGATGACTGGGTATGAAAGATGTTTACAGGACGTTAAGAGCCATATATTGACCACACAAGTTGGGTGTCCAAAGTAACCAGACTGCAAGAACACTAACCTTTCCTGAAACAACCAGAATTATGATCACAGGATAGGGGAAATTTACTTAGTCTACTGTCAAACTATCTAAAAACCCAAGACATTGGGAAATGCTTTAAACAGAGTTAGAGGGAGAAAGAAATGGTGAAGGAGTCTGGAGACAAACTGATCTTCATTGTAGCTGCTTAGGGCCAGGGCCTGAGTAGCTTTAGAGTCTGAATTATCCTCAGCTCTTAACAGATGATCTCTTCAGGTTATACTTCAAGAACATCAGCTGGGTGGTATTTCAGTATGTGCTCTGTGGGCAGAGGCTTTGATTCCAGACTGTCAATCCAATTCTTTTCAGAAGGCACTATCACTAGAAAAAAATGTTAAGGGGAAAAAAAAACCAACCTGCAAAAAACCCCCTCACATACAAGAGTGACAGGAAAGCTTAGCTAAAAACACACCTCTTAAAATTATTTACAGTAACTGAGACTGAGGTCGGGGGAGTTATTCTGCACTTTCACTGTCACAGCTGTGATGAGAGTTCAGCCTTCAGCCTTTGCAGAGTTGAAACACATCTTGTTTCAAAGGGAAATCACTGAAACTCAGGCTGTAGGGTTTTGTATCATGATGGAGATAGAAAGGCCAAACAAAACAAACATCTGAACAGTTCTTGAGAGTCAGCAGAAACTACATTACATCCTTCCCTTATTAATTCATGTTTATTTTAACCATCTTTCCTCCTGATTTATTTTTCTGTAGACAAGAATGCTTATAACCAGAGACTCAGACCAGCACCATTTACTTCTCTTTCAGTTCCAGTTGAGGCCAGTAACAATCCCTAACTATTTGATGGCCTTGAACTGCTTCCCAGAAAAAACACACAAGTCTTAAAAATGAGAAGTCCCGTGACAAGATATCTGTGTAGCGCATCTTCAGCTCAGACACCAGATGTTTGGGTTGGACTAGATGATCTTTAAAAGGACCCTTCCAACCCAAACCATGTGTCTTAGCACAGCGTTTCCACTTCTCTCCACCTTCTCCTTGGAGCTGAAGGGGAGAAGCTGTGGTGTGGTTCTCTGCCATTCCCATCCACACTCAGGAGATGTGTGTCTGCATGCAGACAACACAGCAATATAAGAAAACACACACCCAGACAGAGGTGAAAGACCACAAAAGCATAATCCCACAACCATATGCAGGGATAGGCAGCAGAACTGACAGTGGGAAACTGAGGCTGAGGGGTTTGACAGGCTCTGCTTAGTCCAATATTGCACCAGGAGACACCAACAGGACCTTGCTAACCCTCCTTAATGATCTCCCAGCACACCTGAAAAATGTAAAGGTTCTCTGTATCCATGGGGGAAGCATCTCCTACCAGCAAGAGGCATTAGCTAAGCACCTCAGAAAGGAGCAGTGCTGGTGGTAGCAGTCAGCCACTCACCCCCTCAACATGAATGTCAGCCTCCTCCTGTCAGGAGCTGTACAGGTAGAGCTCACTTTCTGCCAGTGTGAAAAAAGCTCCGTGACAGAAAGATCCCTTCCAAGGGGCTGTGGAGCATCATGATGCAGGACAGGAACTGCTGCAAACAGGGCAAGTCATACAGGTAGGGAAAAATGGGGACAGAAGGGAAGAAGGTGCAGTGACACAGCAGCTTTGCTGGGCCTGGGAGGTGCCAGCTACCCCTAGGCTGAACAGGGAAACACAAGCCTTTGCTGAGCTGCTACTCTGAGAGGACTTTAATTTCCTGGCAGGAATCAAGGGAAACATAAAATTAATGGTTTGACGTCAGAGAATAAAGAAAATGTTACTGAAACTGCTTTGCAGGTGAGGTGTGAGCTTGGTTCAGGTCACTGTTATTGACACTGGTTCCATTTAGTGAAACTTCCATCTGAAGCCCCAGTAGCTTTAAAGGCGGCTGGTTGCCTAAATTGACTAAGCCCCCAAGGTTACACAGTGTGAGGCCAAAAGAGCCTCCTCTCACATCCTCACATACAAGTGAGACATTTAGTACTTTTGGAAGGACTAAATTACATGAAAATGATGATGGAGTAGGCAGGGACAAGTTCAGCACTGGCAACTTCACTCTCCATGTAAGGGTAGAAGTGTCCTTATAGGGAATGAATACAGGGTAAAGAGTAGATCATAATTTCACTCCTTAATTTACCATGTACTAACTGACCATCATAAATAGTCCTTCCTGCTGCCTAGAAATACATGCCATGCCAAACCACATTTTTAAACAAGTGATTAAGTCAAAAGGACTAGATCCTTCTATGGCATCTTGGATTAAGCACCCAACACACTCTCTAAAAGTTATAAAGTGTGGGTGCACAGTAAGTAAGTTTTACTAATTTGTTCCATTCAACTTTTATTATTATGAAAAAGGAAATTATCAACAGCTAAAACACTTTTCATTTGTTTCCCATATTGGTCTTCCTTCTCAAAAGTGACTTTCTCGAATCATCTTCACAGCCCACACACATCCACCTTTCAAAAAAAAAAAAAAAAAAGAAATCACCAGCCCAAATTTGACTTTTTGGCCTCACTTCTACTATTTGCAGTGACACTTCTTTATTTTTGGACTGTGGCTTTTAAATTTGAAACTAACAATAGCAGCCGCCCCCAGCATACCGTTTGCGTGGGGGGAATGTTTTGTACACAAAACTGTCTGTGTCCCTTCCTTCTATCACTCACTCCGCCTACACCTCTCATCCTCCAAGTCAGTTTTCTGTGAAGATCAGTGACACATACAAAGCAGAAACCCAACTCTTGGTTAGCAGCATTAATATGAGGAAGTTCAGTCAAGCATGTCACCTTGTGACTCTTTGTTCCACGCTGCAAACAACAGGGTGGTACTTTACAGCAGTCGGGTCCTGTCCTAGAAATAGGTGTGTGCAAGTGAACAGTTCATTTCAATAATGTTAGCTAAATCACAGCAGTTATACCTACAGTTGTATGGGAATGTCCTGACTAGAGCACATGAATTTTCCACTAAATCCTCTGGCGGTGCTCAGCATTAAATAATTCTGAGCAAGGCACGACAAAACATCAGATGGAAAACTAAAAACTAACTTCCCCATAAGCGAGATTTCCATTGTTAGATACTTCTTTCACACCTTGAAGTGCTTGTGTCTGAAAAAAACCCTATCCCATCTAATATCCTATTGTTTCCAGCATTGTGGATTCTGAGCACTGGCTCCTGCTGCACTATTGGCCTCAGCAAAATCTCAAGGCAGGTATGAGCACAGGAACCCAAGGACACACCTGCTCCACACTGTCTGCCTGTGCCCGCCATCCCCATGACTAATCATTTCCATTGCCTGCTTTAGAACTCTCTTTATAGCTTGAATTCTTTAGACATGAGTATAGCTACAAAGAACATGCCAGTTAAAGCCATTCCTTTATCTTCCAGTTCTTTATGCATCCAAGGATTCAGGCAGTTTTTCTGGCTGGTGCTCCATGTTGAGATAGCATTTTCCATAGTCAACACAGAGGTACTTCTGGAGTTAATTAGTATGTGATGACAAAGGGTACAGGAACTAATGGGATAAGTTGATAGTTTAAATTATTCCTTTCCCTGTTATAACCTGAAAATTTCTTTGCCTATTGCACAGCCCATTCATTCTGAGGAGCTGAGTTCCTCCACAGTTCTCCCCAGCACTCAGAACACTGTTAAATATGAACTATGTATTTGTGCCATTTTGTCTAATGTTTCTTCTCCTAAGCTGTCATAAAAGAGAAGGTTAAAGATCCTGATGCACCTGAGCTCTGCTTAGTCCAATATTGCACCAGGAGGCACCAACAGGACCTTGCTAACCCTCCTTAATGATCTCCCAGCACACCTCAAATGTAGAGGTTCTCTGTATCCACAGGGGAAGCATCTCCTACCGGCAAGAGGCATTAGATAAGCACCTCAAAAAGTTTCTCCATGAAAGCAGAATTCCAGAAGAACTCTTCTGATTCCCCTGAGGTCAAGTAAGGAGATATTTCAGAACCAGTCCATTTTTCTAATATCTGTTTTAAATTTTTAGGCATCTCTCTTGTCGATGAAGCATATGGATAACCAGAAGAAATAGAACTGATATTTCACTCTTGAGAAAAATGATGCAACTTTACTAATTTTCTAGTGAGATTTCCCATTGTCAGCTCAAAATAAGTGCTACTTTGAAGAAAAGCATCTGAGCTGTACATGAAAATGACCATGGTTGTCATACACAAACACTACACTTGCACATTAAACAGCACTTTTTGTGGCAGTGGAAACAGGACCCACCTTCTTTCTAAGCTGTTTGGAAATTTTGAGACATAAAGGCTCTCAGCTGGAGTTTCACCAGGTGCCAGTCGCTGTCATCACACACAGGCCATGATGGGAACATCCTGTTCTCTGTATATTTGGGTTAATGGCTCAACCTGGTACAGTTACTTCCCCCTGAATTTTCTAGCTCTGCGTCCTCACGTCTTCCAATGTTCAGGGAAAGCTCAGATCCCATGGAACAACAGAATACATGCCTTGAAGCAGTATTACTAAATCTTACTGCTCCACGTGAGCAAATACAACCTGCTGTAATTGTTCTGTCTCTATATAATGAATTGCTTCTTAGCTTAAGACCGTGATTTCAGCCACATAACTAGATCAAGAGTTGACTTCACAAGAGTCACAATTAGGAAAACACACAGGTTTAAGGTTCAAGTTGACAAGGGCTATGATGTAGACTTAAGGGTGGATGTAGAAGGTTCTACTAAGGCATTGCTGGGGTTTGTGCCAAGACGAACTCCCTATCTAATTTTAGGACTTCACCTTACAGAAGTTTGGGGGTTAAGATTAATTCTAAGATTTTTGCTGGGAAAAAGTTTAGGCCAGCAGGGACTGGTGAAGAAAGATCAGTGCTGGACTGAGAAGAAGCTTTTGCTAAATTAAGGGCTGTGCCAAGAGAAGCACGAATCCAACATGCTGACTTTGCTTTCCTCTTCCATCACCCAAACCTTAAGCCCAACTCTCTGCCAGCAGACCCAGACACTCTCAGTCATTCCCAGACCCAGATCTGGTTCAAGTTGCCAGTCTGGGTGGCAAATTTAACTCTAGGACATGTTTTTGTCCCAGCCTGAATTATAACCACTCCTGTGATCCAAAAACCAATTTAAGTTAGTCCTGAATTTAATGTTACTGGTTCTTGCCTGCCCCAGATCTCAAAGTTAGGTGAGGTTGGTATGACAGACTTTGCACAGTGTCTGAAAGGAGTTAATAAGCTAGTTTAGGATTGGTGTTAAAATTAGAGTTTTGAGCAGCAAACACCAAGGACTCCAGTTTGTGGCTGTTTGCAGCAAAAATCTGTCTAGCATCAATACAAGCCACATCACTAATTTCAGATCTGGGGCTAGAAAAGGTCAGTAGATTCCAGTAGGCTGAAGAGTTTACAACCACTGGAGCATCTCCTCCACCAAAATCAGGCAACCAGCCCAGAAGCCATGAGTGTCTACGTTTCTGGCTGTGACCATTACAGGCCTCTCCTGTGGTATTTGGTATACACACCTCTGTAAACAAATTCACGATGAGACAACCCAGGAATAATATCTAAGTGACAGAATACTTCTGTTATTTTTATAGATTGCTTAGAAAAAGGTAATGAAGTCCAGGCCTCAAAAGCTGGGAAACATAAATAAACTTAATTAATTAAATTCATTAAGTGCATGCATGCAAAGCATTACAATTCAGCCTTTAACTGCATGACAGCACAGTGGTTTTGCTTGTGTTATTGAATGCACTGGGTGAATACTCATCCCCAGCATAAGGAGAAATGTACCAGGGATGGGTAGTTAATAATGGTATAATTGGTACGGTTCCTACCTTAGAAGATGAAAAAAATTGTAAAATGTCTAATAAATAGGGAAAATAATTCCAGAAAGTAGAATTGAAAACTAAAGAAAATACAGAATTCGAAAATGCAAAACACTGTGCTCAGTAAAGTCATTATTAAACCAAAATTATGGTCATCTGACACTTAATATGTCCAGATTAGAGACCCTAGCTGTAGGTCAAAGATAGCAACACTACCTGAAATCACAAGGGTGATATGAAGATAATTAATTTCAATTGGTGAATGCAGATTAATTCAGATATCATGAAGATACAAGCACGAGAGTACCTGCAAAAAAATACACCAATATCAAGCTGGATATATTAAAACAGTATTTTCAAGAGGAATATTGAAAGAAATATTGATGAAGTACATGCTCTCATCTTATGGGGGAAAATAGCATATAAGAATAGAATTTCAAAACTCCACCTACATGTCTTTGTGCAGGTATTCTCATGCCTTAATTTAAAAAAAAAAGAAGACATAAGACTATTTCAGGAAACATATAAAGAATATAAAAAACCCCCTAGATGTCAGTTAGCTACCAGCCACTCAAACTCAAATATGGAAAAAAAAAAATCAAAAGTAAAAATAAAGCATTGAGACGGAGTGCTTAAAATAAGACAGGTTCATTTTCTGTGCTCAATTTGGACCTGAATAAGGACTCAATGGAAATAACAGAACCTGTTGCGCATTTTTACACCGCAGTGACATCAGCACATTCGCTGAGGAGATGCTTCAGTGCCCAGCACTTGCAGCTTGATGTGCCTCACTTAACCCGCAGGTCCACGTCAACACACTCATGAAATCTTGAGCACTCTTGGTCATACACCTTTCCAAGGGCATTTTCTTTGCCAAAAGATCAAACAGGCACTGCAGTCATTCACATGACCATACTGCATTAGTGAGACCTACGAGAACAAGAACAAGCTACCATGTCTGATCTAAATAACATTTAACTTCTCTGCTTCAGCGTGAGGACAGTAAGACATTCATGGTCCCTACTCTTGAGAGTGGTTGTTACAAAGGCTAATTAATGTGTGCTGTATAATCTTGCTAAGACTGAGGAAATTGCTTAATGAAACTGAATTCTCGAGTGGTTTATGACTATGATTTACTCACAGTGGACTTTAATTAAATAACGACAAAAAGCTACAGAATGTGCTGGATATTAAACCAGGCTTTAAGGAAGGACAGGGTCTGCAGAGCATGGACAGTATTTGTAAAAAATGTAGGAAGGGAGAGCTTTCCAGCTGAGCCCAAAAACAGGAGCAGTTTTAGTTGGGAGTGTATTAGGAATTTTTACTTTCTATTACAAAGAAAAACACATTAAGAAAGAACACATTTTTTATGTTTAGTTACTGGGATCAAACACGTTCTAGACACAGAAAGCTTCATCCACTTGACTGTAAGGAAGAGGGTTGAGTACAGTCCATGGAAAATTCTTCACTATAAGCCTCACTGGTGGCTTCAGAGCCTCACACACAAAACACATTTGCATGTGAGAGTGTTCTAAGGCAAAAGGCAGTAGAATTTAGTATAGGGAAAAAATTGGTAAATGTTGTCCTCGGGAGTAAGTAAAGTTGCTTCAGTCCTACCTAAGTGTAGAGGCCCAGGGAAGCTGATTTTAGTTGAGAGAGGGGTTGTGGTGGTGCCTCCCCCACCTCCCCAGGCTGCACTATGATCTGAGAAACGCTCAGAATCTTAGGTGCTTCCTTCCCCTTAAGGGTGGGTCGTTACACTAACACACAGATTCGGTAGCTTTGACTCAAAAAACTGGAATAACTTTCAGCAGCAATCCCACCCTAATATGTGCAAGCACAAAATACTTGAACTCTGCTTCACAACTGGAAAATCAGCATAGATGACAAGCAAACTCTGTAATTCTTAAGTAGTAGTAGTAGTAGTAGCAGTGTAGTGACCCCCAAAGAATCTCCTTTATAAGCTCAGATGTAACTATTCTAGAATGCTGTACAATGAAAAATGTCCCGTGTCAAAGAGTTTCGTGTGCAAGTGCAACATGAAACACAGAAGGGTATAGAGAGGAAATATGAGAAAATAAACAGGTAACCAGTGTGACAGCATTAATATGCCAGCATATCGACTGGTCTGCTCCTGGGGGGAGGCAGCACAGGAAAGGAACGTTAATGACAAGCCAGCAGGAAGATGATGATGAATCTCTGTAGGTAATTACAAGATGGAAAAAGGGTAGACTAGGCAAAAGCCACTGAGAAATCTAATGAGTAGCCAAAGGAGGCATCACAGGTCACTTGAAAGCAAGAGTCAGTTACTAATTTCTCCCTGCCTTGAACTTCTTGTGTGACTCCAGACAAAGCACACTGGTCAGGATTTCCAGAAGCAGCTTCAGCAAGTCATTCTTTTAGATGTCTGGTCCGAGGTCTTTCAGAAGCACCTGACTTCCAGAAAGCATGTAAGTCACCTGCTTTGGAAATTCAGCTCTCTTTATGTGGCTTATGTTGGACATCAACACACTCAGTTATTCACCCCAAAATCTCAAGTAATGTTTTATATTCTTGGCTTATATAACACTTTGATATTCTTATCCTCTAAAAGGAAACAAAAATACTCATCTGAGCTGATAGTCTCACAGTACTAGTTGCTGAAGGCGTGCATAAACTGATGGATGAAAGGCTACCAAAAAGGGAATGATTATAAACATGCATGAACCACTGATTGCAAAAGGCTGGAATTCACCTCTGAACAGTTACACTGGAAAAGGTAAGTAACATATATAGATATTTAGGCAAAGAAGGCTCTTGCCAACTAGAATATTAAACACAAATGAAAGTGAGCCCAAAGATCACATGCAGTAAACTTTCCAGCTAAAGCTGAGATTTGGAATCTGTTTATCCCATAAAGTAAAACATACTGTTTCCCAGGGGATCAGAGAAGAATAGAACTGCCATTCTCCAGTCAAATCAGGACACCAATACAGATGAGAGAAGATTTGTGATTTATAAATCATTCTATCCTAGGGAATCAGTGCCATGAGAACATTAAAGAAACTGTCTTCTATGCTACTTCTCCATCCTGCTTTTAAACTAAATGCTAGAGAAGATTGCTGCACATTAGTTATGTTTCTCATATGAGTAATAAAGGAGTAATCATACAAATTTACAACATTACTAAAGCAATCATAGCTAAATTATAAGCAAAGTCTGTTTTATTAATGACTACAACTCAGAACAATTCCATCATCTCTTCTGCTGCAAGCAGAGCTTACAAAATCCAACAACTGAGTGCCTTGTAATCTGTCCATGAACTGATAAATCTTCAGACCTCAAAGGGGCCTCTGCTGCCATGCCCACATGATGGGGAAACCAAGTGCCCAACTCATCACCGAGACCTCTGGCTTGGGAAGGATGATCCCGAATAACCGAATGGACAATCCCTAGCAGAGCATTTCCCACCGCACTGCAGATCTCACTGCCAACAATATCCTGGGCTGCACCAAAAGATGTGTAACCAGCAGGCTGAAGGAGGTGATTCTCTCCCTACACTCCGTTCTCATTGAGACCCCACCTGGAGGAATGTGTTCAGCTCTGGGGCCCCCAATATAAGAAGGACATGGACCCACTGGAGCACATCCAGAGAGGGCCTTGAAGCTTTGAAGATGCTCTAATGGCTGGAGCACCTCTCCTAGGAAGACAGGCTGGGAGAGTTGGAGTTGTTCACTCTGGAGAAGAGAAGGCTCCAGGGAGACCTTGCAGCACCTTCCAGTACCTAAAGGGCAGTTTATGAGAGACCTGTAGAGGGACTTTTGACAAGGGGAAATGGTTGTACACTAAAGTAGTCTTAGATTAAATAAATATAGGGACAAAATTCTCCCCTGTGAAGCTGATGAGGCACTGGAACAGGTTGCCCAGAAAAGTTGTGGCTGACCCCTGCATGGACGTGTTCAAGGCCAGGTTGGATGGGGCTTTGAGAAAACTGGTTTAGTGGATGGTGCCCCTGCCCATGGCAGAGGTTTGGAACTATATGATCCTTAAGATCCCTTCCAATCCAAACCAGTCTAGGATTCCATGATCTCATTACATAAACGAGATTCTTGCTGCCCCACAGGTTCCCTATGATGTGACTCAGAGCTTTGCATTACAAGAACAAGCAACTCTTGGGGCTGGAAGAATTGCTCCACCTTGTTGAACTTCACATGGTATTTTCCTACCATATTTTAGAAGATTTATTAAATATGAATTTTTATTTCAGTAAACCACTTGCACTTCTTCACTAGCACAGATTTTAATCTTTTTACAAACACTGAGGAATGTATTTTCACAACAAGGAATACTTATAGGAAAAGATTGGTACAATGAGGCATAAAGAATTAAAAGGATTGTGAACTGCGCTCCATGAACTTGTTGCTCTTCTGTCTCAGGAATTTTCTTGGCTTGCACCTGGCATGACATTTACCTGAATTACCTTATAATGAGAGAGGAGATGATGTATCAAATAGCTGATTGACTCATAGCCAATGATTCAGTAAAAGGTCAGCCTTATACCATACACAGGCAACAGAAAGTCTTCATCCTACCGTTAATGAAGTCAACATCAAAAGCCCCATGGACTTCAAAGTGTCAGGGAAGAGGCTTTTACTCTAGAATGTTTAGCAGTGTCTCATGAGATATCCAGACAACAGCTCACCTACTGAAAGACAACTTTGCCATAGTCATTAATAACACAGGCTGCTTATAAAGTAATTTTGCTGCAAGTCTGTAGCTGTTGGCACTTTGGCCATGGAGCTGTATGTGGTGGAACATAACATGAGGCCCAAAATGCCTCGGGATTCTGCAGAAAGAGCTAAAAAATGTCAAAGCAGTGAAATAAACGTATCTACTGACTTTATTTCATATAGTAACACAATTTTAAAAAAGAGACTAAAAGGTTTGGAAAGAACACTACATAACATGAATGTTTTATTTCTTTAACTATTTTTGCCTCTTTCTGCTGCTTCTGTAACATACTGCATAAATCTGTTGCAGACTTTACTTGCATCCCTCAGGCTGAATGGACTTGATTATTATCTACAAGAGGAGACATCTGTACAGATTATTAAGCATGACTGCAGGGTCTGAACTTGTTAATTAAAATATAGATGAGATAAAGGAAACCACCAGTAATTACATCACCGACTTTAGGAATCGTGACTTAGTTCTCTTAGTGCTATGACCCGGGGATTTACGACTCTTTATCAGAGGGTTAGGAAGCATTTAGGATGAAATAAAGATTAGCGTAACCTTCTTACCTGTTCTGCCATCAAACTAGCACAAAGTTTCCGTGAGCGCGATTAATCTACACTGCGAGAAACCGCTCAACCGACCCGGAACGAGCTTCTCGAGGCGATTGCACCACCTGCAGACTGCGCTGGGAGCAGCGGCGGAGCAGGGACGGAGCAGGGATGCTTGGGAATGCGAGGTGGGCAGTGCTGGACCAGCGGGCTCCGTCAGGGCTGTCCATTCCTCCTATGTCCATCTCAGCCACACCAAACATACCCCCCCACACACTTCTGTGCCTTCCTGAATAATACTTGCCCAATCTTTCGCTCTTCTCACGCAGCTGTTTCCCAGCCCTTCCCACGCGGTCCCCGCTCCTCTCCATCCTGCTCATCCACTTTGGGACGCTATTTCCTTCCCACTGCCCCCGTTGGTCCCTGCACGGCCCCTCCAGGAAGCTGGAGGTGGGGGATCACGGGGTACGAGCGCACTGCTCCCCGCTGTGCTTTCTTGCATTTCTTACGGTGTTTCTCTAGGCGCCAAGAGGGAGAGAGCACCCCCTGCAGGGAGACACTTCCCAGCTGAGCTAATTAAAGAATTAGTATTGTTTGCTGAACCAATAAATAGTAAATTGATAACTGACTGACATCTGTAGACTGGTGACCGATAATTAGATCAAGTTAAATTAAATAACTACATTAAATACTCTCAACCCACGAGCTGGGTATGCCCACACTCAGGATAAAGCCTTTCTTTACCCATCTGATTCCTAAGCCATCTTTGCCTACAGTTTTTATTCACCATGACAGCTTCTAAGGAATGCAAATGCTACTCTTTTTTTTTTTTTTTAAAAAGTGTCTATCACAAGCTTTACTGGGATGGGGAGTATACATTGTGCGTGAGAGGGATGAGCTAAGGGGAACAAGTGAACCTTTGTGACATTTTTCTCCTTTTTTCGAGGAGACCTGTCTTTGAAGTTTTTTGATGTAGGGAATAAAACTGTTCCCAAATTGTTGTGATATCTTCCCTGTACACTCCAGTTGCTGTCCTATTTTCTCTTGTCCTGGCTGGAGCAGGGCTGGCTTTAGCTCCCCTCTTCTTCCTCCAGCCCATGGATATTTCTTCCACCTTTCGTTTAGGAAGAACTGGACACTGAATGACACTTCTTTGGTTTCAGTTGTTTCCAACAAGAATCCACACTGTTAAATTAAAAGAAGACCTCTATATATAAAGGCTCTGGAAGGAAAGGGGAAGATGTGGTGTGACTGCTTCTGTCGTTTCATTAATGTTAAAATAAAACAGGATGAGATGAAACAGTCACCAGCAGCTGGACCTGTTGCCTGAGAAATCATTACCAGTTACCAGAAGAAAGGAATTCCTTGGAAACAACTTTAGAAGCCAGAAGGAAGTTGTGCAACTGTCAGTGGCAAAGGCGGCGCTTCTCCTAACACAGCAAGAGGGTACAGATGTGACCTGAGTAATAACAGCTCATCAAGACGTGTCTGGAACCCTTGTTATTACAGCCCCTGGTAACCAGTCAGGCTGCAGACAGCCAAACTACATAACTACCAGGAATGCCATCAGAGGGTATTTTTTCTTTTTATAGTGCTTAAAAATCCTTAAAAGGGATTAACAACCCTGTGAAGAGGGTAATTACTATTTTCCCTACTTGACAAACCAGGAAAATGAGATTTGGAAACTTTAACTGACATATGCAAAATACTCCATGTTATGATTAAGAGATCAGAGCTCCTACCTTCAGGGTCAAGCTGCTGGATTACTTCATGTTTATATATTATGTAAATTGGATTATTTTAAAAGAAGGTTTAGAGTGAATCTTGACCTCTAAATTTCCCTTCTGGTTCTGTCACTTGTCTATTTATCAAAATGCAAAAGTCATATGTAAACCAAACCACACCTGCTTCACACTTACGATTGCAGCCTTTAATCTGCTGATGACTAGGAAGCTTTCTGAGTACCTACAATGAAAATATTTAACAGCAAATATCATTGCCATTATATCTACTTTTCTATTTATACAGAAGTATGAACATCAAGAACTGGGAAGTTTACTCAGGAGTGACAAAGCAGAAGGAAATGGGCAAGGGACTTTACAGAGTTTCTCATTCTATTGAGATATGGTAAAGGGTAGATATATTTCTGATTCTGCCTGGAAACAAAGCACATCCTATTCCCTATACCTATTGCACTACAAGATTTGAAGCAACATCACTGAACATTCTGTTCTATGAGCAGCAAGAATTTTGGTTACTACATGCAGGGGAAGAGATTCATGCTGCTCTGAGCCCCATTACACTCACATGATAACATAGAGTTTCTATTTTCTTTTGTTCTATATAAACTACAGAGTATATGGACCACTCTAATATATTCCTGTCTCCTGTAAGACCATGAAACATATCCGCCTTTTTGTAATTTGTTTTGTCATCTTTATTAGAAGAACAAAATTAATTTTGAGTCAACATACTCAGGACCGCTGTGTGATAAATTGCTGTCAGATGGTTCTCATTCTGAATGCATAATCCAAAGATCAACAGCTTCTTCACAGGCAGGCAGGAATTCTGTACTAGCCCATTTTTTTGATCTGCCATGCAATTAATCAGGCTGATACAGTCTATCAGCACCTGTACACGTTATCTTTTGATGCAGTGAAAAATGTACAGCGCACAGTTTTCATGGTCTAGAGCTCCAGTACGGTCATGCGTCCTGTGACCTGAGACAGTCTACAGAAACTCCAGGCTCCATTCACTTACATCACTGTCAGCCTGGTGAGGATTTGGGAAAGAAAAAGCCTCCTTCAGGCAGGCCTGGGAAGAGCTGTGCATCTTCAGAGGCAAGGTGAAACTTGCCATGACGTGTGACTGGGATAAGCACAGCACGTGGGTTTCTTGCAGATCTGACACGCAGAATCGCTTTAGCAGATGCCGAGATGAGTCCCGGGATTTTGCAGCATTAGCAAATGATTACTGTAGAAGCAAACATTGGCTAACATGGGGCTCATGTGCCTGTGAACCTTTGAACTAGGGCAGTAGGGTATTTCAGTATATCCACAAAGACACACAGAATGACAAGCAAGGAACTATATATTCAGGGTGATTATTTCTCACCAGTCAAACACCAAGACAAGGGTAAAGAGACATTGTGTTCTAAGAAGTGGACACCATAAATAACTGCAAGGTTTGTGGTGATGACTTCTATGGCCACAGTCAGGGTGGGAAAGCTCTACTGATGATTATGACTCATCAGGAACTGAAAATTTTTTGCTGTGAGTTGGCTTAATGATAATGTAAAAGTAAATGTTCCAAAGACTGAAAAAGACACTGAAATGATTTCTGGTCTGAGATCTAAGCCTCTGACTGTGATCAGCATTTCAAGGAGGAAATCAAAGCGTTACAGACAAGGAATTCTTCTTAGCAGAAAAAAAACATTAAACATATTGTTGTAAATTTTTTTTTCTGCCCAGTAGGATATCTGCAATAAAAATGTAAATACTTGTGGGCAAATTTCCTATCCAAAGAGCCTCTGAATGTCGTTGCATTTCCCCTTCCCAAAAGACATGAGCAGCTTTTAGGTGACACACACACTGGTGGGAGAGAAACACCTGGGGCTGCATGTCCTCCTCTTGCCAGAAATTGGCTCTGCCTCATTTAGCAGTTCATCAGCATCCTCCATCAGTGTCATAGCAGGTCATCACTCCTCAGCAACAATACAGAGTTACAAGTAACTGAGTACCTAATCCATAGAGTTCCACTGCCAAGAAGTCCATGTGTTGATGCAGCAGCAGGTATCTCTCAGACAGAATATGTGGCACAGCTATCTACCTGAGGAGCATGGTTGTCCATGGTTACAAGTGACCTAAAGTCAGAATGACGCAGGAAAATCCATTGAAAATGAGCTTACTCCTTTATCATAAAAAATTAAACCTGCAAATAAGCAATAACAAATAATTAAAAGCTCTATAATAATCTCACTGCAGAGAAGCTGAAGTCAGCTGTGGGCTGAGATGTACACTGGAAGAGCTCACACCCCACATTCGCGGTGTGAGCCAGGCAAGTGTGAGCACGTAGCTGTGGTGAGAGAGCTGAAGTCTCCGTCCGGAGTGCCTGCACACACATGTGGCCACCCTGTGAATCTGAATTCTCAGAAAAGAATGTGGCATACTGATATCAACCCCTTTGTGGGAGTTAGTGCAGTCCAAGCAGAGCAAGGATTCAAACTTTGTCTAAGCTGAGGCCTGCAATTAATACTGACACGGGAATCGGCCCCAGGGGGGGTGTAGGCATAGTGGCATAAAAGTACCACCTGGCTAAAAGTACCACATGGCTAAATTTCAGAAATTCAGATAACACTGTATCAGCAACAGCGTTATTGCCTCACAAAAGTGACTATCGCTTGCTTCCACCTGGGCTCTTCACAGTGTGCTGGGAAAGTTGTACTTGCAAAGCATTTCTAGTAGAGGCAAGAGGGAAACAGGGATTTCAATCACAGCCCCTTATCAGCAAGCACAACAGAACCCATTCTTAACATTGAAGCCATTACTGCTTCATTATTTATTATTGCAGCAAGAATATTGCAAATGTTTAGACATTACAGAGCAGGCCATCATCCAGACAAAAAAGATGTCCTTCCTAAAGTGTGAAATTAATGTAAATTAGCTACACTAATAAAAAAGCTCATTACAAAATATCATTTGGGATGAACACTAAAGAAGCACAGAGCGTGAGCACGTTTGTTTAGTGACTTTTACTTTTTTGTTCCTTGTTGCCCTCCCACAAGAGTGGCCGCAGCGCCCGAAGCACTGCTGGGCTCTGTCACCTGCTCCCGCCTTGTCACTAGAGGGCAACGAAGGCTCCCAGACCAGCCTCGGCTTCCACGGAACAACCTCTTTTCTTAAATCCTTAAATCCTGACACTGAGAAGTGGGCTCAGCCGGACCCCACGGGGAAGCAGCGCTTTGGCAGCTCCTCATAACCGGGGGGTTCGGTGGAACCTGCTGGCACGCTCCCCCTCTCAGCACAGGAGCTGCTGTATGACCTCCCCTCCCCTGCAGTGGCAGCTGGGCTGCAGCAGAGAGCTGCCCTCCCCAGCACAGATGAGCCAGGGGTATTCATTTACTACTATGTTATTTTAATTTTTTTTTATATTCCAGCCAGGTCCCATGAGAGTGTGGGCCTGGCAAGGAGAAGGAAAGCAAAGATTGTTGGTTGGTTACAGAATAAGGCTTTCAATGACAGTTAGAGCAGGTTAGATTAGAAGCATGGGAAATACCAGCCTTGCCAGGTTTTCTCTGTTGATTTTCACATGCTTTCTGTTTTTCCAATTGTTATATTTATTACTTTTCCTGAAGCCTCACAATAGAACATAACATCACACCTGTGCTGTGTATATGTATCTATATGCATATAAACATATATAAACGCACACATATATACATGTTATGTACACACAATGTAGACACAACATATATATAAATATACATACATAATTGTAGGCTATACATACGTATGTATGCTTAGATGATGAGGTATGTGTTTACATGAACTCCTGCTTCACAAAGCTGGCATTTTTCCCAGTGACTTTCTGCACAAGTGTGAGAAAAGAGCAGAGAACTTGTTATCCAAAACAGGCTTTCACTAAAGCACCCTGCAGATGTTAATTTAATATACGGGCCGTTTAAGTAGAAAAGAAAATGTAGGGAAAAAAGTCCGTAAAAGTACATTCAGTGCTGAATAGCAACTGTTTAACTTCTAATTTAAAATCCTCCTCTGCTTTTATTTCCCCTTTTCTTTATTCAGGGTTAACTGAAATGCAATTTAATCTGTCTAAACAATAATAGCACAAATACCAAGGCCTTTTACTTTTGAACAAAACTTTGCTTACCGAAAACATTAATTTTATGCTTGTGAGTAGCACAAACTGATTTCAAATGGGCCAAAAATACACAAGTTGAAGCCTGCCTGTAATTTCATGAGCCATGTTTTGCAGATTTATTCAAGAGGCAAAATCTCCCCTAGGCTGTGAAGAGGAAAACTGTTGAATGGGAGAAATAATTTTGGCTTTTTTTTCAGCAAAAGTAATGGTTAGACCAGTTCTTTCCATTAATTATTTCTCTTGGGTTTATGCTGTTTTACAACAGGCTATTGGTATATGATGTCAAATCAGCGAACTCCCAAGTTTAAGCTATATAGCCTAAGAAGAAAGACAGATGAGACAGAAAGATCATGAGATGCCACGGCAGAGCTGGGCCTACCAAAATGTTCTAATGGTTAATAAACCAAATACTCTAACAACTAATAAACGCAAATTTAAACCTGTCTGAATCCACCACTGCCTTCCATACTCAGGGAAAATTACTAATTTTAAGGAGCATGTCATTACAGTTATGGTTTCATGAAGATGAACCTTGGACACTCTGTAGATGTGGACCAAAAGTGCATTTAAATCAAATGAAACCTTCAATGTGTGGGTGCTCCAGCTGAGGGACTCAGCTAACTGGGTAGGAATTCTTACCTTGTGAGTGAGGATCAATCCCCTCTGTTGAGTGTCAAAGGCAGCCCCCAGAAAACCACACTGCAGTACATGCAAAATGTGGATGGTGATGACAACAGGGCCCCTGTAAGCCAGGAAAAATGGTCATTTCTTTGCTGTTACAGTTCTGATGAATGTGTGGGAAAAGCAAATAAAGCAAAATTCAAATTGCATACAAACATACATGTCCTCACACACACATCCATTATGCAGCCAGGAGCTAATGATGATGGTTAGCAGTGTCTCCACTCCTGTTTGTGACAGGCACGTGGCCTGGCAGGCTGTCCTGGATGTCCTGCTGAGGCACAGAGCAGTAGAGAATGAATGAGCATGGCAGATGAATGAGTGAGATGGCAATTCCTAAACAGGAACCACTGATGCTCCCAGCATGTGGGCAGAAACAGAATTATCAAGGTTTGTCCACTGTCGGGGTGATACCTGACAACCTGGGCAAAGACTGAAACTTCTCCACAGAGTCAAACTCTCTACTGTTTCCCTCTGCTACCATCCATTTCCAGATCAAGCAAGGAAAGCAACAAAATAGCTAAAAATATGGAAAAGAACTGATTTACCTCTTCCGTGTCAATCTATTATTGCACAGGACATTTTATTAAAAATCTCACAGATGTCATTTAGAAATGAAGATGATCAGTGTCAATGCACCTCTCTGCCGAAGTGTTCAGTTTTGTACTGGACGTGAGGAACAGCAGCTCGTGAGATCTATTTTAACAGCATCACTCTTCAGCTTGTCCCATAACCTGTTTGACTTCTCAGCAATCAGACGGATGTACTTTTCATTCTTTTTAAAAATCAATACTAAACCTGAACACACATCAACAGGTTTGGTACTATCATAATAATGGAAGGGAAGTGGCTGAGACCTAAAAATGAAAGAGTTCAGGACAGAAACAGAAACCTGAGCACTTGTAGGAAAGGACATCAGCCTCACGCTGTGAGTGTAAACTCAGATGAATGATAAACTCAGTTTCAATGGCCTTGCCATGGTAAGTTGAAGTTGGCTGGTTCTGAAGCAAGGGCCAGGCTTACTTGAAATGACACGAGAAAAAAATCTGTGAGAAGAAGAACTGAATCTCTGGTGTTGAGTTTGCCTCCTTCTCTAGAACACAGGTTGGAGTTTTTTCCCTACACTGGCCACGGTAAATAGCGTTACTAAAACCACGGTGGCTGTTACTGGTAGCCCAGAAGGAAACTGAGAGGCAGCGTGTAAACTGCACCCTACATGATGGGAAAACGATGACACAGACGAAACTTGTGAAAGAGCACATTCTCCTGTTGATGTGAAAGCATTTATTGGCTTTGCATTTTTCATTCACGTTACCTTCTTTCTAGAGAAAAACAGTAGGATGGAAAAATGAGTGACGAGGTCAGAACCTGCTTGTGGAACAGAACCATGTATCCTTACAGTGAACAGGTATTAGAACTGATCCCATTTTCTCATGTTCTCTCTGACACTCCCCCTCCAACTTATATTGATTAAATTTCTCTATTTGCACCCCTTTATGCATTAATAAATACACCTGATTTTTCCCTGCTTATATTTTTTAATTGTCCCTTAATTCCTCTCTTCATCCAAGGTGATGGATGGGTATCACTAAAAGGGGACTAAGAATATTTACATACCTTTGTAAACTGCTCAAAAAGCAGATGAAGAGCCTAGGTAACATTACTAGTGTTAAGGAATAGCAATTTGCAGTGTACTTTGACTGAGCCAGATACACATTCAATTTTTTTAATTAGATGTAAATCAATAATTTGAGGAGATATTAATCATTAAGAAATATTTAATAAAATCTGCAACACTTTCCTGGTAATTGGACCGGTTATGATGGATGTTTTGCTTTATTCAACATTTTAGAAAGGGCTCTATTGAAGACATTTATTAAGTAGGCTATAGAGATTTTTCTTCAGGTTTTTTTGTATTGAATTAGAAAATTCTTGTGAGAAAGTGGCTTCTACGAAGACGAGGCAAGTCAACTTACTACCTTGGGGTGACAAACTTGGTAAACTCATTGTGTGCACTTCCTTTTACTTCTCTGAAAGCCAAACATGTCACAGTCCCCTGCTTAGATATCAAAAGAACAGAGAAAAGGAACAATTGGTAATGGGAAAATGCTTATAAACCTTACTGTAAGACATGATTTGGACCTCTTTGTATTACAGCTTTCATGCAGCTGTGTTATGATGTAATAAAGATGGAAATAACTTATGTTTTGAGAAGGATGTCGGTCAAGAAAAATCTATAGATTACCAGAATGTGCTGGTTTCATTTCTTGAAGCCCTCTGAGAAGTTTTTTCCACTAAGAACCACTAAAGAAATGCTCTTGTAAACATTAAAATCCCATTGACTGAAACTAAATGGACCCCACAGAGTTGCTTTCTTGTGACTAATCTACCTTGAAGATTTTTCACTGGTCATTTTCCTGTTAACCCCTACAATAAACTTCCTGTACTTTTTGAGTTGTTTTTCTTAGGTGAGGATTTTATTTGTTTGTTTGTTTTGTGTTTTTTTTTTTATAATGGAGAAACACAATCAGAAAGTGGAACTAATCAGAATGTGACCTTTTTACCTTGGCTGCCTATGATGCCTGAGTAACACGTCAAGAGCATCTGGAGCCCTGACCTGTTAGTGAACTATCTAAGTATTACTAGAGTAAAAACTGAGAAAAAAATACTAACTAGAGAAGTAATTTCAGTTTCAGTTTCTTTCCAATGCAGTGACTCACAGGATTTCTGAAGAAAATGGGTGCAATCCATAATCTTTTGGTAACAAGACTGTTTCAAACAAGATTAGATAGTTATCGGTAGATTGAAAATGCTCCCTTAGGTCAGGTTGTGAGACACATGAAATAAACCCCACAGCCCAGTCTCAATAAGCAAGTATCCATGGCTCCAGGGTCACCAAAAAAATTCAATAGTACTCTCAAAAGAGTGAGGGACTCAACCGAACATACAGATTGATTCACTTTATAATCTAGATTTCTCCAGTATATGATATCAGTTATGTACTATATTTGCCAAGACTGTGCAGTATTTGCCCTGTGTTTGTATCTACACAGGCACACAAGTGTGAAATAACAATATATAAACAGCTCCTGTGATATGTAATATAATTTCTATTTCTATACAATATTTTATAATACCAGGTCAACAAAGTTTTTATTCCAGAATTTTTATAAGAAAAGGTTTTTCCTTTTAAAGCCTGGTAATTAACTTTTGGGGGAAATAACACACGGGATCTTCTGTACCTTGCAATGACCCCGGCACGCATGTTAGTTCCTATGGAAGACATCTCAGATGGACACATAAAGGGAAATACAAATTAACCTGTTTTCAAGAAGATCCCAAGTTACAGAAACAAAGGACTGGCATCACCCTGGCAAAGGAATAAGAAATAGGTGGACCGCCATGCCTCAAAATTAACTGATCCCACAGAAAGGAACGAGAAAAAAACAGATGCTGAAAAAAAGGCTGAAACCTTTCCCCCAAATGCCGACAACGAGCTGTAGGTTATCATCTCCCTGGTTTTTTTAACCTTGCTTTCTGTTTGCTGTTCGTTATGGGAAAGAAGTACTAGGTGTTCCAGCTTTACCACCCAGTGGTATTTTTCTGCAATCATCAGCTGCATCTGAGTAAGCAGAGCTATTTTTAAATCCCCAGCCACCTCACACAGTAAAGCAACCACATAACTGCAGAGTCATGCACAGCACGGGGAATCACTCCTCTTGGTTTGCAGTGTCATATAAAGGGGAAAGGCACACAGACTATATCCCGTACATTTTCATGAGTTTGTGACTAAGTCTCGGTTTCAGACTCTGCCCTTACCCATAACAAAACGTTCTCTGAAATTTTCCTGTAGTTGCACTAAATGGTTAACTCCAGGTTCTCTCAGATTTCTTTTGGTGGCAAGAAAATTTCAGAAAGTCACGAGTACAGCCATGACAGCCATTTTCCTGGCTGACATATCAAGCACCAACCTGGGGACCTCCAGAACAAGAAACGTGACAGTCCTGAGCACTGAAAGCGTAAAGTGCTGCGCTAAAACTTCTGCTTTTTCTTTTTTGGCACACAGACTTAAATACTTGATGTGCTTTGTTAAACAAATACAACCAGAAATGAAGTTCAGAACAATGCGAACTGAAAGAAATCAAATGCCTCATCCTACAGCTCTAACGTGCCTCGTTTTCCCAGCAAGTTTCCAAGAAGTGATGTACCTGGTTCGTTAAATAGCCATTAAATAGCCTGACTGTTCTGTATAAATCAGAATGATACAAGAAGGGATACTCAACTAAATGTTAACATGACCCAGAGATTAATATGTCAGTTGAAGGTATCCAAGGAGAGATGTTCTTTACAGAGATGTGATGAGGGGGTCTGGTATCATTTATGCAAGGATCTGCACATGGCAGGATGTCACTGCATATATCCTGACTTGCCAACATCAGCTTATTGATGTTTGACATCAGCTTTTACAATTTTAAGTGGAAACACTAGAAGAGTAACAGTGATAAATGTTGCTGAACCTTTCAGTATGTACAGGCAAACTATTTTCAACTGTGTGGCAAAATTTCAACTTTCACTTCTCCCAAATACAGTGCAGCACACAGATTTTAAACAAAAAAACAACAACAGGCACATGGCAAGTAAAATAACCCAAGCTTTTCTTGGGGAAGATAAAACAGAGCAAGTGCCGCAAGGTCCCTTCAGTTTCTCTGTGCTGTGAGCAGCAGCTCAGACACTGTGATAAGGCAGTTCCTTATAAAGATTTCTGGATTTATTCCATTATGAAGTTTGTTTGCTCCTGCAGTCTGATCTCTGTTATCCAGTCTGCTTCTGTGTTAGCATGCTCCTGGGTGCCTTTGGGGGATAAAACTTCTACATCTTTAACAGCACAGTTAGGGGACTATTTGCTCAATGGTCAGACAACATGCACAGGACTCTGACAAGGATTTTCCACTTCCAGTAGCCTCACAAGCAGCCTCCTACGAAGGAGGAATGTGCTGAAAGGAGGAGTCATATGCCCAAACCTGTGTGCCAGGGCATGTGCTGTGTGCCTCAGGCTATAGACTCAAAAATCTGGAGGATACAAAGCAGTACTTCCGTTATTTTGGATACCTTAACAAAACAAACAACACCCCACCCTCAGCACCTCAGGGCTGTAGCACAAGCTCTGAATCCAGTGCACCAGGATCCCTGCAGTGCTGCTCAGGCAGGGACCAAGGCTGTTGGTCTGAGCTTAAAAGCAGCTGCAGGTTACATGTGCAATACTGCTTGAAATGGAGAAAGTTAAAGCCCCCTGCATGAAAATTAAGGATGTGAACCAAAGACTGGCTGTGTATACATAGTTTTTAAGCTGGATGCTGCATCATGTGGCCTGGGAAGCAGGGCAATCTGCCAGCCCAGTTTCCCAGGAGGCATACGTGTGAAGGGGGGCTATTCTCAACCCCTTTTGTTAGTCCCCCATCACTACAAGCTTCCTTGCTGGGTGGGGTTTCTTGGCTTCAGCGAAGGAGGAAAAATGTGGAAAAACAATCTTTTTGAATGGTTTGCTCCATATAAGTGGCAGGATGGCTCCTACATATTAACCCACTACATCATACTTTATATCACCACCAGCCAAGAGTATGTATTTCACAGAATCATGGAATTGTTTAGGTCGAAAAAGACCTTTAAGATCATCGAGTCCAACCATTAACCCAGCACTGCCAAGTCCACCACTAAACCATGTCCTTAAGTGCCACATCTTCTAAATACCTGCAGGGATGGGGACTCCACCAGTGCCCTGGGCAGCCTCCTCCAACGCTTGACAAACCTTTTGGTGAAGAAATCTTTCCAAATGTCCAATCTAAACCTTCCCTGGCACAGCTTGCATCAAATACACGTGGTGTGGGTATTTCCCAGTTTGCCTCCATACTAGTTGCTACACGCACATGTCTTCCCATCTTATCTTCTGCAGGAATCAAATAACATCACATTACTTTCAAACAAGTGATGCACATGCCGGGAAAATGAAGTACACCTCTCACACAAATCTGAAATGAAAAACCATAAAAGGCACAGATTAATTCAAATTACTCAGCATCACCCTTCAGAAGTAACAGTAATAATACACTTTCGCCACTCCCCATCATATTGAGTGTGCTACACTTTGACAAAGGGATCACTTCCCCATTCTGCCACATCTCATGATGTGTTCAGCTAAACCTACCCAGTCTATGAACAAGCCAAACGGGGAATAGTCACTGACACTCTCAAGGAGCTGGGGAGAATTAACGGACACCATCCATTTCCACACATGGGGAAGCCTGTGCACACAAGGATAGGAACACAGGGATTTGGAGAGGCTGGCAGGGCCCTTCTCCATTAACTGCCCTCATGGATCTTGAAGACTCCAAATTTCTTTGTAGGACTAAAACCACAGCATGACAGATATGGACCAAATCACCATCAGGCTGACTCCTCTGGCAAGGCTCCCAGAACTTGTGCACTAGTGAGGAATAGCCCATGAAATTCCAGGCAGTCCCTGCAGCTCCATACTGGAACATCAGCATGGGGATCACAAACAACGAGCAGGGACGGTGCTTCTCTGCCCCGTGCAAAAGCAGCTCTTCTTTCCAGTGGGGTACCTGAAGGAGCACAAGCCTCTCAAACTGCTCCCCACATGGAGTAGCCTTTTATCACCGTGGTTCTCACACAATGCACAGGAGGGGCAGTTTCCCACTTCTGTCTGCATCTGCCCAAGGGCATTAGATCCCTCTTCTGCAATCCCATGTACAGGCTGCAGCAGGAATAAATACATAGTGATCATCCTGGGGATAACAGCACTCTGAATATCAGAAGAGTTACGGAAAAACCATCGACATGACAGGTATCATGGTTCCCTTGTGGCAAAACCATCCTGTAGCTGTTGTGGAGATATGCTGGTGCATTGTGAAGATGCTGTTCTGGCAGAGACTGGTCCCATTTGGCTTATACTGCTCTGCAGGAAATGTACTTCTGAGAATTTTGCTGAGGTTGGATATGTTATTAATAAAGATGGAAAAAGAAGGGACTGGAAAATACCTTTCAAGTGTAATGTTCTAGTGTAGACTGACATTAACCCATGGGTGAACCTGGAAAGGAGACAAATTTTCTTTTCTGACTATTCTAAACATAATATCTTCTATTAGCAGTACTCATTAACAAATTCTGATCCCGTTATTATCAGCCATTACATCTGGAAAATTGCCTATTCTTTTCCAAAGTCTTTTCAGTGTTTTTAGCTCAAGCATTTTCTGCTTTTTCAGCTCATCATCTTTTGACATTATATGCAGCTTTGAACAAATCTCTCGATATCTCGCTGCTTTCAGGTCTCCACATTCCAAAATAGAGAAAAAAAAATTCCTTGCCTGCTCTCATTCTATTAAACAAAAATTGCAAGAGCCATGTAAATGTATCAAATACCGGTATCTTCCCCAACCTCTTTTTGGAATAACACTTCTTGTAGGGGGTTTGGTTGGGATGGAGCTAATTTTCTTCACAGCCGCCCCCATGGTGCTGTGTTTTAGATCTGAGACCAAAGCATTGCTGATAACAGGGCAGTGCTTTAGCTGTTGGTGAACTGTGCTTGCACAGCACGAAGGCCTTCTCTGCTTCTCACTCTCCCTCCAGGGAGAGACTGGCCATGGGCAGGAGGCTGGGAGAGGGCACAGCCAGGACAGCTGACCCCAAATGTCCAAAGAGATTTTCTGTGCTATTCAACGTCATGCCCAGCAGTAAAACCAGGGGTGGGTAGTGTGCTGAAATGAGCCATTACTCAGAGGCTGTCTGGCCATCAGGCTGCTGGTTGGAGGTGGTGAGTGATCACCTTTGCACCACTTGTTTGGTTTCCTTTTCTGTTATTAAACTGTCCTTACCTCAGCACACAAGTTTTTCTTGCATTTGTGCCTGTGATTCTCTCCCCCATCCTGCTGTGGAGTGGAGAGTGTGTGTGGCTGGGGGGGCCTCCCCAGCCAGCTGAGGCCAACCCATCACACTTCTCTAGTACCTCTGAAAATAAATAATGCCCAAAGCACAGTTTTGTTCTCAACAGCTAATCAATCATTTGTCTACTCTCATTATCACACAAGTGAACTCCTTCACTTCACTTCCTTTAAGTTTACAAGAAACCTATAATTTTGCCTCCAGGAAAGAACCATGAACCAAGAGTAGGATTCATTAGCTGGCAAATTCATAGCTTTTCTTTCATTCTGAGACACTTCCTGCAGAGCTCACAGGAAATAAAGAGATGGGGCAGATCATGTTTCGTTTTTTAAAGCTGTTGGGTCAGCTAATGGCCATCACCATTTGATCACCAGAACTACTACAAGAAGTTGTTTTATCTGTAAATCACAGTACCGATGGTGCAGATGTGATACATAGATATAATAGAAGCAAAGTTTGTAGGGAGAGACAGACCAACTAAACTAAGGAAGTAGAGATGATCTCAAAAGGTCCTTGTTTTTTTTTTCCCCAGCTATATCAAAGGATCCGACAAGAACACTCTCCCTCTAAGCCCTACCTCTCTTGTAACAACAAAGTTTTTTAGAAGGTGTAATTTCAGTAAATGCAAGATCACAACAATATTATAAATAGTTGTCAGAGAAACAGTAATATTTCCAAAGTCAGTTATATGAAAACTGTGACTTGAAGTTCAAGACCAGTGTTTCTGAAACCAGTCCTTTTAAAGGTGTCTGTGTATCTTAGCTGCACACACTGGAAGTGGAATGTCACAATTATACTAAATATGACTTAAGACTAGCCCCCAGATAAGCCAGCAGTTTAAGAGTACTCCAGATAACAACTATTATTTTGTTTATGTAATGCCTAATACAATTATATTCCTCACAGCTGACTTCCAAGCATTTCAGTCATCAGCAGATAAATGTGTCAATTAAATGGTCTTAATGGGTCACTCTGCTAACCAGTCTGAAGTAAAAACTTTGAGATTTTGTCTTAAAATTAAGCAAGGATAAGCAAAGACTGAGTATGATCTTCATTCCATGGACCAAATACTGAATATTCTGCAGGCTTTTTGCCTTTAAGCCATCTACAGCAATGTCACTGTTGTGTCAGCAGTGGAAGATTCAAACAGTAAAGTAAATCAAGGTTCTATAAGACTTACTCAAAGTTAAGCAGCAAAATCAAGGCAAGAAACACCAGAAATCAGTGCCAATCAAACTCACTCCATTAGATGGTGGCCCTCTGTTTGTTCAGTTAAATGTATTAGCAGTTCTCATCAGAAACTTGAATGAAAACCACATATCTAGGATTCCCCAAGGTCCTTCTTCTCCAGCTGAGGACAAGAAGATAGTAAAGATTTTGCCAAACAGCCACCTACCCTAAAATGTACATTAAGCCAGCAACAATCATAACATACTGCATAAATATAATAAATGGAGAAAAGATTTAATTTAGAGTTAAAAAGATTTACTCCTTTAGAAACAGGCATTTTCACTGTACCACAAGTGTAAGTTCCAGTGTCACTCAATAGCTCATACAAATTCAGCCGTGAAAAAAGCTGCAGTGGCTTTTTTTTTTCAGGAGTTATCACTTTCGAGAAATTTTTATTATTTTTTCTTATGGTTTCCTGATTTAATCTCCTACAATCCATACATATCTACATGTCCACAATTAACGCACTTATGGGGCTGAACAGATACTGGTACGCAGGCTCCTCAGAAATACTATTTTCCTTCTTCAATTAATTCTGTTTGACAGCAAAAAAGCATCAAAATGCTTGTCTGCTTCAAGTGTCATCTACGACAGAGAACATACTTACTTTTCTTTATAGAAAAATACATTTGAACAAGAGCTGAAGTTTTCAGCAGCTGGTATCCATACGGCAGTAATTCTTCACTTCAGTCTACAAAAGACTACTTTAATGACTTGAATTTAAAACTCTGCTGAAAGCTGCTTTCCCCTGTCCTGCCAGGGCGACTGATGGATTTTCTGCTTTATAGACAGAGCTCCAGAGGAACATTACCTCTTGCCTCTCAACTGGACACTACTCAGAATTTTGGGAAATGTTGCTATTTCTGTAGAAATGGCATGGTGTGAAGGAGAAGAGTGAATGGTGGGGTAAGGACACTTCCACTTTCTTTTTCTAGTTACTTAATTCCTCCCAACACTTCTTCAACATTCTAGTTCTGAAAACCATTTCAACATGTAGCACCAAGGACATTCTAAGAAGCCTCCAATATTTCTTTTTCCTGATTTAGCTATAGAATTTCTATAATTCCTTTTGATGTTTCCGACAGTCTTAGAAAATCACCTTTCCCAATAATCCTTTAAAACAAACGTTTAAAATAAAACATATAAATGAGAAATTTATCTAACCAAACTCTAGAGGTCCATTTGCTCTCTAGGTCAGAAAAGCTAAAGATCATAAATGTGTAAACTGATTTTTTTCTAGTTAGAATGAGTGGTCTGGATCAGAGACACCATGGACACTGCTTCAGAGAGCTTCATTAGACAACATTAATATATCAAACAAATCCACAAACAATTCGGTTTGTTTCCAGTCTTGCAAGTGAATGCCTAGCATTTAGTCATGCTTAATAATGTCACTTTTCCCACTCAAATTAGTCATACTTCATAATTTTATTTTTCCCCCTTCAAATTAGCTTTAAAGCTGCCTGGCCTTTGAGGAAAGCAGAATAACAGAAACCAGAAAGCTCACAGCACTTCATATTAAACAAAGCAGAAAATCCAATCAGCATATATTGAAGACCAAAAAAAATCAGTAATATGGCTCACATGTTAAGAATTAGGGGAGCTTTTCCTGTGACCCAGAATACAATTTGTCTGCAGCGTTTCAAAGCATCAGATTTAGGGGAAAAAAATGTTCTGTGACATCTACAAGCCAGTGTATCCCGCACTGCTCACCAGGAATAAATAGAGGAAATAACAAACAAATAAATAAATAATGGGCAAACCTCAAAGTTTTATACAGTACAAGGTCATAGAACTTTCTTCTAAGTAGGAGCAGTGACTATAGTGACTGCGAGTATGGAAATGGTCTCCAGCGGTTGGCAACTTACGTTCAACAAACAGAGGGCTTTGTACGTTCCTGTAAATAGAATCACAGCTCAAAAATCAGTGATGTCAAGAGTTTCCTTAAGAACTGAGCACACTGCTTGAACTTCTGGGATCAAGAGACAGCTACAGCAACTGAAATAAATTCCAGTTTGCACAGTCAGAGCCAGGGAACTGGTATTGTTGCACCACGGACAAACAAAAGAGAAACTGCAAAAAGTAAGAATATCCCTGAGAAACTAAAGCCTGAAATGGCTGAACACATGGAGGGGATAAATAAATACCCTGTGAGCCTGCACAGAAAGGTGAACTGCAGCAAAGACCCAAAGAGCTGAGGAGAAACAAGGCATAACAGAAACCTGTTGCCTGGATATACAGACATGAACAGGTCAAGAGACTTGAGAGATCCATAACAGTGCATATCCAGCTTCCCTGCCACATCTTATAAGGATGAGACTGAATCACCTTAGGCCATATAAACGTGAAAGCAACACTTCTTAGGGAAAAGCACAAGGACTGCTTTGGATCTGACCATTGTCATGGCTCTTCATTCCAGTTATTTCAGCCTCACCGTGATTAAGAACATGGGTGCTGGGAATCTGGCCTATGCATCAGAATTGGTTTTGACATCCTCCAAAGTTCAAACTGAGCCAAAAAAAAAAAAAGTGTGGAAAAACTTACATTAGAAATAAATAAAAACATTCTATGTCCCCTAACTAAATATTTTTGTGTATAAACAGAAAACAAGACTAAAAAGGGAACGTTGTGATCCAAGTCATAGCCTCCATAGCAGAGATGGCTGCATACGTCAGTCACAGCAATGATTTCATTCATTTTGGGAATGAGTTCATTCATTCTGGGAATCCTGAAAGCCCTGCAGCTAACCTCTCTCTGAGTTTGTCATTCTAGCCGTAGAACATATAGAACATTACATCACTGGAGACCATCCAGCAGAGTAACGTAGGTAAAGGATGTTTAGCCCTTCCCATGTGAGAAGTGTAAACATGCCTGCAGCTCATAATTATTGTTGATCTATGAGTCACAGAAGCATCAACACTCGTTGTTCCGCAGGAAAATCAGATTTTTGGATGCACGTAGAGCTCTCAGGCAGGCATCTCATGTAGCAGTGAGCGTATCAGATTGTTTCATTACATATTATTTTTTTCCCTTTTGCATTGCACAAACAGCAAAGGAAGTGTGAACTGTAATTGCTTTTTTAGCCTAAAGCAGCCAGAGCATCACTCACTGCTCTATAATCAGTTCTGCTTAGGTAAGAGAACTCAGACGTGTAACACTTCGTAAGTGTCGTTATGTCATGACTTAGTCTCCAGGACAACTAGTGGTGACAAGACCACAGGGTAAACCGCAGCTTGATTTGTGGAACATCTGGAGTTTACAAGTAAAAAATATAGTTCCTTACAAACTGAGCAGATGTCATGATTTAGAAAATGACAGACCCTCCCAATATGTTGCACAGCCTCGTTCCACAGACAATTACACTTTAAAGACTCACATGGTTTGCACTAATGTTACAGAGCTAGAAGTACTATAGAGGAAATATTCTTACCAGCTCTACAAATAACTCAGGCTTTAAAACGAGATTTTAAATATATCTGCATCTATGCACACGTACCTAATCTAACTATACTGTTCACCTTTCTTCCTTCCTGGGTTCCTCAGATCTGCTTCACCTCGTTTTTTTTTCTAGGCAATATCTAATCACTTTTGTTCATATACTGTATGACGTGTCTCACACATTATAGTAAGTTGTGACGTGCATAGAATTCCTTACTCAAAACAACTTTGTTAACATTTCTTTAACAAAATATTAGCTTAAATTTTTCCTAAGTGTGTTTAATATCCTGTTACATCCTTTACTGAGAAAGAGTGAAGTGAACTTCACCTTGTATTTCACGTTGAGACCAGTAGGGTATGGAAAACAAAGGTTTTTTCCTTACATAAAGTCGTGCAGAGCATACCTGTTGTTCATGCAGTTATTTGCTGACCACAATTACTGTACTAAAAACCAAAAAAAGGAAAAGCACCCACAAACTGCTGCTTTATCAGCAAACTGGGTGAGCAGCACACGAGAGGCAATCCAGGAAAAGCCAGGTACACTACAGAACACGTCTTAAGACGTGACTCATTCTTTGGCACCAGCTTCTTTTACTGAATTCCCAGGAATTTCTCTGCATTTCAGAGCTGACAAAAGGAAACAGTCATCTATGGGCATTCCCGAGAACATATGGGATCAGTTTCTTACTCAAGACTTACGCAGGTCGAATTTCCCTGAAGTCAGTGGTGTTTTCCGCAGGGGACTCCTGGTTTTATCCAAAGCACTATTCGTGCCAAGATTTCAGTAATCGGATGCGAAGCTTGATTTTAACACGCTGATACAACGCTACAAACATAACCGTATTATAGAGGATTCTGTTTGGTAGCTCACTAAATTCCATGGTGCTTGGTGTAAGGATATCACTGCCCCATCTGCAAGCACGGGACTGCTGAGTTTACTTGTAGTTTGCTATTTGGATTGGCAGGAGACCAAACGTTTCTCCGTTTACGGGGCTTCATCGTGCGTTCCTACAAAATATTTTGACAGCCAGGAAAAGCAATCTTGCTCCAGATTTTTCACTCAGCTCTGACTGTAGCACAATAATGAAAATGTAATGGGTTTTTTCCCTTTTCCTACTACTGTACATTAAAACTACGAAGTGCAGGTATTTTAAAGCAGGAACTTTACCTTCTTCACAGCAAAATCAGTGTCTTAAGCTTGTAGGATATAACTCTGTACAAGTAAAAAGTCTAAAATTGTATTCCCTCAACTCCCACACAGATTTTTTTCACTGCCCTTAATCATGGGTTATTTACATTATTTATTAGATGAAACGGCAGATATGCCAGAGACCTGTACCACAGACAAGTTTTTTATCCTTTTCTGTCACACAGGATCTTCTACGTACATAAAATTCAGTTATATTTTCAGAAATAGCTAAGCTAAAGGATTATTTTGAATCTACTACTCCTAATATTTTGGATAACTCTTTCTAGCATAATTAAGATGACAAAATAATGACTTTCCACCTCAGAAGTCTTAGCTGAATCACAGAATAATTCAGGTTAGGAGGAATATCAGGAGGTGTGTTGCCCTAACTCCTGCTCAAAGCACTTTCACTGTTTGACTACCCTGAAAAGAAAAATAGTTTTTGATTGCAACTTATCTCGTTTGAATATGCACCCATGGTCTTCATGAAAGGCTGAAATATTCTGTCTTTTATTTCATATGCACCAGTACCATGAGGTTTTTGATCCATCACCAGTGCAACTGACTGTCTCAACTCTGAAATTCACCAACTTCTCCTTTCATCGCGTTCCCATTACTGTAAATTCTTCCACACAAATTCTTCATTGCTGTATCTTTTTACCCTGACATCTGCTAACACGGGAGGCTACTCTCTGTCACATCAACTGAAATCTTCTCTTTTTGCCCCCTCTGCCAGTTGCATGTGGTGATTTTCACTTGGACAGTTGTGCTTCTTGGTCCAGAAACATCTCCTGTGGTTGTGCTGAACCTTGTGCAATAACACTGTGCACACACAGAGCTCCGTGTTGTACATGTTATTAGGCACACGCATACATGTACATACAATTAATATTATTACAAGCAATAAACAAAAGTGATTTGGGCTTTGTTTTTGTACTGGTTTAAGGCTTTTTCCTTCCACGCTGTTCCACCAGAATGGTAACATGGACATAACTAAACCAATCCAAAATACTGGACTCTCAGTCCGTCTTACCGTACTCTCCTATGAGAAACACCACATCAGCGTGACCTCTCTAACAGCAAAAAAGCTGGTTTTGTTCCCATCAGCTCATCCTGAGGGTATAAACCCTGGCTGGCGACACGAATTTTGGTGACTGGAAGATTTTGGTCTCTCCGAGGGCTCTCCTAAGAAAGCTGCTCCTCAAAATCTGCACCGGTACGCGGCTTTTGAGGAGAGACGCGCTGCTCTGGGTCCGGACCAGCCCCGTGCCACCGGCGCAGGTACAGCACACACAGAGCAGTTCCTGGGCGCTTTTCCCCCTGCTTGCTGCCCCGGGGGCCGGCGGCAGCCGGGATGCGGGTGCTCCATCCCGGCGGGTCCGGGAGGCGGAGCGGGGCCCGGGGCCGCCGCCGCCGGCGGGGAAAGTCCCGTCCCGAGCCGGGAATTCCCGCAGCGGCGCCGGGAGGACGCCGCGCTCCGGGGCTTTCGCAAGGCGGAGCCGGCCCCATCCTCCAGCCCCCCGAGGGACCCTCGCCCCGCCGGGACCCGCCCGCTCCCCCTCCGCGCCCCTCCGGCCGCCGCCTCCCCTCATTCCCCCCTCGGCACGGACTTCCCCCGTCCCCTCGGAGCCTCCCGCTCGCCCCGCGGCTCCTCCCTCGCCCCCAGGTTTCTCCCCCCGCCCCCGCTGCCTGTTCTCCCGCCCGGCCCCGCCGGGGTTCCCCGGCTGGCGTTGCCCCCGGGGCAGAATCCCGGTCTGACGGAGGGGGAAAGCGCTCCCTGCCCGCCCGGGGCTCTCCCGGGGGCGGAGCGGCCCCGCCCCGGCCGGGCCGAGCCCTTAAAGGGGAGCGGCCGCGCCGGGGAAGGCGGAAGAGCTGCTGGCCGGGCCCTGCCTCGGGGGTTTATGCACCTGTCCGGGTTACCGCCCGCCCCGGAGAAGGAGGAGAAGGGACCTGTCCCGGCCATGTGCTCCGTCAGCGAGGGCAGCAGCACAGACCCCGTCGTGGCCCGCTTCAGGCAGGTGGAGGAGACGCTGGAGAAGCTGCACCGGGAGAACAGGAGCCTGAAGAACAAAGTGCCTCGGTACAACGCGCTCTGCACCCTGTACCACGAGTCCGCCCAGCAGCTGAAGCACCTCCAGCTGCAGCTGGCGGCCAAGGAGGCGACGATCCGGGAGCTGCGGGGCAGCCTGGCCCGGCAGCCGCAGCCCCCGGGGCCGGGAGAGGCGGCGGCGGGCGCGGAGCCGGCCCGCTCGCTGGTGGAGAGCCTGCTGGAGCAGCTGGGGCAGGCCCGGGAGCAGCTCCGGGACAGCGAGCGGCTCTCGGCGCGGAGGGTGGAAGCGCTGAGCCAGGTAAAGCCTTGGAGCTCTCTCACGGAAAGTTGCGGGGTTGGAGCGCGCAGGAGCGGAGGATGCGGGGATTCTGCTCCCAGAGCGGCCGCTCGGGTGATGGGAACAGCTGGGGGCGCGCAAGGGACGCGCCCGGGCGGCTCAGGAGCACAGACACACACGGGGGAGTTGTTTGCACCCTCGCCGAGCGATGCCGGTGCCTTTTACAGGGCTTGCTCCATCGCTCAGTGCTCACAGCACAGACCGTGCCCAAAGCAACTCAGCCGTCTGTATCCGACAGAAGCTTCCATTTATCGTTAAGTTTAAATCCTAAAACAAAGACTTAGCGTGGCGTTATAAATCTTCATGCAACTGTTTTCATAAGGAAAAAAAGAAAAATA
This sequence comes from Pseudotriccus pelzelni, assembly GCA_035584735.1. Classification (NCBI taxonomy): domain Eukaryota; kingdom Metazoa; phylum Chordata; class Aves; order Passeriformes; family Tyrannidae; genus Pseudotriccus; species Pseudotriccus pelzelni. Next base: position 64,397,165 of record JAWMRA010000130.1, read on the forward strand.
GTAAAAAAACCCGCCTGAATTTGGAATTCCATATTACTTACTGAAGACTATTTAATGAAAATCATTATCAGATGCAACAGTTTCTAAGATGATGCCACCAATTTTTCTATTAAAGTGTGGTTTGTTTTGGGTTTTTTTAGTGCTCTTAATAATGGATTTTTATATTGACATTAAGGCAGCATTTTTAAACTTGGAGAAGTATCTGACAAGTCTGGATTGTGAGGAGACAGACAGGGAAATCAGTATCTTTTTTTGACAGAAAAAAGTCTCAAAACTGCATCCTTCCCATCCACCACAAGTGCTGTTTTGATTATTGTCATTAAGACTTTCCTGTGTCCAGTCTGAAATACTCAAAGCATTTTAAAGCATTTGTTTCCAGATGAAGCTCCATGAAGTAATTTCCAGACTGAGAAACAGTACTTAAAATTGAAACGAGCATTTTTGTCATAAGTACTGTCTTGACCTAATGCTTATACAAAACATTTTCCATGTATGACACTCACCTAAAATATGTTTTTAAAAGCTCGTGTTTGGAAATTTGTTGTAAGAGATGATCTTATTGACACTTTGCAGACATGTGACAAACCTGTGGTATTTGAACATATTTTGAAGGCTGATGCTGAGTACCTTTAGCATTTAGCATAATGCTAAAGAATTTAAATGTCAGTAATAAGAACAGTGCTATTTCTCTATGTTAGATGTTAATATTTCTTTCTTGAAAGAATAAAATTTCATGCCCAATCAGAACACTGAAATAACTGACACTGAAAACAGTAACTGGAATGGTAGAGTCAAGCTGGTAGCTGTCTCATGGGCTGTGCTGGCATCCAGGGCATCCTTGGTTCTGGAGGAGCAGTGCTGCTGAGGCTTCTATTACCAGCATCTGCTACTTCTTGAGAGTATAGAGCAGCAAGTGTTTGGCAAAGTCAGGACTGGTGTATTTCAGCTACATGGAACTACACGTGGTTTGCCGCAGTCAGCAAGCAAACTTCTCCCTTCTCAAAACACCTGCAGAGGTGTTACCTTAATGCAGTGTGGATGCAGAGCTTCCAAACCAACAGGATCGTGCAGCAACAAGAATACGGGGTCGTTTCCTAAGGGTGTGTCAGACCCCCTGGTGTACCTTGGAGAGTCAGCCATGGCCAAACTAGAGCCACTGCTGCTACACAGATTTTCTGTTTGCTTGTCCTTACCTTACTGTTCCCATCCTTTCCTGTGTGCTACCTCTGCTTTCTCCTTGTGTGAGTGCCAGGCAGTGAATGCACTGCACTGGGTTTTGATAAGATGACTTTACAGTTCCTTTTTTTTTTTTTTTTGAGGAAAATCTCTACTATCTGGTAATTTAGAGTGCAGGACCTGTAAGCATTTCTCAGTCTCCACAGTTATTCCTTTTAAAGTACTTTGTTTCTTGTAAGTTCCATCTTCAGTTTGTTGCTAAATTCATAAATGTTTCCTGAATTTTGCTGCTTGTTCCTCCATTCTGCGGACTAGAAAGTGCTTGTGTAGCTGCCCAAGAAGATTCCGATTGTGTGATCTGTCAGTTCCAAGGTTCTGTAATTAGGTAGAGATGAACTGTTTTTTGGTTTTTTTTTTTTTTAGTTTTTAGGTACTTTGCAGTGAGTATAGGAGCAGTATGGAATTACTGCAGTAGGGAATTCAGTCTTAGACATATTTTGGCTTTTGAGTTTGCTTTTAAGTAACTTCCCCTCCCCCTTCTGTTTAGGAAGTACAGAAGTTGAATCAGCAGCTCGAGGAGAAAAATGGAGAGATACAGCAGATGATAAATCAACCCCCATATGAAAAGGAAAGGGAAATCTTACGACTGCAGAAGACCTTGGCAGAGAAGGAGAAGGCTCAAGCCACCAGTGATGTTTTGTGCCGTTCACTCACCGACGAAACTCACCAACTTCAACGCAAACTGGCATCCACAGCAGAAATGTGTCAACATCTGGCAAAGTGTCTAGAAGAGAAGCAAAGAAAAGAGAAGGGGAATTCAGATGACCAGATACCTACTGAAAGATCTAATCAGGTATTCTTACAGCTACTGCTAAGTGTCTTTAAAGTCTCATTAGCTTCTGAGGTGTTAATTACGATGTGATAGTTGTAACCAAGGAACAGCGAGGTACATTCCTTTCGGCAATTTCATGTGGGGTGTAAAGACTATCATGGCAAGCTCTAAATAATTCCAAGTACCAAAAATTTAGGACGGAAGCGGCTGTCTATCACTTTAACTTTGGCTATTTCCTCTCATCATTGGAGGCTTTTTTTTGGGAGGAGAAGAACTTGAGAGGTTCCTTCGACCTCAGCAATTCCACAACTACAATTCTTCTCTCCATATACAGGAGACAGTACCTTTTTTATACCACCCTGTGCTTCTGTGCAGCACTAGATGGTGCTGTGCTTTTGAAGCTGATCTCTCCTGATTACCTATTTAAGCATCAAAATCACAAAACAAAGTAGAGATATTTCAAAGTAGGATTTATATTAAGAACTCTATAGCACGTGGTCTTCTCAGATCAGGATTTGGCTTTGCACACGTAGTGCAGACCTAGAGAAAGTTGGTTAGGGAAGAATGAGTCAAGGTGTCTTACCTTTTTTGGGGGTTTTTTTTTGGCTCTGGGGTTCCCCCTGGCATCCCAGTGCAAGGCCATGTTTCTCTCCAGGAGGGTTGTTTAGAAAAACTGCTTCACAACAGGACAGTGGCAGAAACACTACTGTGGAGAACAAACACCTGGATTTTGGTGTACTTTGCTAATGGCTCTCTGGCTTTGCCACATCATTACCTCAGCTGAAGCTTTTCAGCATAGGGTAGAGGCAGATCCCGTTGTTCTGTAGCTCCAGAAGTCCTGATGGCTTAGAGTCTTTAGGTAGTCCATTATAACACCATAAGGAAATAATATTAGCAGTGCTGCCTCAAATAACTGCTCAGAGTATTGAGTAGGGTGCTACAGCCAGTTCTCACAAAAAAGGATAATTCTGTCTCATGCCCTCTCTGCTCTGTGTTGGTACTGCTTTTTTTTCACACGACCACTCATCTGTGCTGACGTGCTGATGTCTACTCTGTAAAACATCCCAGCAGCGGTTCCAAAGAAAACTTGCTCATGTTAAAGTTACCTATGAGAGATAGTTAGAGGTTGAGTAGATAGAAGAAAAAAGGACCCTGTAAGGGACTCAAAATGTTTGGTATTTTTGAGGAAAATTTGCACGTATTTTACATGTAATTGATAGACAGGAAACTTGATTGACTTTGATATATGTAATAAGTAGCTAACCTTGTACAGCAGGGACTTCCCTGTTGAAGAGGAGAAATTTCAGCTGCCATTACTAGCTGATTCTAGGGAATTTTGCACAAAAGTGTTCTATATTACTCATGTACACCGGGGTTTTTTTAAGCAGATGTCACAAGTGTAAAAAAGAGGTATCATTTTAGTCAATTATTTAGCAAGCAGGGTTTTTTCCCCTCAGTAATTTCTTCCTAGTACTGGCCAAAATTGACAGTAATAACAAAGCAAGATGAAGGCATATCTCTGCCTTTGTCATGCATTCTCCCCCTCCAGACAAGTGGTTTTCCAAGGAGTTTGTGTAACCTGCTAAGCTCTGTTGTCATCAGGTCTATTTAAAAGCAGCACCAAGGTGGTAAAAACCTGAGTACAGTTTTCCTTTACTTATGAATAATAAAAGCTGTAGGCTATACTATTTATATTTAGAAACACACCATATAGAAATAGACATAGATATATTAAATTATTTCATTGATAGCAAATAGTTTTAGAGGAATTTAAAGAAAAATATTACTTTAACAGCATAGCCAAATAGCATCTGGCATTTTTATGTCCAAGTAACACTTACTTTATCTGCAAATTACAGCTTTTAGACAATGAAACTTCTCTTCAAGCTCTTATCTGCAACCTACAAGATGAAAACAGGATGTTAAAACAAAAAGTAGCTCACGTGAGTAATTTTGTTTAAGAATTGATCAATTATTTTGAATTACAGTAAATTTGGGATCAGGCCTGGTTAATCTAATTAAATGGCAGCTTAATGTAAGGCAATTTTTCTTAGTCCTTTCAACATAGTTTTTGTTCCCTTAGCTAAGGACAACTTATTCCATTATTTTTAATGTACTGGGGTTTCGTTGTTAAAAATACAGTGCAGAAGATTTTCGTGTTGCTTCCATGCATCAGTATTGCACCCCAGGAGAGCAGCACTAGGACCAGGGTGACCACCAACCCCTCCCATTCCACATTATTTAATGTGGACTTTGGACTGTGAGAGGGGAAAGGGAAAGGCTGCCTGTGAAGAGTCTGCCTTACAGCGCGGTGACTCCCGCTCTCCCGCACCGTGGCTTATCCACGCTCAGTGGTCGGGTCAGCATGTTATATTATCTTTTAGAGGATTTTGGTCCTGCACATAAAGACAGTCTGTGAAGGCTTGGAAAGTCTGTGTCTTCCTGTTCTTCATGTCTCTCCTGGGTCAACTTTCAGGTGGAAGATTTGAATGCCAAATGGCAGAAATACGATGCGAGTAGGGACGAGTATGTGAAGCGACTCCACTTGCAGCTGAAAGAGATGAAGACACAACTGGAGCAGCAGCACGGGGTGACTTCAGCACAAACAAATTCAGACCTGATGCACAAGGAGATATTCAGGCTAAACAAGCTGCTGGAAGAAAAAATGAATGAATGCATAAAAACAAAGAGGGAACTAGAAGACATGAAGAAGGCTAGTGAAGGAGATAACGAGCGCATACAAATGCTGGAGCAACAGGTTATTAAATTTCTTTTTCCTAGAGGTGGGAATTCTTAGTTTCTTCCCAGACCACTGAAGTTCAAGGGGGAAAAATGGATTTATTTTTTGGACATTTGCCACTTGTCTTTCAGCATTTGGCTGTACAAATACTTAACAACACAGATTTAAAGACAACTTGCTACTTAAAACAACTGCACGTGGTTCTGTTGGCCTTAATACAAAATATGAAAGACCTGTAAAAGAAATACAAGTACCTGTGAAGTACAGATATGATTAAAAGATAATACTGAGATTCTGGGAATAAGTAACAAGGGAATCACAGCCTCAGCTTTTCAATCTCATCCATGAATGCTCTAACTTAACAAATATTAACATAATAATTCTTTTTCAGGTCCTGGTTTATAAAGACGATTTCACATCTGAGAGATCAGACAGAGAACGAGCACAGAGCAAAATACAGGAACTTCAGGCAGAGGTTGCGTGTTTGCAACACCAGCTAGCAAGAAGACAGGTAAGAATGCAGCATGCTACTTTTTCAGCTGAAGCATGTCAAGTAAGATTCTGGACTAAAATATATTTTTAAAAAATCTTAGTACTTCTAAAATCATTTTAGCTCTGTGCAGCTGTCAAAAACTTACATTATTTCATAGTCAGTTCTAGTAGATGCTTTCCAGTACAGATGTGATATCCCTTTCCAGTCTGTTTTCCTTCTGTTTTTGGATCAACATAGTAAGGGTAAATTCTTGGAATGAAGAGGACAGCTGTGACTCTTGTAACAGTGGCATTTTTAAAGTAGCACACTGGCTGTATTCTGATTTTTCTAAAAACCTTCTTTACAACTATATTAAGAACACTGCAAAACCTGATTAATATTTTATTTACAAATACCTGATAAATACTTGAGCAGTCTTTCAGATAAAGGCGATAAAATATCACTTGTTAAAGGATATCTTTTCACTGCATCGTTTTCAAGAGCTCTTCTTTCTCTTTCCAGGACTTAAGAGACACAAGTAGTCATTTCAGAGTTCACACTGGTAAACAAAATCGTTTGTACCTACAGACGAATGTGGAACATCTACAAGGCAACAGCCCAGGCCAAACAGGCACGAGAAGAACACCCTCACAGTCTGAACAAGCTTCTCCTCCTGCCGACAATGGAAACTCAGGATCCGAAGGCAGGGCACAGGGTGAACTCAGATGCCCTCACTGCATGAGGTTTTTCAGGGATGAACTCAGCGATGAATTCCTCAAGCACGTTGCTGAATGTTGTCAGTGACTGTGGGATGTGAGGGGGTGTAAGTCAATCACTACTTTATGGACATAAAACTTGGCTCTATATGTATCTCCTGCAGTCCCAAACCAGACTAATTCAAATGGAGAGCTCTCGGGAATTAGGAGAATGAACAATATCTACCTCTTGCTTAATTTCACCTTCTCTTGGACTGTATGAAAGGCCTCAAGAGGAAAAAAAAGTGTTTTTCTGAAGAATTATTTTTGACAGCTACAAGGAAGAAGGCAAGCATAATGCAAATTCTACTACAAACTAAACTGAAACCTACGGTGGTAGTTCAGCTTCAGAGTGCAGCTTGACTCCTGTTTGGGTCTCATTCTCTACCACAGTCCGATGGCTTGTGAAAAAAATACTGAACTTGAAATTTTCCTCCTCTTCCAAAAATGCAGGCTGAAGAACAGGGAGCAACATTTTGATGAAAGATAGGAAAAATCTTACTGTGCTTTACCTGGATTAAAAGCGAAAGTATTTTCTTGTCTATTGATGCTGAACTTTCAGACATATCATCTGAAAATCCTTGTGTTTAACTGTAATCAGAAGTGAAAAAAACCATGAAAGGGCTGGTTATTGACTAAAACTAGCCTGTCTTTTTGCACAGAGACAAGGTACAGGGATATTTATTTTTTCTGTGCCATAAGTAACTATTTTACAGATTTGTAAATGTGTATTTGTGTAATTATTGATTATATTCCTATTTTACCTAAGGATTATTTTTATAATAAAAGTGATTGTGCAGTTGCTTTACTACATTAGTAAAGGGGTTGAAAATCTCTCTTTCACTGTAAGTATTTAAATGTGAAATAGTCCCAGTGGCTATACTAAGGGCTAATTAAATGTCACTGCTTCAGATATGACTTATTTCATTACTTCAGTGATAACCTGCTTCTCAGACTATTTTCAAATACATTGAAAAAAAAAATCACTCATCTCTGAGCAGAAGAATGACCTTTCAGAGGCACAGGAACACGTTTAATGCCCTACCTTGCCGCACATTTATGACTATGCCAATGCTACCTTAAATTTCTTCTTATCTTGTCTGCCCTGCAGAGAACTTCAGCAAATAGCAGGGTACTGTTTTGAGAAGAAGTATATGAAATTAAAGTTTACAGGCGTAGGAGGGCCAGTTTTTTTCAGCCTTGGCTCCAGGTGTTTCTCACTGCAAGAGGTGGGGGTTAAGGACGGGGTACAAAGTGAAGGCCTGCTGCAACCATGACACTTCATCATGAAAGAAAACACTCATGTCTTCTGCTTTGCTTTCTTCCCTGTTCTACACCTTAGGAGGATCGTGGATATTTTTCTGGATATTTCCTTTTCAGGATCCTGTTGCAGCCCTAAAGGAAGACAGTGGTTTATGCCACTATTGCCTTGGGTGGGATAATACCAAAAAAGATGTGTGGGACACTGCACTTGCATGCTGCATGCAATGGTTATTATTAATCTAATCTACAACTGATTGCAAAGCTGTGATTGATTACTAGCTTGTTTTAACTGACACAACATGCATAAACATGCAGAGATTTTTATTTTTCCTTTTTTTTTTTTTTTTTTTTTTAGTGACCATTTCTACATTGCCTTTTAAGGTCCTAAGAGATCAGATGCAGCCCACAGAATATAAGCTGAGAAACATGATTAAACTTCCTGTGGCATTAAACTAATCTTACTTTTTCTGACTGGTCTCATTAAACAAGCCTGGTTTACAGCTCCAGTGTACATCAATATGATATTGCCAGTGACTGATACAGCAGAATAGGGACTTGATTTTTTTTTTATTGATTCACCCTACAAGGCAGTTAAAAAACAAACCAAACAGCAAAGAAAGTTAAATCTTGGCAGTGCAGAGATTTTTTAAGTGCAGAGATGATGACTGCTTTAATATACATCAGAAGCTGAAGTCTCCTATAGGTTTCCACTCATGTTAATCCCTGTGGGCAGAGTTCGACAGACTGACCCACAGCTGTTAGAAATAGATGCAAGAACTAGAGACAATAATCTGCAATACACAGAAAGTACCTATTCCTGTGGATTAAACCCTGTGAATTAGTCCCCAGTCAAAGCAGAGGTTAGTTTCATACTAATCCTGGGAAAGGAGGGCACTTCAGTGCTGGGAGACTGGATATACCTACAGCAAGGACAACACTGGACCAACAAACACAGACAAGTGAAGTTACAGATCAAGCACAGATTACAGCTACCTCCTAAAGCAATAAATGCTCCAATAAATCATGAGTGGAATTTGACTACCTGTGGAAAAAATCTAGGACAGATCTGTTGGTTTTCAGTACAAAATTCCCTCCCTTCAGAGCTGTTTTACTTTACCATTTTCTACTGAGAGATTTTGTTTTTTTTCCTTTTGGCTGGTGAAAAGCCTTAACTATTTCTTTCTTGCTTTGGCTTAACAAAGAAAACAGTTACACTGTGAAGAACTACCAATGTCTAACATGCAAAAGTTTGCTTCAGATGATAGGGCATAAACTACTGCTCCTAAGAAAAGTTGTCTGTTATGCAGTGCTTTGACTTTTACACCAAATTCCATGGTAGATCTCTTGAAGAAACACTACAAAGTCTTTACTTGCCCCCTCCTCACCAGGCAAAGCTCACACACCAAGGTATCCCCAGCAACTCCCACCATGACCTACATTCAGTAATCACATTCCTCAGCTTTCAGACCAGAATGCATAAAACCTGTCAGGTCCACTGCCCCAACACTGAAATGAAAGCAGCCGCGAGTTTCCAGCATTTTTGAACCCTTTGAATTAAGGAAATCTCCTTCTGGTCTCACACTGGTGTTCTCTGCCTGTTGGATGGTCACCCAAGTAGTGTGTCTTTCTTGGTTAAATGGTAAGAACAATCCAACTTCTTTCCTAAAAGCAAGCAATAAAAGGCACAGTGAGTAAGAAAGTAACTGCATACAGTGAAAGGAACTTCAGCAGCATAAACTTTGTGAACTTTCATTATCCATTTGTACTACAGTGGTTCACAGAAACACACATCATTTGTAAAACTGCAGAGGTACTTGTCCTCACACAAGAGACTTCTGAAATCATACAGAAAAGCTGTATGACCAAATGAGACTCGGTTTCTTATTTGCTGGATCGGTAACAGAAGGCATCCAAGAGAAATGAACCCTGTTTTCAGGGAAAGTTAATGTCCATTTATGCTTCTGTAAACCTCTCATTCAGGTGAGCAATGCCTGTACTGCAGAGGCATGCCAATGCTACAAGACTGACAGAGGTCCAGGACTGCAAGTCCAGGGAAGCTGAGAGCAGGCACGATAACTGTCTCTTCTGGGACCTGTAGGGATATGTCTTAGCATATGAAGAGCTGCCAAGGTGGATTTGTCCAACTGCCTTCATGGTTAGTCCATCCCTTTTCCTAAAATTTCTCCTTCAGTAAATGACCTTCTCTGAGCTCTACAAATCAACTGGAGTTCAGGCCCAGGGCAACTCAGAGCTCCTGAGCAGCTGCCTCACCTCACCAGCAATGAGGTTTTCAGACTGTGTAACCTCCAGCTGCTGGTCCTCATTTCTCCCAGACCTAATTAGAATGTATTTTTGCTCAGGATTTTAAAGTGAAGGCTGTTTACTAATAACCATGCTGGTTGCCATGCAGAAGTAGGCCCTTAGCACACAATCACGACAGCAGCTGTAGGCAACACTGACTCACTCAGAAAACTTAACTTAGAAAACATGACTACAAAAAGCCTCAGAAGTTGTTGGTCTCTACCCCGAAAGCCCAAGGGAGAAAAGATCAACAATGGTGCTGTCTCAGGCAGCATGGGCAGTACAGAGCCTAAAAAGCTTCTCAAATAACCTGCAACTTCTAAGGCAATGTCTGCTTCCCTCTCCAGTGATTTAGGACATGACATCTTTAAAAACAAACTTTAAATGATGCCTCAAGATTAAGTGCTCACTAATAATAAAACTGACTACAAGAATAAAATTTATTCAAGAAGCAGATACCTATGCTGTATGATTTTTTTTTTAAACTTCCATTTCCTGTGGCTTTGCTGCATGTGTATATATAGAAAGCAAGGGAAATTCCAAACAAGATGCCACACCATTATACTCAGAACAGCAGTGCTTCTCATTCTAAAAAAGGGAAGTCTCAAATGCTTTTTCTACAAAATCTCTGTGAATTCAAAGTATGCTGTAGTAATATTTCATAGCACCATGCTCCAGCAGCTACCAGCTGGGGGGAGGGGGCATTTCAGCATAAAACCTAATGCATAAGAAATACTTCTGAAGCACCAGGTTGGCCCAGCAGGACCTCTGCAGAGGAATGGGGTCTCAGGTTAAGCACTCCTGCCTTCTCACCTGATGCCTCAAATCCCTTGCTAAGGGCAAAGCACAGCCCAACACCCTCACCCTGCCACAGGTGGGGATTTACAAGGTGCGGCAGTAACTGCTTACCTGGGGGTCCTGAAAGGCACCAACCATCCCCAGTGGCAGAGCACTTGTGCCTCCGCTCCCACTGCTGCTCAGTGTGTTCTTCCCAGTTCTCATCAGTACATCCACTTTTTCCTCCTCTTTTTACACTTGCTGGCAAGAAGCTGCCGGTGCAGGAACACTTCACAGCATGAGATGGATGTAGGATATTGATAGTGGTCAATAGCCTCCCTCAGGAGGTATCTGCATGGCACATGGAGCTCTGGTGTGGGCAGCGCTGAACCAGATGGTGGGTTACATGACAATTTACTTCAAATGTGGGTTTTTTGGTGCCTTCTAGAAGTGTGTACTTAACCATACTTGTTGCCTCACCACCTTTCCCCAGGCCAGCTCTCCAGCACATCTTCTGGAGACCTGGCTGACTGCTGGGCCGAGCACCCGTGAGCAGGGCAGCTGCCTGCTCGTGCTGACCTCCACCTCCTTGGTGCCACTGCAACTCACCTCACCTGAGGCTTTTGCCTTCTAATTTCTCAAGGAGTGGGAGGGAGGGGAGAGCAGTGGGACCTTCCTCTCCAATCCTGCACTCACCAAATCTCTTTGTCAAATCTGCCTTCATACAAAAAGCATTTGAAGATTTTTTTAAAGTCACAGGTAGGCACCTTGGTTACACACAAATATTACAGGCCGCTTATACACAAGGGATGTGTTACCAGGCAGCCTGGTGTGTGCCCCACCAGCTCTCTGGCCAGCACGGGCACACCCCACGCCCTGCTGAGCTGCTCAGTCTCATGCAGCCAGACTTCCTCCAGCCATGTCCCAAACTTCCCCTGCACAGCCCAAAATGTCACAGTGGAATGGAACAATGGGTTTCTCAGCTCCGTGTCCTTCTCCACAGCAGTCTGGACTTGGGTGATACCTGGGGTTACCTTCTGTGCCAAGACAAGAGCCTACACCGTGGGAACAGTGCCTTGATGGCACAGAGGGCAAGGTGACAACCTGTCCTCTCCCTCCAGTCCCTCTCTCTGGGCTGTGCCAGCTGTAGTTTCAATGAGCCAGCCACCTGCACCCACCAGCTGTGCCCACAGACATGGGGAAGGTCTCCTATGCAGGGACAGCTCTCCAGAGATACATGTCCCCAACCAAGAGGCCAGCCAACCTTCACTCAGGATGGACAAATTGTACCTGTAGTTAGGATCGACCAGATGCCAACTGTGAATGTGCATAAAATGATTCTTAGAATGAGGGACATGTCCCCTGTCATACTCTGGAGCAGAGAAGTGAAGGAAGTTTGTCTGTCTGTGCTTTGCAGCTGCAGAACACAGATGAGGGGCATCACACCAAATGCAACTGCCTGGAGAGAGAACGAGGTCTAAATGTTGTTAAAACTTGCACCTATCAATGGCAGGAGTGGGAAGCTATAAAAGCCTTTTTATTTACTCCAGTTACAAAATTCATTGAGGCCCATGGTGACCTACTCTAATACTCTTAATTGCTCTTAAAACAACTCTCCCGGTTACCAGTCAGTATTTATTTGTCCAGGACACTCTTTGATGGGTGAGCATGTTGAGAGGGGAAGAGATCAGAGCATGTGAAGATCCTCCAGAACAGTGCCTACGAACTGCAGAAAGAGTGGGTAAAATCCAACTAACCTCATCACTACTGAGCCATGTCCTGGGAGCAGCTTTTAAACAGGAAGCTGAAGCTCATGGTTCCAGTTATTGCAGGTCAGACCTAAAATTAGGGATGAAAAGTAACCCTCTGATGAGAAGTGGAAGGAATATACATGAGGGTACATGGCATCACCAGAGACTGAACAAGGAATGGGGGGGTTTGCAGACAATCTGAAATTTGGGCGTAGAAGGCAGTAGGCATTGCATGTGCAGGTACATCCACTTCGTGTGCTAAGAAGGGATTTCAGCCTTTATTAGAGGGCGAGAGATGCAAAATAAGCTCTGATTCAGAGTTTGCACCTCTTGTTTTTCAATACAGCAGAATTTTGACAGCATCTTCATGACAATAAAATAGCTTTAAAACACAAGTAATCTCTTTTCATAGGACTGAGGAGGCCAGACCGTCTCTCTTTCCTGAGCAGTCCACTTAGTGATCATCAGAGCCCACTTCTGTCCTATTCCAATCACAAACACAAAAACAGTTCTTGGGGTGTTCACCATCAGTTCACTGTCCCCCAGAGCTCCTGACACTGGCCACCCCCAATGAGAGCCTCTAAACACCAAGCTTGGCTCCACAAGCACCAGCAGCAATTGCCCTTCTTACTTCTTCAAGTACCCTTTGTATTACAGAGAGGAGTGGTCACCAAAAGGCATTTCAGCTCCAGTGGTCACACCACCATTTTCCTCTGTGGCACCTGGAAGGTTTCACACCTTTTCAGGGCCAGTCCTGTTGCAAGAGAGATATTCCAAAACAAACAGGGCACAGGTGGTGCCCTGGCAGTTTGCTTGGCCCAACAGGAGGGGTGTCTTTGACAGCCCAAAAAGTTTATGCCATGTGCAAGCCAGGACAGAGGGGATGGCTCCGGAGCACTTGCCACTGAACAGAGAGGGTCTGGAAAGGGGAATAAGGTGAAATTTGATTGAGAGAAACACCAAGGCAAAGATGTAGACTAGACCAGGGTGTTTTACAGACTAAAGTCTGTGGCCAAGACTACGAGCCAGTGTGGGGTGCAAGCAGGCTTTCCCCTCCTACACAAGATCCATCCTTTGATAACCAGGTATGGAATCCCCTAAACTCTCTGCATGGTGACAGCTCCCAGGGACAGTGGAAAAAATTGATGAGCACATCCACCTTGTCACTGCCACCCAAAGAATAGGTGACAACTTATTCTGTGAACTGTTTAAGGCTTTGTTTTGTTGCACCTACACACACGGGTCGTATGGCCCCACACCCCCTTCCTTCAAAATGTCACAGTCTTCAACTCTAACAACAACCATTGAGGGGGAAAAACAGAGTGTGCTGGCCAGGGTAACTCCTATGCAGTGGGGACAGCACTGGTCTGGCTTTTCCCCTCCACTCAGGGTTTGTGCCCAACTTGTTGTAAGTTTCCTCCTGGTGACATCTCCTTTGACAGACAGTGGGCAAATAAAAATTTTTACTTCTGTGGTTTCCAGGTGACTCTCTCAGGGAAAGTTTACTGGAGCTTAAGTCTTCCTGAAATGGCAGCAAGACTGAATAACCACTTCCTCTTAGCACAGCTGAGGAACCTCAAATGTGCAGTTGCTGCAATACGGTGTGAGGACACTCTCCCTCCCACCTCTGCCGCACTCGCTTGCGTGCATTAATATCACTTGTTACACACACTGGGCAGTAACAAGGTTGGGAAATACTTGAGCAATAAAAGCCACTCTGACAGCCTAGAAAGGCAGGCCAATGCCACCTTTTACTCTTCCCTGCAGTCAGCTTGTGCCTTTTTGCTCCCAGCAGCTGTGAACAAACTGGATCCGGCAGTCACCAAAATCTATCCCTGCACCTCTTTTATAGTCTGGGCAACTGAACTATTTTGAGCCAAGTCTGTACTATGTGTACTTGCAAGCCCTTCTGTTTTGCTGCAATAATGCAAAAACTAAATAAGTGCACTAAATAAACAACAAAACACAAACTCCCACCATCTTTGAAAGCTATGACTCAAAATCCCAGTTTCAGAACAAAGAGCAAGTCTCCAGTACACCCAACCCCATGCCACTACTTATTGTCCACAAAGAGGCTGTGGTTCAAAACCTGCCTTACTCAATCTATCAGCACATCATTAACACCTCTCTTCCAGCAGGCATGGTTTCAATAGTGAAAGCTCAGCCACAAACTGCCTGTAGCAGCAACACAACCTGCAACAACTCTTGATGTCTTCAATGCACCAAACCAGTACAACCTGTAGCTACACTGTTGTTTATACCAGTGCAATTACCCCAACTCCTGATGCAACGGCTCATGAGTCTAGATGAATCTGATCTACACAAGAGGCTGACAACTCAAGCAGTGCAGGACCCTTCACATTTGGAAAAGCAGAACCTCAAGTAACATCTGTGGACTACAGGTTCGGAAAACGTCACCTTGTGTTTGCGTGTCTGGAGTTTGGGATTTCCACTCCATCTCTTTGCAAGAGAGAGGTCAAATAGGGAAAAGGATAACATAAACACAACAAAAGGCTATAAAAGCTTACGGATTTGGAAGCCAGGACTGACCATAACGGAAGGGACTTTTAGGAAATAAACAGTAGAACAGCTTTTAAGCATGCATTAAATCAATAAAGGAAAATTCTGTGTGCATGCAAGAGTACTTCACAGAAAAGGACACGGGCATGGAGCCAGTACCTAAAGGAAACACGGAAAGAAACTTACTGGAAACTTCTGAATGAAGATAGCAGGTCTGGGCATGAATTATTTGCCTAAGCCAAATTTATGACTGTCACAGTAAATGGAAAGTTTGCAAAAATCATAGAATAATTGAGCTTGGGAAGAGGAAGGTCTGAAGATCACCTAGTCCTACCTCCCCCACTCAAAGCAGGGTCAGCTAGAGCAGGTTGTCTGGGGCTGTGGCCAGTCAGGTTTTGACCATCTCCAAGGACGAAGAGTCCACAACCTCTCCATGCAACCTGCTCCTGGTTCAATCACCCTCACAGTAGAAAAGGTTTTGCTCTCTTCAGTATGTCCATGTCTGTTCCATACTGGGGAGTCCAGAGCCAGACTGCTCCAGATGTGTCTCACCAGTGCTGAGCAGAGGGGAACGATCCCCTCCCTCGACCTGCTGGCAATGCTCTGCCCAGGGGCTGCCACCTTTAGCACATGGGACACACTGATGGCTCACGTTCAGTGTGCCTACCAAGACCCCCAGGTTTACCTGAGCTTGAACTGTTTGACACCAGTCAAGACAACCCAGACTTATTTCTCCCTTTCTCCTGCCTCTCCCTCTGACCCAAATCCTGAGAGGGATTTTATGTATTTATTTATTAACTATCACATTCAAAGTATTCAAGATCTACAAGCAAATAAATAGCCCCGGGGAGGTACAGGGGAGACACTTAAAACCTCAGTTAAAACACTAAACAAAGTCATTTACCTCAGGAACCAGTGCTGAATATTAAGAAAAACAGCTTATTTAGCATGGATTTTAAAACAAGCACTTCTTGAAGTGTTTATAAGAAAGACAACACAGTGCACTGTTGGCAGGGATGGAGGGTGAAGAGGAAGGAAAGAAACTTTCCACTTTATTTTGGCAGACTCTAGAAATTCCTCAATTCAAATGCACAGGCTTGTTTTGAAAACTTGGCTAACAAAAAGAAAGCAAGAGAGCCTTGAAAACCTGGGAGGTCTAATGCAGGAACCCATTTCATAACTAGGTCATCTAATCACAGAAAATTAAAATCCCACTGGTATGGTTCCACTACACATCCATTAGACCCTCTCCATCGCCTGGCTGGATATTGATCAGTTATCCCTTCTTTCCTGACTTCACGGCCCATGACACCCGTATTTTTTTGCAGCTTGAGCAGGTTTTATGGTAAGCCTGGGGTACGGCAACTGTTGTTTTGTTATGTCTGATTTCCTAATGGCTCAGTCAGATGAGATTTCTCCATCTCTTTCTTTGTAGCTGCTCTCTCCATTTTGTGACGACTGAATGACACCAGACCATGTGCAAAGCAGCGCGTGATACCTCAGAAATCCCTCACACTTACTGCCGGTGCCTGTGGCGTTCCCTGCTCTGGCTCACAACACTGATGCTGCTCCATTGCTCACAAAGGTGAGGCAACAGTAGTGCTGACTAAAACCAAACAATAACCGTTTTGGAAACTCTCCAGTGAGTTTGTGAGTGCATCACAAGTGTGACCTGCAACCTGGGTGCTTTCCCAGGCTGCACGAGGGTCACCCTGAGACGCTGGTCTGTATCTGCTGAAGAACTAGAGCAAGGCTAAGCACAGAACACTTCCACTGTTTTCTAAGCCAGGATCTGAATTGCTGGTACTTAAAGTGAAGAAAAGGGCATTAGTCACTGCTGACATGACTGAATTTCTGATCTTAATACGACAGTGAATATGTATATAATTACACCAAACTTCAGCGTGTCCTTCTGAAACTCACTTGTGTGTGCACAGTATTCAGGATCCTGACATTAAACTGAAAGAGGAAAATGAAAGTTGGACTCTGACCAAGAGAAAAGGACTGGAATTGATAAAAGAGCAGAGTTCCTGCTGTCCTTACCAAAGTCAGCTGTAACAGACCAGAAAACACAACAAACACAAGTGATAACAAGGGACCATGAACTAGGGATTTGTGCGATACATTAAATTTTTCAAAGTAACTGCGCTGCTAATCATCAAAAAGTTTATAATAAAAAAATTAGTTGAATTTTTTGAATTTGCAAAGAGATTCAATCTTGTTTTGAAAGTCATGAATAAAACTCCAGAAGTCCAGAAGGGACAAACATCTTAAAAATGAAACCAAACTAATCTCCCTTTAGAAGAACAAGCAGATGATTTTTAGGGACCTGACAGCAAGGAGGTGATTTATGCTTGAAAAATTTATGTTGGCTGCTACTCATGGTCAAATTGCCGACTGTTTCCTCGTTTTTCAGGGCAACAACAGCTCTTGTGAACAGAAGAAAAACAATAGATATTGTGAAAGAGAGTTTCAATTGCCTTTTTCACATGACATTTTAGTAAATAAACTCTGAAAAACATTATCTTTGAGGGTGAAAAACTGGTCTGTGAGAGTGTACCAGCAAGGCTCCTCAAAGATTGGTCCTGAACCTAACAATGAGATATATTCATTACTGCTTGGGGGATGGACAGAGAAAATGTATTAAATCCACATGCAGATCCCAAATGGAAATAAAGTGCCAGTGCACAAATGAAAGGAATCAGAATGGCTTTGGCAAACAGACGTTTTGGGAAATGCCGGCAATTCAGCAAGTACAAATGCGAAGTTTGAGGACAATGAACTGCACAAACACATGTCAAGGAATCACAGAAGGGCCAGTTCCTCAAAAAGAATCGGAGGCTGGATTGAGCCACAGGCTGCTGCAAATGAGCCAGACACAAAAGTGCATTGGATAAAGAGAGGAGCTGTCAGCTGGATGTGAAGAAATCTCTCTGCTCCACATGGGGTTAATGAAGCACAGCTGAAGTACTGCACTGTGCTTTGGAAATTGTGTATCAAGAAAAACATGGGGAAAAAATAACAATAATAAAAAAATTGGACAGCAAACCACAGGACTTCAACAAAGTATGATAAAATATGACAACGAAGCAGAAGACTGAGGGAAGTCCAGTCTTTCCAGTACAGCAAATTTCACTAGTTTCCCCAATGGGAAAATTCTGAGCAGTGTCCACTTGGTTCCTACCCTGTTTTCCTTCCACTGCACTGTGCACTTCCCTTCTGCAAAGAGCCTCTGCAGCCTGTGGAACCTGCTGCAGCTCTCTGCCAGCTGGCAGCCCTGCCCTGCTCTGCAGGAGCATCTCCAGGCATTTACAGGAATCGAGCAACCCCTCCTTCCCCAGGGAGGGCCACATGAGGAACTAGGGACCATAGGAACAAGCAGTTGCCTCCACTCTCAGATGATGTGCATCAAGCAGTCTTTCTGAACAAACCAAAGAGAAACAACACAGTGCACCACCTGCCATGGCCACTCGCTGCACTGGCTGCAAAGAATCTCCAAAATACATGTATGCATATAGCAGAATTTTTGATATAGCAATAGATTTGATTAAATCATGCGTATGTGTGTGTCTACATCTGGAGGGAGGGCAAGAACCTTTCCTGCTGTAGGGCAGTGCTCTAAGAGACAGGTTGTTCAGGGATGCCTCTTCCATTCTGTCCTGATAAAGTTTCTCCACTACACTTGCAAATCCTGACAGGGGCTCAGACAGACTGTCTAGAAGGAGACCTGAACCTGACTCTCCTGACCTGCAGATGGGCCCACTCTCCCCCCTGGCCTTCTGGTTCGCACAAGTTCTTTCTTTCTGCAGCTCCCTTGGAAGAATCAACAGGTCAACTGAGGTTAAGTTTCAATAAAAGTCTTGGTTCTGCTAAGTTTGCTTTCTCCAAAACCAAAAACGGTTTTTCAAAACCTTCCAAGTATCTCCAGGCCTTGTATTTTCAATTCTTTCATGCATCTCATCCTGTTTTCATTGACTCCTCAAATATTGCAATTTGGAAATCACTTGGTTCCATGTTCTACCATGTCTGGGAACCACATCACTTCCACGCATCCTCCAATCCTTTTTGTCCCATGACAAAAAAGACAAAAATTTTGCATTCCCATTATACTGGTCAGGACTAGAAGAATCATAAAAGCTTTTGTTCTTCCAGCTTCCAAAAGCCTTCAGATACACAGACCCAAGTTTTGCTTCCATGCGTTTTACAAGCTGAAACTCCTTTGCCAACTCTTCTGTTCCTCTTTGTGCCCACCTCTTCCCTTCTCCACCCTTCCAGGCTTAACCTTTTGTTCTTTTTTACTTAGCTCCTGCAGAGCCTTTCCACTAACCACCACCACTTCAGGGAGGTCTGACATATGGGCTTCCATTGTATAGGTAGAGATTGTGTCATCTGATCCTTGACACAGTGGTAAAGGAGTCACCTCAGTATATTTAATCTGGGCCGGGCTTTAATCAGCACCAGTGACTAATGTAAAACAATTGGAACTAGGAAGGGAAAAAGCAAAAAAAAAGACACTCCCTATGCCACCCCCGTATCTGTAACAAAAAAAAAATAAAAATCCCTGATCCCACTGAACAAAGTTCATGGATTTTTAATGCCTGGATCCCACTCCTCAGGCTCCTGCAGCGCGGCAGTCCTGCTCTCCACAGCAGAGACTCGTAGTGGTTAAAACTCCTACTGCTGCCTTAAAACACAGCTGGGACTGGAGTGACAACACCCAAGTGTGACTTCAGGAAGCCTCCACTGCCAGGGACTGCTCAGCAGCTCCAGCCAAGCAGCTCCAGCAGAGCAGTGATGGGGTTCAACGCCCACAGCGTGGCTGAAATGGGTCAGCACGCAGCGGGATGTAGGAAGATTTGCAGCAGCAGAGCGTGGGCCAGGTTTGGAGCTTCCCAGTGACCCTGGCTCGTCAGGTTTGGTGCTGCCATAAGAGTGCCCAGCGTTGCTGCAAAAATGACAGCATAGAAAGGCACCATATTTATGGACAAGAAGATGGTGAGTAGAAGGGCTGATGTGAAGAAAGGCCGAGAAAGCAATCCTGTCTTTGGCAGTGCTGGTTAGAACTGTAC
The DNA here is from genome assembly GCA_035584735.1 of Pseudotriccus pelzelni. NCBI lineage: Eukaryota > Metazoa > Chordata > Aves > Passeriformes > Tyrannidae > Pseudotriccus > Pseudotriccus pelzelni. Next base: position 64,416,821 of record JAWMRA010000130.1, read on the forward strand.
ATCTGGCTTCGCATCCTGCTTCCCTGCAACATTCCCCTGTGCAGGTGGAGGGTGGCTGTGGGAGCAGGGAACAGGCAGGGTGCTGTTGAAACACTCCTACAGCCCCTTCCCAGCTAAGGGGAGTAGCTCTGGTTGCAACTAGGTGCTCTGGCTTCGTAAGTAAGGTACCAGGTACCCAAAACCAGGAGACATCTGCCTCAGGGCTGTCTCTTCTGCTAGAAAAGAGAACACCTCTGAGGGCTGAGAAAAGTAAATGAAAGGGCTGGGGATCAAAATAAAAGGCAGAAAAACCGAGGGCCTTTTGTCTTGAGACAATGAGAGGAATGCCAGGCAAAATCTTCCAGGAAAACAATAAAAATCAAGCGAAACAGAAGAAAACACAACGCATATTTAACACTGACTCTGCATGGCAGACCAAATACAAAATGACTTCATGCAGAGACACGGCAGATGGGCTGGAAGGTAAAAGAGTCCTCCAGAAACGGAAGTTCCACACCAGACTAAGGTATGATGTGATTTTTCGATGTTATTTCAGGACAAGAGTTTCGTTAGACCAACTAATACCCTGGACAAAACCACTACCCCTCCACCTCAGATTGGTCTAAAATAGTATTCCATCTTTTTCCACATAATAAATGCTGCCTGTATCACCTCTCTGGGACAGCCAGAATTGGCTTGTGGTAAGGCTGAAAAGTAAGTTATATTTTCCTTCCAAATTTTTCCGAAAAGAAGAAGATCAACTGTTTCAGAACAAGACTAGTGCTTCAGAACTCATTAAGCTTCTTTTAAAAATTCACTTAAAGCTTCAACAATTATAAGAAAATTGTAAGAAAATTTCAAATAATATCAACTTCTAGAGCTTTCTTGAACAACTACCTTTCTTAGCACATATTTGGACATTCCAGTACACTTGAAAAGAGACCTGATGCTTAAAGTTTCGATGTATCAGCATAGATCATTGACCTTTAAAGCTTCTTTATGCATGTACACTCCCAAAAAACCCAAAAGTAGCTCAAACCGGTAAAGCCAACAACAAAACTCTTCGACTGCAAAACCCACAGATTTAAGGGATGGAAAGTGCTAATTTTGGGAAGGATTTTGAAATCAAATTCCTTGCATGCAGCACAGATTAGACCGTCAGGATCAGCTTCCTGTTTTCTTCTCAGCTCCTCTTCTTAAAACAATTTTGCTTTTGTAATCCTGGGAATTACTGATATTCTGAAGCACAGCTTGGGTGTTTTCCTTTGGGATCAGAAAAGAAACCAAAACAATTTTAAGGAAGATTTTCCTTTCCATTGCTTAGAGTTGTATCATTTGGGAGGGGAGAGAGGAACAGAAGAAAGCAGGTATGGAACTTGGAGAGGACCAACAACTGTAACTTATAACAATATAAACCCCATCTTTCTCCCTCTCCAGCCAAATCAGCTTTTGTAAAAACCATAAATCCATGTCTTAACTGATATGTATTGGCACACCACTTCACATGAAGTCTGTCCTGATGCTTCTAGGCAGAGTACCTTTTGTAAGTCATTCAGGAAACATTTCGTCCTCAGCTGTACCAAGGTTAGCTTAAAGCTCCCTGAACATACCAGGGCAGGGATCAGGTACCACAACAAAGACAAAATGAAGCTGGGAATTGGAGAGAGTAACCAAAGACATTGTGCTAACTTATAAATCCATTTCTCATCACCACTGTACAGCTTTGGTCACCTCCTAATAAATTATATACAGACAACACACAGAGCACATAAAAAAGGAACCAAACAGAGATACAGAAAGGCTTTCACACAAGGAAAGATTAACTGAAAGATTAAAGCTCAAACTTCTTATGTAGGAAGAAAAATGACTGATGGGTGGGGTTTATCAAATCAGGAGTGAGCAATGTGGTGAATGGAGGATTAGTACTTGTTGGTTTTCATAATGCAGGGATTCATTATAAAATGACAAAAAAGCCCCAAACAAAACCAAACCACAAAGCTTTTTCATTTAAAAAAAGCATAATCAGATTTGGAAATTCACTGCCATGGGATGTTTTAGATGGCAAAAGGATAAATGGTTTCAAAAATGATCAGATGAACTGAAGGAAGAAATGTCTGTTGCCTTTTAAGCACAAGTGTGGATGACAGCATCTGGCTCAGGAAGTCCCTAAACCACTAGTAGACAAAAGCCAAGAGGGAATCCTCAGGGAAATAAGATTAGAAAAAGAACCAACATACAGTCATCACTGTATTAATCATCACTGGCCTCTGTGAGAGGCTGTCCCTGGACTCTTTATCAGGGACTGCAATTTTCATATTCTTGTACTGGCACACAGAGAAAGGGAACAAAGCTCTGTACCTCTCCTTGCTTCTGGGAGATTCCTCCAGAAAGTCCGTCTTGGCCTGGGGGTTTGTAAAATTGTTTTTAGTCCTGTTCATTCCAGTTGTATCTGGGAAACTGACATATGAGAGATAAGAAATCAGATGAGTAGATAACGGGAATTCATTTTGATGACTGTAAATTATCTGCCAGTGCACATGTAACACCACTACAGCATAACTACCTGAGGAACATACTGAAATTATGTGGTGTAATGCTCTTCTGGATCCAGACATCTCTTTATCCAACTTATTTCTGTAAAACACACCAAAAAGAGCCGATCCAACTAAAAGGGCAGACATGCCTATGGTAAAAAGCAAACAGAAATAGCTGGGGTCTGGCCATTCATTTACCTTGCCTCCTTTTCTTTAAAATCCCTCAAAGAATTCTATCATTTATTAGAAACAACCCAAAACCTGAAAAATCATCAGTTAGATTTTCTTTGTTTGCAGGCCACCTTCAGCTAGTCTGTCCAGCAGAAGAAATCATTTCAGTGTTTGCCATTCAGTAAGAGTGGTCTCTGGCAATGTCAGCACACAGTAAGGAGTCCAGAAACTCTGGTTTCCTATTGCTGTTTCTAAAAGGGACCTCTTTGAGGAATTAATTTTGACAGCCTTACTATAAACACATCATTTGGTGAGGGTACTTGGAAACAGTGCCCTTTACAACAAGAATACCTTGCCTATGCTCTTGATTATCACAGAATAATTTGGGTTGGAAGGGACCTTAAAGACCATCTAGTTCCAACCCCCCTGCCATGGACCTTCCACTAAACCAGGTTGCTCAAAGCCCCATCCAACTTGGCCTTGAACACTGCCAGGGATGCCGGACATCGACCACTTCTCTGGGCAAGTATGATCTTGATATCTCTGACAAAAGAAGAGCTCTTAAAAGATATCCGTGGCACAAAAACATCCCTTTCCACCCACCCAACAGAGCTGTCAGCTCTGTCAGCTGGACCAGGGTAATCTAAACCTGAAATTTTTAGTATGTTCCCCACATCCTCCATCCACGCCCAGGTTTTTTTCTCTGAATAACCTGGAGGAAGGCACGCATACTGTGGGTTCCCATCCCTGCAGCAAAGTGAAATTCCCTTGGGTTAACCACCTGTTAGCTGTATAACATGGCATTTGCTCCACGGCGAACACTCCCCAGAAGGCGCCACGGCTGTGCCAGGCGCACGAAACTCCCCCGCCGGAGATTTTCACTGCTGAAAATCCAGCGACTTCGCGTCTATTTGCTCGAGAAAAGGAGCCGCTTCCCGCAGTTCCCCGAGCGTGCCCTCACTTCACCCCCACCAGTTCTACCCGGGTACTTCTGCCTGTGACACGCCGGGGGACGGAACGTTCCCTTCCTCGCGGGGCTCCCTGAAATTCCCTGGTTTCGTCAGGCACGGCGCGGTGCGACAGCCGAGGGCTCGGCGCAGGATGCAGAGCAGCTGAGCTCGCTAACGCCAGCCCCGGGAGCTCGCAGCCGCCTGGGAAATCACAACAAACACTGCAGTTTTTCCCGAACGAGCTTTGCAAGCAGCCGTGCACACGGATTTATCACGAAACCCGCGGTGACAGCTAGGAAAAGCGTTTGCTGCCACAGCCGCAAACTTTTCCTGCAACGCTGTCGTTTTAAACTCCTCGAGTCACAAAAACTTGCTGAAACAGGGCTTGAAGCTTAACTTTTATTTGACCATGGGTTTTCAAACCATGCCAGGAATGAAACTGCAGCGTTAGAATCCCATTAGTCACTTCAATACCATAATACCTCCACGTTACTTAAAGCAGGACATACATCTTTAATAAATAGGCTTAAAAATCCTTCTAAAAATTAGAAGAATTGCTTCAAGTGATGTATCTCAGTGTTGACTTTGAGAAACTACCAATAACATCAGGAACTGAAGTACTGATATATGGGCTGAGGAAACCAAAGGGTTGTTTGTTTGTTTTTTTATTTAAAAACTTTAAAGACATCTGCATATTGCATCAGGAGAGCAGGAGGGAGTCTTGACATGTTCACCTTTAAAAAGCAAACTACCAGCCACAGGAAGCTCGTGCAGAAATGTCAACTGCTTGTGATTTTACCCTGCTACCTATTGCTGAGCAGCTCTGCTCCTGTCTGCTGAGAGAGATCAGAAGCAAAGTCCCAGCAGCATTACTGGGAATTGTAAACACAGAGGGTTGTACACAGCTCTACATTCCTGGAAGATAAAGTCCACCTCTGGAAGTACTCCAAAGAACATCTCTAAACACACCAGGCAACACTGCAGGGGCAGTTTCATTTATTCAGAGAGCTAACCCAGCCCCCTCTGATTACAGAGGAGAAGGAGAGGATTTCCCACATTTCCTGGACAGGAACATGGAACGTCACTCAAATCTGTTCCCAAGATAGGAGTGTCGATGTCCAAAATAAAATCCCTGCACGTTAAAAGCTGTTACAAAACCATCAACATCCAAGTAACCCCAAAGGGCTGGCGTCACTCTGTACAACCAAGAGGACCCAGAAGCAATGTGGAAATTCCATCCTTAAGTCATCAACTGCGACATCCTCTGGCAGTTTTCATCATTGGTACCTCATGTCAAAAAAGAAAGAAAAAAAAAAAATCTTTCGTCTGACAGTGTGGCCTCTTTTATGGCTTGTGACTTCAACTGTTATGTGTACAGGTTTTTTCTGGTTCAGCATGCAGCCAGAGGGCCAGGAGTTTTTTCTTTTTTACTTTTAAGCAGATTTTTAAATTCTTCTGGGTTTTCCCCCCGGTCTCCCCATCGAGCGACTGAATGATGTACCTGCGGTCAGAGCTGCCATGTGCCAGACACCGTCTCGCAGTCATGTGGCCAGTGTGCCCCATCACACGGCCACGTGGGTCGTGTCACCTCTCCTGAACAGGTTCCTGGTGCTGCCAGTCCACCCTCTGTGACCGGGGACGGCGTGTTGAAAGATGCGGGACCGCATGCAGAAGAGGTGTGAACCACGAACAAAGATCATGTTCAGACCATCCTTCTGAGCTCCAGAGACAGAGCTTTAGAGACGCAGGACAGTGTTGAAGCATGACCAAAAGACAGACCACAGCTGCTACATTCACTACATCAAATCACTCTCCTCTCACACAAATCTCTTCTTTCTCCTGCCTCAGGATGCTCCTCGTACTTTCAAACTGTTTCCTTTTTTGCTCTGGCAGGAGCCACCAGTACAGATATCCACTTCCAAATGTGCTCCAGGGCTCACAGAGTGAGGTTGGGAAGTGTTCTACAGGTCAGCAACGTCTGTCCACGGACTCATGGCTTATTACTGCTCATCACTGCCCTTAGAAGGCAAACTAAGCCACTGCCCCATTGGGGATTCCACCTGTGACAAGCACCAGCAGGGCATCTGTAGGAAAGGCAGCCATGCAACACCCACACAGCTTCTTTCCCATCTCCTGGAATGAGAGGAAAGAAGTTGTGCTTCAAGGAAGGTATGGAGAAACAACAAAACAGACAAGGGAGGTGAGGAAACAAACCCCTTCATGGAAATGTAATTTATCAGGCATGCTAGAAGAAAATGCAATATAGTGACCAGACCTAAAGAGATTACAGGAAAGGTATTATTTATTATAGGAAATAAAGACTAATTTAAAAAGGGTACAAAAAGTAATTTCTTAACTGGTTAACACAAGAAGCAGAATTTGGCCTTCCATGAACTTGTTACAGATTTTGAGAATAAAGGAGGGGGTATCAGAAAATAGACTGTGAAAGCTGGATAAATTAGAGGAAAATTGGAAAACTCAGACTGATAATTATGAGAAGACCAAATTAATCAGAAGTGGCAGCACAGGAAGAAAGCCTTCCAACGGATGAGCTGGAATGTCACACAAACCCAGTTTCTTAAAATCTCATTCTCAGGAAAAGTTATGTTACTGTTCCACAAGGACGTTGTAATTTCTGTGCAAATATTCCTGAATGTGAGAGAGAAAAAAAGGAACAGCTTCAGCCTGTTAACTTCTGGAGAAGTCAGGGCTGAGATTTTCAATGTAAATTCCAAGTTCCAGTTCTGACTTGTTGCTAATTTACTATGGTACCTCTTTGGGGTTTTGTTCAAATGAGTCCTTGCAGCATGAAAGGGAGCTAGTGAGTGACTACCATCCTTTAACAGCCTGAAAAGGAAACACAACACAACTTGTGTTTGCTAAGGGACAGGGAAAAGATAGAATTTTGCTTCTCCTGGTCCCATGGAGAGTTATCACTTATCAGCAGAGACAAATGCCTTTTTGGTAAAAATTAGTATTTAAAACTAAATAGTTCAATCAGCTATGAAACCCAACGTTACTGAGAAGGATATTTTCAGTGATCTTTTGTTTGTGCTCAGTACATTACTAGCCAATATAACAGCATTACCTAAAGTCAGAGGCAGCATGTTAAAAGGATGCCCAACAGGTAGCATTGCCTTTCAGCAGAAAAAGCCCCATCCAACCCTAAAGGCTTGTGGAGGACAAAGATGAATAGAGAACACAACTATGGATAGCTGGCACACTCCCAAACCAGGGCATCACTAGACTAAGTGAAGGAATCCCTGATTCTGTACTGATGTTAGGTGAGCTTACATCTTTAGCAAAAAGAAAAAACCATCAGGCATGGCAAAGAAAAGGATGATGACAGTAGCCAACAAATGGCAACTTCAAAAAGGAACCAGCTGGTGTCTGGATTTTTGTCCGCTCAAGTCAAACCCTGGCATGGTTGACATGTGACCTCATCAGCACACCTGAAAAAGAACTCCTGCTCTTCTGAGGTTCACTGTGCTGAAGGTAGAAGCAATATCTCTTCTCTCCTCACCCCAAAAAAACCACCTACCTCAAAACCGTAAGAGGAATTGATATGAGCCTAATGAGCACTTGCCTTTTGAGGGAGAGACGGTGGAACATCTTGGGATTTCCTACCCAGATTGTGCATTCCCACTGCAAAGCACTGACATTCTTAGGGCTGTGAAACTGTGCCACCTATGTGATCTTTGAGATGGCTTTGGGGAGGGGGGTATGTGATAATTCTGTTGCTGTGGTTTGGTTAAAGATGGTTTCCTGTGAGGCTGAGCCTTCAGCATTTAAGTTTCAAAAGGGAGGAGGAGACAAAAAAAGAAAACTTGCTTGTCAGTTTTTTGGTTAAGACGCAAGCTTGGACTCTCCAGGAAACCACACAACAACCCCTCTGGAGAGTACATAAAGTGCTCTTTCTGTGCCTCAATTATCTTTTAAGGAGACAAGAATGGAGGAGGAAGGGCTAGAGAAGACAGCTGAGCGTGAAACCAGAGCTGAACACATGCTGAATGAACATAGGCACGAAGGAAAGAACGACTGGGGAATGCCAAACCCTACTGAAGTCAACAGGAACTTCATAAGCAGCTTCATGGAGCTGGGGCCGTGCACAAGGATGAAAATCCTTCAAGAAAGGAACAAACACCAACCGTCAGCATGGCAGCCATGCATGGAATGCCCCTGTTGAGATGAGCAAGCATCCCATGAATGGTGTGCTGGAATTACCAGGCTGGCTTGAGTGACTACAGGGTTAGGCCACCACAACCAGACTGTGGTTGAGGGATGCTGTTATTTTAAGCAGGTCTTCTGCACAGCAGGGAAGACAAACGAGATGTGGAAATCGCTAGTGGGTTACCATTTGTGCATCATTAGCTGTACTGGCTGCCACCACAAGGGTTTGGAATCCTCCTGGTCAAGAGCAGAGGCTGGCCTCAACCCTGCCTGTAGCAGTGGTGCTTTGTACCTGCTCTGGCTCAAAAGCTGTCATTGAGAAACACATACCTTGAAGACGTATCTGCCTCATTCGGTTTCCACACTTAAAACCGGGCAGCATTTCAAAAAAAGATCAGCTGGAAGAAGGAAAGCCTTTATAGCTGATTAATGGCTCTTAAATGACCATGAACTGACCTTCACCTCTGCCTGTGCCTCATGATTCAAAGTCATTTCCTAACAGTGAAAAAAACACAGAATGCTGCATTCATTAGGCTGAACTCCAGTTTTACATTACACTTCACTGCTGGAAACCACAGGCACTTAAACAAGCTTCAAATTATGACTGTTCTGCTAAAAATTAGAGCAGAATCCAACCCTAAAAATTGAGAGGTATCATTTGGTTGAAAGACCTTCATCTGACCAAGGCAAAACAGTGCTTTGCAGAAAATTATGAGAAAGCTTTCCCCCATATTTTTCAAAATATTGAGAAAAGCTCAGTTAAATATTAAAATCAAAATATTAAGTGCAAAAGTCCTCTGTAGCAGGTGACAGATCTATGCTGTAAGAAATTAGAGCTCTCTTCAGCATAATTAAAATATTACTAAACATGTTTTGAACATTATAGTCTTTCAGTCAAGTGACTGTAGTTCCAAATAGATTCACATTTTGAATCACGTGAAGTTTTTTTAAAACTTGTATTTGCAACTGTATTAATGGCAGCAAAGCAAAGTTTGCTTTTCAAAAAAACTTCTGTTCCAAGTGAAACAATAAAGTTATGGGGAAAAGAAGGAAAAGTACCTTTTCTTCTCATAACAGGAAAACCCTTCTTAAGACTAATATTAGCCCCTACTAACACAGACACCACTAACTTGATGAATGAGAAACTTCTGTATTTCACTACTGGTACAAAATTATTTAGTCTGTATAGGTCTCTGGTTTGACACAAAGAGGAACCCATTGATAAGAGAGGGATGCTCCATGCTCTGACAGTGACTTTACTGTACTGCTTTCAGCAGGTCATTTAACTCCACAGTCTACCCTCCTGCTGACCTCATGAATGTCAGGCATGCCCTCAGCATCAGTGTGTATATGAAAAGTGCAATCTAAGGACAAAATAATCTTATCCAACCACTTCTTTTTTGGTACTTGTTTACTAACATGAGCTACACTGAAAGGTTATTAGGGGTGCAAGTATAAGCACACTCCAAGTTAAGAAATTACTCTCTCCAGCAAAGCATCAGTTCAGCTCTTTCACACCCATGTATGTAAGTGAACCTGGCTGGGGTCAAGACTGCTGCAGTGAAGGAGACGTTGGTACAGCAGGCATTCTTTATATGGAGGCATGCTGCAAGAAATACGCAATCCTAAGAAATATCCTTCCTCCTTCGCTGTGATTCCCTGCCGTTCATCACCTGAAACACAATCTCCCTGTATACAAGAATTACAAGAGCACGGGTGTATTGTGCCTGCAGCACAGAGGCCATCTGGGTTTGGGCTGCCTCTTTATTCCTTCAGCCTCCCCACCGTGGCTCAGATATGCCATAAGGGGACCATAAGACAGGACAAAGCAGCGGTGCACTGAGAAGCAAGGCCCTTCCTCTGTGCTGCTCTGCAGAGCCCGCTGCGCCAGCTGGGAGGGGAGGTACGAGCTATGAGATGTCCAGATGATGCACTGGGGGCTCAGAGAGTGCAGGGCAGCTCAGGGGGTGAAGTTGGCTTGGCAGTGGAAAAGGGATGAAGCTTAACTTAGCAGTGGGTGTGGAAGGGTAAATGTTCCCCAAACTGAATGGAGCCAGAGAGCTTGCCTTGACAGACCTCATATTTAAAGTTACTTCAGGCCACGTACCCTGTTACTGCAATATAGTCCCCGTTAATGTACACTGTGACTTGTCAGATTACGTTTTAAGCAGTCTGCAAGTGGGAAGAAGACAAATATTTAATAAAATAGATGAAAAATCACTACTCAAAGAAGAGGAAAGGAAACAATTGTTTGCATGTAAAGCCTTGGTGCCCATATAGAACATGGGACAAACAGACAAGGACAGAACACTCACTACACCACAGACCAGAAAATAAATTTACCCAATGCCCTACTCTGGTAATCTTTAACAACAGAAACATGAAAAAATATGACTATAGTTTCATCAAAACATACAGACCCTCAGATAAATGGTATTCTGAGGAAGTTACAGTAACATATTCTTGTACTGTCAAGCCCATGAAAAGTTTTACTCCTTCTTGAAAAGGATTCCACTAATAACAGGGTGTTTCCATTTTCACATCTGCCTAGTGGCAAGCTACATGCAAGAAAATGACACAGCAAGGCAGCTTTTACAGCTGCCACCAGCCTCCAATCTGCTTTATTGCAATGTTTTCACCACAACCAAGTCTCGCAAGACACGCTCCGCTGCCAGGCACAGTAAAGGAGAGGATAAAACTGAGCAATCTGTTCACAGCAGCTGTACAGCCCAGGGACACAGCACAGCTACAAGGAGTCTCTCAAACTACATACAGTAAAACCTCCTCAAAGAGAAGTAACTGAGCTACCTCAGCCATTGAGCACATTGCAACTTCCACAGCTATGGAGAAGTGCTCAGGGGAAGTGTGCACTGAGCTCCTAGCAATTGTTCTAGGATAGTTCCTCTTCAGATAGTTTAGGAGCTATTACAGCCTGGGTGGAATTCACCTGAAGAACCCTGGATATGAAAAAAAATTACCTCTAATCATCAATGGCTGCACACATCTGAGTAGAGATGAGGATGTGGGAGAAGGGAACCGCAATCTTCCAGCTTCTGAGAAAAGGAGGAGCAAGTTCAGGACCAATGCCAGCTAATTCTGCTCCCTTACACTGGATAGAGGAAGAAAATGTTTTTTTCTCCATTCTTCCTCATTGGGGACTAAATCTCAAATGCACTGTGGGACAGTCAGGGTCCTCCATATAGAAAAACACTGAAGAAAAGCAAAATGTGCTTGAAGAAGGCTGAAGAGAAGTTATCACAGAGGCAGAACAGATGTGTGTGTTTGTGCAAGTGCATTAAGTAGGTGAAAGAATATATTAAAGTAAATCATCCGGACTTTAGCATATTTGGCAACTGTCATAAACAGTGAGCAATCCCCAAGAGGTAGCCCAGCATCATTCTACAGGTACACAAACCTGCCCCATGTCATAAAAGCTGTCTATGAAAGAGGCAGATTAGCTTGTATCTCCTACTCTGTACTCACTCACTTGGTCCCAGAAGGGGTTATGAAAGGCTTTTTCACAGGATTAACAGTACCCAGGAGCGACATTTCTGACATTTCCTACACAAGTGAAGCCGGTTCGTTACTTCACAAAAATATTAATGTTGTGACACCAGAATCCGTTCCGTGGAAAAGGAAATTAGGGAACATCTTGAAGCCAGTGCCCCAGATCTTTTCCCAAGACTCTCCCCCTCCCCATCCTCAAAGTGTATCACACACAGGGCATCTCTGAAGGGCCTGTACATAAAAAAACACTGCAAAGCAGAAGAAAAGTCCATGTGCAGGCACAAAGCTGCGATATCTGTAGGAGCAGAGATGTGGTGGGATAGTCTACAAGACTGCAGTGCTGGGATAGATGGATGGATGGACAGTGGGCCTCCAGGAAGGAAAAGAGAGCAGGAAGGAGAGCTTAGGGCTGTGTTCTTTACAAAGAAGAAACCCGAGCGTGCAGAGCTCTGCAAAGCAACAGGTGACAGTCTGATCAAAAGCTACTGTGTGACAGGAGTCTGCTACAGGCCACCAAAAGCAAGAGAAAGCTGATGAAATCAGCCCTCATGAGCTGGGAGGAGCCTTTTGATTACAGGCCTGTTTCTCTCAGTGACAGGACAAGTGTGGTCAGAACCTCACGCTGTGCCAGGGCAGGCTCAGGTTGGACATCAGGAGGAGTTTCTTCACTGAAAGGGTGGTTAGCACTGAAATAGGCTGTCCAGGAAAAGTGGCAGAGTCACCGTCCCTGGAAGAGTTCAAGAAGCAATTGGATATGGCACTTAAGTGTATATGGTTTAGTTGACAGGGTGGTGTTTGGTCAAAGGCTGGACTCGACCTTGGAGGTCTTTTCTAACCTTAATGATTCTATGATGCTCTCCAGGGGTTTCCACCATGCCAGTATCTGCTTGGGAGGGCAACAAGGAAGAGTGTAAGTTATCTAAAAGAGACAACTTCTTGACAAAAGTGATCGGTAAATCAATTAGGAGAGGCCCCCTGCTCGATCTGCTGCTCATTACCGAAGATGAACCAGTTAGAGCTGTGAAGGTTGATCACAGCCTTGGCTGCAGCAATCACAACAGGGTGCTATAAAGATCCTCAAACAGATGAGGCAGGCAGGTAGCGGAATAGAGATCTTGCACTTCAGCAGATCTATGCTTGGTCAGGGAACGGGCAGGCAGGATCCCATCAGAGGCTAAAGGACCTAGGAGGCTGGTTGATCTCCAAGAACCACCACTCAAAGCAGAACAGACTGTTCTGATGTGCAGGAAGTCAAGCAAATGTGGCAGGGGGCCAGCTCCGCCCAAGGGGGAATTCCTGACTGAGCTCAAACACCAAAAGGAAGTGGGGACAGGTTACTTAGCAGGAATATGGAGACAACGCCTAAGCACAAACCAGGGCAGAAAAGTAAAAGTTTGGCTGCTGTTGAAACATGGAAGGGGTGCAGAAGACAAGAAGTATTTCAGCAGCAAGGGAAATGGGACAATGGGAACAAAAATCCACCAAGGTCTTGGCTAGGAAAGTCTGCCCACAGATGTCCCTGAAGGTATCAGCAGAGTCTGTGCAAGTGAAACATGACCCAGAGTACAGAAAAAGTGGATTAGGGACCACTTAACAAACTAGGCCTCATGAAAGGCAGCAGGAGGCTGGACTAGATGACCTGCAGAGGTCCCTTCTAACCTGAATTAGTCTTGATTAAAATTCCCATCAACTCTTTTGCTGTCTGAAGAAAAAACAAATCGAAGTGTCATCTCAGTCTACCATTTTAAACCACAGCTGTGCCAAAGCTAAAAAAAAAAAGCTGCTGTATTTGAAGACAGAAGACATAACAGTGCATACCTTTAATTTCACTAATGGTTCTTACCCATATACACTGTCAGATGCTGACATCTCTAGTTATGTTTTCAGACACCAATATCTCAGCTGGAACACGATGGGGCCAAACACAGTGCTGCCCTCTGAATCATATCAGACAAGCTGTTAACATCATTGCTTCCCCCTATTACCGTTGATATCAGCGATTTGGTGGCTGAGGTTTAATCCCATAATACTCTAATATTAAAAAGTCTCCAAGCCCTTAGACCATGTCCATTGTTACAGCTGTAAACTCATTCAAGATGGAAAAGGCTATAGCAACTTCTACGTGGAAGCCACCTTATCCTGCTGTTTGTGTTTGCTAACTTCTCCAAGAGTACCTGAGCTTCCTTTAAGTCTTGTCTGTAGGACAAAATTGCCAACAAATTAAGAAATCCTTCCCAGAGGTCATCAGTATGCTGCTGCGTTGTCAAGTGGTGGTATTTTGATGTAATGTCAAAGCAAGCATTAGAGCAAAATGGGGGAGGGGGAATCCTTCAGAGCAACCTGCCAGTGGAGCACAGTAATAACCAATTTGAAGGAAAAAATACAGACAGGTACATCAGCTCTGCGAAGAGAACAAACCAGACAAATATGAGGAAAATAAGTAAAAATGAATATATCATCAGTTCTCTCTAAAGGTCTCTTCAGTGAACCATTAGCCAGGTAACTTCTTTTACATGTTCCAAATTCATCGTTATCTTGCAAACACAGAAAGCCATGGTTTTAATGATTATTTTTAAATGAAGCAAAGTCAAGCATGAAGGCAAGGCTGCTGCAAGAATCAAACAGCAACTACACTCTTAGTTTCTGTGCTACAGCACGAGGGAGCTGAGCTGTAACGGCCTGTGCCTTCAGACAACAGCAGCTTTTGAAGTTCAAGCCTTTTCAGGCCCTTCTTAGAAGCTGAAACATTCTCAGCTGAGTACAAGCACTCATAGATGCTTCACTTTAATGAACTGAAAGTGTCAACTTCCCATTGGTGCGTCAGATGGACTTTTTCTCAAGCAGTGGAAACAATTGTCTAGGCAGCAGTTGCGTGGGGCTGCAGACACCACTGAGCTGCTAAAGGACCTTTTATAATAAATTTGAAACTATGAGGAGAGACCATTCATTCTTCACCTCTGAATCAGGAAGTCCACTCATTCAAGCAATCATTGACTCCTGCAGCAAAACACATAACATTCACACCAACCCCACCACTCCTCCTCCAAACATTAACTCACAAAAAGCCACTCAGAGGCTTCCTCAAGCCCACCAGGAAAAGAAGCGGGGGCTTTTTTAAGATGTAGTTTATGGTAGTCTAAGGTCAATAGCTAATTTCAGATAGGGAAAGTCCATTGGCATTTGTTTATTATTTCCTTAATGTAACTTACACAGAGTGAGTAGGCTATACAGGGAAAGGCCTGAGACAACCATGATGCAGCCAAAATGAAACAATGCTCCTCGTCAACAAAACCAGCCTGAGACAGCATTAAAAAACATATCCCATTGCATGCCAGGTTTATACACTGTTCCATCACAAACACACACTACTGTTGCAATGCTGACACCACTATTGTCACATAGTGGAAAAACCTGCCACAAGAACATGATCTCTACCAGGCTGATGTAAACCAGGTGGTTCACAATGGCACTGCTGTTTCACTTTGGAATTCTTGAAATGCAAGGGTTTATACCCACTCCTTCCCTAGAACTTGCTTAGAAGCCATGAGCTGGTAAAAATGGAGACATGAAAGATGAGCTTAAATGCTAGAAAGTAAATGAACAATAATAATAAATAGAAGGCAAATTTATTACAACCACTAAATCAGTGAACAGATTGCCCAGAGATGTTTCACTCTCTGTCCTAGAAGATTTTCAGGGCCAAACCAGATAAAGACTGGAATAACCTGATCTCATCTCAAAGCTGACCCTGCTTAGAGCAGGAGGTTGAACTGGAGAATTTCCTCAGTCCCTTCTGACCTGAATTATTCTATTCTGTTTTAGATTCCTGCTATGCAGCCTTCCTGGTTCAGCCTGTGAGTAAAGAGACTATGAATCTCTTTAAGCCTGGCAATACAGATGTGTTTACATGCAGGCTTCAGAACTCCAACTCCTCTTGCAGGCTTTTCAGCCTTACAGCATTCAAGTGAGAGAGTGATTAACTCTCCGGCCCAACAAACTGGAACCATTAGCTCCATGATCATCTACTGCCAGGTGGTGCAGCAGCTTTGAGAGCACACCAGAGAGTGGGGCAGCAGCCCCTGAAGCAGCACAGGGAGTGTGGCTAGAGAACATCTAGAAGAATGCCCAGGTTGTAACATGTGCCAGACTTCACTACCCTGCCAGATTTCAGGGCTCACTAGAAACCACAATCACTGTGAAATTCACAGCCCACACTTCATGTCTGTTACTGGGCTGACGTATCAGCACAGCAGGCAGGGTGGCAGGGAGGTGGCACCTTGCAACAGGCACGGCCTCAGCCTGTCTCCTTGAAGTGTCTAACTAGACTGAGTCATACAGAGCCAAGTTCAAAATTTGAAAGGGAAGCCCAAACCCCTGCAAAATGCCTGTTTCCTGATCGCTGGTGGCCAGCCCTCTGCAGGCTGCAGACTTTCCCTGACTGCCACCTCGTGTCTTCCGAAAGCACCACCAGTGTGGGCAGGAGGCTATACCAGGACTTCTCTCTAGAATTACCAGTCTTCACTGGTCTGTGCTAAACGTTCATTTTCTTGACTAAGAGAGGGAGAAGTGCAATTACAATTTCAGCCAAACTCTTAGAACAAAATCTCTGTCTGTCATCTGTTTTTCTTATCAGTTCCTGGCTAGCAGCACCTCTGGCTAATTGCCTTAATGAATCAGATGAAACTCACCTTGATGCCCCACTGGTTGTACCATTTATTTTTACAAGAATAGTATCAAATTACATTTGCATATTTATTATTACATGAAAATCCACCACTTTATTTTTTGCACCTGGAGAGTGCAGCTGCCAAGTTCTGTTTAAAAAACCCATCTGTCCTTTGAGGTATGCCCAAACATGACCACCCATGGGGTACTGGGGACAAAGAACTGGAAATTATTTAAAATTTGGATAAGATTTGAGACATTCCCGATCCCTAAACATGAAAAAAACATCTAGTGTTGGGATCAGAAAACAGCAGGGGAAGATGACAGTGAACATAAAAAGGAAGCTCACTTGGACACGAAGCGCAAACTTCTGTACTTGCCACACCATCCTCACTTATAGGCAGAGCTTTTCCTTCCCTGGGTGGCTTCTCTAACATGGGATGGCCAGAATGCCACTATAAGAGGGAGCAGGACTGTTTCAGTGACTCAGCCTAGAGGAAAAGCAGGATGTAACTTCCACAATCTGACAGGACAAGATCCACAGATACTATTTTTGTGTTTCTAACCGATGAAATTCAGATCTACTGTGTTTCAAAAGCCAGGTTTCCAATGTAACCAAGTTTCTGCCTTGGTTACACAGACAAAAGACAAACCAAGGCAGCTGGGTGAACATTATCCTGGAAAGGCACTTCAACCTCTTAGGTTCAACTTTGGGTCTCATCATCACTAAGAAAGTTACACCTTTTGGAATCCTGCAGAAGTCCACTTCGGCTGAAACACAGCAACTGACATGACTGATAATCTTCTGCACAGATAAAGGCAACTCTTAAGTGACCTAAAAGCATCACACACTCCTCACTAAAATCTAGCATCCACTGTACTGTCAGTTAAAGGGAAGATTATTTTCTCACCTGAAGACCAAGCCACTGGAAAACATTTTTTTAAATGACAAAGTGTCAAATTTCATAGTGAATTCTCATTAAACAGCTCTAAGAGGCAACTTTTCATTCTATCAGAATAAAGTTATTCAACCAGAGCAAGATGCTCAAACATACTTGGCCAAGCTTTTTGCATACACCTGGTCTCCTTCCTCTGTGTTTGCACAGCAGATCATTCCAGCTCCCTGAACACTCCTCAGGAAATGGCATGTAGTAGCTGAGTTAGCTGAACCCATTGGAAACTATCTCACTCCTATGCAAATAAGTACATCTGCTATGAGACAAGGAGCCTCACTCAATGCAAAACCTGTTACCGCTGATGAAGGCTCTCGGTTTCTTTCTATTAGCAAAAGTAAGGTGAACAAAGTAAGTCATGTGCTTTCCTGGAAATTCATTTCTACCGGGCAGAAACCATTGCCATTCTACAGAGTCAGTGATCACTGCTGGAGATCACCTCACACCAGAGCTGAACTACATGAACTACCTTTAGTTTCTTAAACATTAAAGCTGTAAGCCAGATGATTCACTTCCTTATACATCGGATGGTGGCACTGCACCAGTAGCCAGTCCAGGCAATACTGATCTCAAAATGCAACCTACACCATTTAATGTTCCCATCACCTCACATATTAGTTTCTGCTAAATTTCTGCATGACACCCTTCAGGTGAAAATTCTCCCCATAGGCCTATTCCATGCTCTAAAGACCAAGCACCCCCTTCAGGGGTACAAAAGAAGTATTTAATATGAACTGTCATCTTTTAGAAGTACAAAAGTGATACTTTGTTTTAGGGTCACTTCATGATTCCTACTTCCACCAGGAAATGTGGTCATGTGTGACAGAGAACAGCAACAAGATTAACCTGATATCCTGATATGGTAAGACAAAAGACTGATTTACTAAAGCCAGGAGCAAGTGAGACCAGTCCACAAAAAACTGAGCACTAAGGGTCTGGACTGCAGTTTGGCCACAACTGTGAGGTACATGCTTCCTGATTTATGAGAATTTACCAAAAGAGGTACCACCAGGAAACTCACAGCTCCTATCCCTCCCAGTGACTGCCTCCTCCAGCACAGGACATGCTGTTACTGTGGCAGCAATGAATGAACAAAGACAGACAGACCAGATCCCTCCTCTTCCTCTCATCCAATGCTGTTTAGAGAACAAGCAGCAGTTTTACTTTGTTCCGACCCCACTGAGCTTACTCACAACATGGTCTGACTACAGCACATGTAGAACACTCCTCCTGTTCTCAGTGATACAACTGCCCACACATGGTAAGAAATGCTACAGCACGAGGCTGGCTTCTCAGGCATGCAGGAAGCAGTTTAACTGAACAAATTAAGCCCCAAAGTATTAATTTGGAAGTTCTGCTGTCAAAAAGCCTCAGGAGAACATCACCACCTACATAGCCCAACTGGTCCTGAGGTACTTCCTTGGGAACCTCAGCCACAACGTCTGCAGGAGCAAGGAAGGATCGATGTGATGGTCTGGAGGTGGTGTGGGTAAACAGACAAGGAACAGAGCATTAAATGCAAAAATCACCACAAAACAAGAGTGTAATGCTTCACAGTGCTTCTCCTCTTCTTTATCCACTGACATTTCTTGTCTAAATTCTCATGACATAAGACAGGCTTGTAAGTCAGCCACAGACTTAGGTCTCCAGATATCAGGGTTCAGTTTCCAGCTCCATTTCAGACTTGCACTGTAGCTCTGGGGCAAAGCGGCTTTATCTCTGTGCTGATGCTTCTGTAAAATGGAGTCAAGTTGTAGATGCCCCACGTCTTTCCTGCCTCATCTATTCCAGTTGTACACTAGTGTGGGACACCAGTGTCATCTTGGAAACATCTTTACCACATCAATAATCCTCCTAGGAAAGACAAATTCTTGGTGCAGTGATGAGCTACTGAATTGCATGAACAATGAACCAGAAACACTGTCAGCTGGCTAAGGCAAAGACCATTTAAGAAAGTAATTAAATCAGAGTCCTTCACCAAAAGAAAGTAACACATTTCCAAAGAGTCAAAGAAACAAAACCTTGTATTAAAATTTATAACAATCTTTTTTACATGCTTTACAGATCAAGTTAAAATGGGAAAAGGAATTGCTGAAGACCCTGGGATGAAGAAAAAGAAATCTTTTTTTTAAACTACTTCAAAACAGCTATTTTTTCCCTTCTTCATTTACCCTCAACTACCTAATTTCAGTTATCATACAAGATCCAACACCTGAAATTGTGCAGAGCACAACACTTGCTCAGTATGGCTGTGAAACTGCATATCTTATAACGTTTAAGCCAACAAAATGTTACCACAACACACACAAAAAAATTAAAGAGGAAGTAGGTCATCTCCCTGCAACGTTTAAGCCTTACATAATTAAAACATTACCTTTAAGAGCAATACCATTTTAGATCATTATCCATTAAAACAGGGCATTTATATTTACACAGGTAAATAAAGTAGCATGCTTGTTTTTCACACTTATGCTGCATTATCTCCTGCAATCTAATACACAGAACGCATTCCAGGCTATACCCAAAAAGAGATAGGTTTGTGGTGTTTTTTTTTTTCCTCCCAGTCATTTCAAAACACTATCACTTCCACAATTTCTCAACCAGCTGTGCTGTTTCCTCATTGGGCGACTTTTGTTTGGGTGATTCTGCAGTACAGCAAGAACATTCAAGATTGCTTAAGTTGCCAACAGCTAAACGTGAAGTGTCCAAATCCAAAGTATAGATGATAATCTCCCAGTCTAAATATGTAAAAGGCATTGGTTGTATTTTTTTTTTTTTTAAAGTAACTGTGCAATAAACAAAGTCAGCCAGCCAGCCTGGAGACTTCGATATGCAACTGTTTGGGCTCCAGCTGTTTTTAATAAAATGCTTGGCTCACAACATCAGCCCACGTCATGCCAATACACTGCTGGGAGAGAAAAGGGAACTGGCAGCAGATCATGCCAGACCTTCTCTGTCCCTACACCACATCATTTAAAGGATTCCAACTCAAGGACAAACATACCTTGCTATGGAAATGACTTCAACATTTTAAGACTTCTCTTCCATGTTTACGTGCATGCATCATGCAAATTATCACGTCCTAGTTCAAGGCACTGCCAAAATCTACGTCTCTGCCAGTGCCTAATCCATTCAAGCCCCTGACTCCTACGCCTAAGATGTTCCAAGGCATGTAGAGATGACACTCCTCTTGCACAAGTGTAGATTAGCATCCAAAGAGGCTGCATGAAGAAAGAGAAAACCAATCAGGCTATACTGGTTAATGCTGACACAAACAAGACACAAAGTTCAGAACACATGAGAACATGCCAACTCTCTCCAGTAACTCAGCTGTGGCCAGTCTGGATTGGACCAACTGTTAAGACGGCTAAAAATGGATTTCAGAAGAGCAGTTACAATAATGATCACAATTGGTGGTCTCTGAGTGAAATTCCATGAAGAAGCATCTTGCAATAGAGCATCAGTCCTGATGTGGCAAGATGACTCTTTCTCACACTGCATAATCAGTACACTGACCTGCTTAACTCTTGCATTTCCACTTACCTCACTATCCAGCATTATGCCCCCAGCTGTAGCTCAGCAGCAAATTTAACAAACATCTGAAACCCCTTATGACTTCACACATGCATTTACGTAACTCCTTCACCAGTGCTCAACCACCAGTTATGCTTTTGTACCATTTAAAAGAGCAGCACGGCGCAGTGCAGAGAGGCTGAGTGATGTACTTACAGCTTTCTCTGGCTGGCTGTTCAATGAACTGCCGTGCTACACGTTAAACAAAAGCTCTCAGGAGGAATAAGGAGCAACACGTTAAACAAAAGCTCTCAGGAGGAATAAGGAGCATCACGTAACAGACTTAAGCCTTTTACCTTACCATTCTCTTCTTCCACCCTCAGTTTATCCTTACCAATATTAAACCAGCTCCTCCCAGAGCTACACTTGAATACTGCAGGCAGACCCAGAATTTCTTACTATTATATTATTTTAATAAAAGAACCCCCAAACAGTCAATACACAATTTCATGCCTCTTGACTCAAGGATCATAATTCATGACACAGAAAAGATGGGATTTTCTGCAAGACTGCCTTTGAAAGCTTCCCCAGCTGGTGAAATACTAAGTATGACCAATGTAAATGACAAAAAAGGCTCAGAGGCAGCTGGGGAGAATGAATCAATGAACCAATTTCACTTTAGACCACAAAATGCTTGGGCAAGTGACATGTACCACAGTTACATTACTGAAAAGGTTCATTAATTCTTCAAATGGACTTTTCAAACAGGCACTCTGAGTCTAAGCAGGAAAGAGACATCACCTTTCAAAGCTTTCAAGACAGACTGATGGCACAGAGAGGAATAAGTAGAAGCCCCCATAGGATAAATGGTAGCAAACTGCACTTTCATTATTCTCTTCAAATAGAAAAGTTTTTTTACTTGCTGACTAGAAGACAAAGACTTTACCTGAAGACTGTTACAGACAGTAAGAGCACACCCAATTAAGAAATCTCAAAAGTGACCTTGCACAAAAGGATAAAGGCAACAGTATTGTTGCCATGTTAGGTACTGGTGTACCAGGGCACTCTCCCCCCCCACGTTCCACACTTCTAGCAATCACACCTTTCACACTCAGCAAGGCTACACAACTATGCTTCTCCTTCCAGCCTCAAGATTTTGCTCACTAGAGCAAAGAGCTCACAGCCTGATATAAACAACATCCGTAAGTGAAGAGTCTGATGTAATGTTACTTAAAACTTGTCTTTCCCTGTCATTCTGTTAAGATTGTCCCAAGAGGACTTATCTTGCAAACTGGTTACATCTAATTGGACCTAAATTAATAGAAAACAAACCAGAGCAAAACAGAAAATAAAATTTGAAAACCTCAATTTAATTGCCCTTAGCAATACTGCAGAATTCACTTAGTGGTAAAAACAAAAACTTATACAAGGTGTTGAAGACAGACTATATTAGGCAAGGTATGTATGGTCAACTATCTGACTTCAAGTGACTTGATTCCTGTCTTTTTTCCCTTTTGGAACAAATGGGCTTTGCTGATGATATATTTCCAGTTGATATGGAACCACTCTCCCATGAGCTGACATAGATAAGGGGACTGAAGCACGAAGTCTGTTGAAGCAACAGTTTTATCCGATCTGATGAATTCTGCATTGCAGCTTTTCTACTCCAAACCCCTGGATTCAAATCTTGTATTTCAATCACAGGCAAAACAACCTCACACAACATCATGCTTCTCGCATGCGACTCCCCCGCTCTCCCTAAACCAGCGCAAACCATTGTACTAACTCGATTTGCGTCAGCGGGCTGCTTAAAAGAAACCAGAATTGGAAAACAAGTCCAAACATCTTGCCCTCAGAAAAATCAAACTTGTGTAAGCTGGTTGAATGACATGCTTGGTGTGGAATGCATGCTCGTTTGTGCAATGGGAGTGACAATCATTGGTAAGTGCATCAGTAGAGATTTTTATTTATTCTCCCATTTAACACTACGTGTCTCCCTCCACGGCACCCGCCTGCTGCCTCCTCTCTTCATCGATGGCAGGCCAGACATTAGGTACTGCTTACAGCAAAAACATTACCTTGTCACATGTTCCTTGCCACCTGATCAATGTGAAATTGTCAGCTTATGGACAGTACAGCACTGCCAAAGAGATGTTCATTTTACTTTTCTGTACACCTTCCACGAAAACATGGTGAAGAAAACGGAGGTTAAGAGTTGACACGAAATTCCTGAATGCTCGTTAAGTGGCGTAGGTTTTTCTTTGGGCAATTTCTAGAAAAGAACTGTCCAGTAGATCCCTCTTGACATGCTACATCTATGCTGTGGACTGCTGTACTTCTGAAATACAGACACCCTGGAAAGAAAATTTAGGTTAAACACATATCCAGACCACACATCCTCTGCTCCCCTTGCAACTCTGCCTGAGGAGCCACTAATGACAAAATAAAACTATGTATTTCTGGTGAAAGACAATGTTGAAGGCTATGGGCCTGTGACTGAATTGTAAAAACACACTTTAAGCCATTCTAAAATGAGACATTCAGACTAGTAGAAAGCGTTAAAAAAATCTTAGATAAAAACTTATCAGAGAAGATACAATCAACACATACCTTCTTCCCTTTTGATCTTTCATGGAGATAAAAATTGGACACCACCCACTTTAAAATCCCTTTTGTACCTATCATGTCTATAAGCAAACCAGTAAAAACCCAAAAGCAGTCAGAGAAAAACACAGGTTTACCTGGCATGTTTTTCAACAGTAGATCCAGAGTGCATCAATAGGTTTCTTTCACATCCCTTAAGCACTGAGCTGGGAGAGGCCCAACTGCACAGCTAAAAGCAGCAGCAAAGCTGAAACTAAATACACAGACCTGTGAAGAACAGAAATGAGGCCCAAAGGGTTGCACTGTTACTTCTTCGTTCAGTGGGGAAAACAGAAGAGAAAAATATCTTCCTTTCAGCGTCAATTCACTTACATCACCTGCTTGTAGCAGCAGTACAAAATACAACATTTTTGTGATTATTTAACATTTTCAGTTAATGATGGATAGGGTAACAGTTGACAGACAAGTTGCTGGCCATTAGGAAGGCACCTAAAATTTGAAACACTAGAATTTTTTTGAAAGTCCTTTCTGATGGACAGGAAGAGGAAAAGCGACATCCCAAATCAACACTTCCGTGACTTCAGTTGACAGAATTCCCCTATCAAAAGTTTCAGTCCTCAGATTTCCTGGAGGTTTAGAGAGAAAGAGCCAAAGACAACAAAGATACTACACACCTAATCCCGCTCAGATGTACGGTACCAACAGAGCAAGCAGAGATTTTTTTTTTTCTTTTAAACAGCTTCTGCAATTGCAAGTTGCACACCTCTATTTGTACTGGGAAATGTGTGAAATTTTGTCTATTAAGCATAAACATTTATTCCAGGAACCATCAACTTCTCTATTATGATACAACAGAATCTATACTAAAGCAAAGGTAAACTAATCTCTCTCTGAAACAGAAGGCAACTTGCAAAGCGTTTTTGAACAGCAGAGAGCACACCAAACGCCCACACACTCAGCAGTCACTATGTGAGTTAATTTTTAACACATCAATCTTCTTCTCAGGCTATGGTGAGACTGTTGCCAGCACGCTGAACCTCAGCTTCACAGTTTTAAGCACCAATGATGCCACACCAAAAAAACCCAAACATGCTGAAGACTTTTGAACTCTCAATTACATTACTTCTGGAAGCAGAAACAGTGAATCCCAAGCAGAGAGATAAGACAGCCCAGTTTAAGGGTTGTCTTAGATCATCCAAAATCAACACTGCTCAAGACACGCATTTTGTGCAATTATGACCTCTTTCATTAAGGAAATGCCTGACAGTACCACACCCTCAGATTCAGCAGCACTGGTATCAGCAGGCAGGCATGAAATAGATATGGCACCAGTCACCCCCAGAACTTAAGATATCCATCTTTCATACAGGTTAAGATGAGTAAGGAGTAGGGGATAAGCTGCACTGCGGCTATCAAAGTAGGCCACTCTCAGCGTTGGAATTACTCCCCCTTCCAATGCCCATGAAGAACTCTAATCTACTCAGTCATGATGCATTATTTAGAGCTGTCTCCTCTACTTGAAGTTAGCTTTGAACGTATTTTTCCTGGACTGAAAGGATCTGAACCACACAAATATCAGTGCAGAACATTAAAGCTTCCAATAGGTTGTACCTCAGGCTTCACATCGCTACTTATTTAATTTAGGCATTAAGAAACATGGTCATAATTCAGCAAATCCTCAATAAAACCATTTAATGAATGGAGTCACAGTAATTCATTTGCCCAAGGCCACTGAAGTGGTAGAATTGAAGCCAGTACATTCATAGATTCATAGAATCCTTTAGGTTGGAAAAGACCTCTAGGATCATCAAGTTCAACCTCAGTCCTACCACTGCCATGTTACCACTAAAGTATGTTCACAAGTAGCACACCCACACGTTTTCTGAACACTTCCAGGGATGAACATTTCCACCATTTCTTTGGCCAGCCTGTTCCAATGCTTGACAACCCCTTCAGTGAAGAAATTTTTCCTACTACTGAACCTAAACCTCTCCTGGCTCAACCTGAGGCCATTTCCTCTCATCCTGTCACTTGTTACCTGGGAGAAGAGACTGACCCCCACCTCACTACAACCTCCTTTCAAGTCTCTTGGCTCCCAAGACTCAACAATGCTTACCTTCACTCAGGAAATTTAAAAAAAAATATGATTTGCCTTTAACTTCTCACCAAGGTGCAACAACAGCAGATCCATGGAGACTCATTTTTGGTGCCTTCTCTGTTGTGCGTGAAAGCACAGCACTTGTGCTAATACTCCATGATGGAGCACAAGGCAAATATCTCTGAAGGATATTACAAATGCACACATATATTCCTCAGATGCAAAAGCAGTACTTCTCGTCTTAACCCAGGATTTCAAAATAAAGAGAAGCAGTCCTATTATCACTCTTCGAACAGCTTTGTTAGCGGAGAATAAAGCTGTCTTTCTTACCCAATCCCTAGTGAAAACAAATGCTTAATGAGTTGTCCAGCACCATAAAAAAAACTCAGTACTTTCAAAGCATTCCAACTCGACAGAAGATGGGATCTGCACCAACATTCACCCATGTGACATCAAACAGTCTTCCCATCCCACCTCTTGATTTGTTGAGAACCTTGACTTAGTGATGACATGCACTGCCATCTTGTGTTATGGCTCAGAACTGAAAAGGTCTGAAAAGTTGGGTTTCACACAAACATACACCTTCCACTGTTTTAACAACAATTTTTTTCCCCAGTCACTGTTCTATATGAGAAGCCTCTCCAGCCTTTTATATAAATACATACGTACATAAATATATATATCTACACACATCTATTAAAAAGCCTTAAGATCTAGCTCAGGCTGCAACAGATGCAAGCCTCCACAATCCCAGGGAACAAAGCAGACAAAGTTCATTCTTCTCCACTAACTGCTGCAGGTGTTCTCAACAGCACACATTTCTGCAGGGACAGCTGGTGCTAAGTGGCATAGATATTTACCCTTTAGGTTTGAGCTGCTCTTCCTCCAGCACAAACAAATAAGTCCATAGGCTACAGTACTGCATTGCTAGAAGAGTGAGGCTAAGTTATTAATCCCTTCCTCAACTTCAATCTGAAAAATAATAATACAAGTTGTCCCTTTTATGTCCCAAAACTGTATTTTGAGAGGAGGTGTTGTTCTCAAAATGTCTACAAGAACAGGTTAAGGGTTCATTTACCTACAATGGCTGGGTATAAGCTGAGCAAGTATATTGTGTACCAGCAGCACACACTGGGATAGGAGCTCCAGAATGAAACAGTTGTACATATTTCAGTGGTCTGTAGCCAACCCAATCCTGCTACATCTGTGCCTCACAGTGGACATGAAAGCAATCATCTGTTAAACCTTCTCAAGTGCAAAGCCCAGTGTAACTGCACGCTATCTTGCAATGCAGTCCCGAACTCAGTGGCTGGATCACAGAAAAACATGCATTAACAAGCAGGAGAAAGAAAACTGTGGAATGATTCTGAAAAAGGATTTTAATGGGCTTTGAAGCTGCATTGTACTTTTAAATATACGTTGAGTGGAAGTTCCTTTTTCTTAAAAAAAAAAAAAAAAAAGAAAAAAAAAAAGAAGAAAAAAAAGAAGATGACCACCTGACAATTTTGGTAAGTATGGTCATCTAGAAGTAAAACCACTTCTGTTGTCTTTATTCTGAAAAGAATATCAGAAAAACTTCTACAAGTGCACTGTCTTTACACAGACCAAAGTCCTAGATGACCCATCTTCTTTCTCACTGGGCATACTCTGGAACTGTAAACATCACTCTATTGTGAACTATTTACCTGACAGTAGCACTGAGCCTACCTGCTTCACTTCTGCACTGGCATTAAACTGGAAATCTCTGTATTACCTTGTTTCTCACCAATTATCCACTGAAACAGAAACATTAAAGTAATTCACAGAAACTTAGTTCCAGCATTCAGCAGGTGCCTTTCTACTTCTAGCAGACAGCAGTTTTCCTATCACGTGAGTTGGCAAACAAAGAATATGCAAAAGTTAATTAGCGTTCACTGACCAATTCTGACACACAATGAAATTTGGTTTAGAAAACTTTTTGGTTTTTGTATGTTTCTTTCCTCCCCTTCCCCACCCAAGCAGGAAAAAAGCAAGACACAAGTCGTCTGCCATACTAATGTATTCCATCTTTCAAAAAGAAAGACATGATTTTAATATTACTTAACAATATGTTAAAAAAGTAGCCAGTTAGGCTTCAGTGTTAATACAATTATACACTCTATAACAGATTTGATAGTGTGAGTACTGTTCTTTTTTAAATTTTCTCATTCTGCAAGTATTCTTACACAAGCTGGCTACAAGTCAGGAAAAAAAATCAAAACACAAATAGCGTAACTTGTACACTCTTAAACAGTAGATTGTGAAAGAACTGAGGGAATACTTGTCCCATAAGAGCCTCTTGTTCATGAAGTCATGTCAGGAGAATTCTGGAGCAGATGAAAGCACAACTGACTAGGTCCATTCCTTTGTCAGGAGTCAGAATGACAAAACATAGCTAGATGCAGAAGTGACAGGAGCCACTGCAGATGATGCAACCTAGTATTCTGGCCTCCACCCAAGCCTAAGCAATTTAAAGTCTTTGAGGCCAAGGCATTCAGAAGGAGATGGAAAAGAGCTATTGTTCCAACTCCAACGGCATACAGCTACAATCAAGTAAGTCTCACTCACAGACTACAAGCACACAAGCTAACAAATTCAGGTAGAAAGTGGCAATTTTTCAGTCCGCAAGAATTATCAGGCCAAAGGGTTCAGTGCAGATCCACACAGCACTGGGGACAAGGCAAGGCAGCACTGGCTCAAGACCAGATAAGCTCTCAGCACAGCAGGACAGATAAGTGGAGTTGTCGTTCATTGATTCCTGCAGGGTTCCCTCCCCATCTTGTGTCATTTCAATGTGCAGCAAAGGTGGTTTTTTTCAAGCTAAAATTGGACCAGTTGATGGAAAGTCTCTGCCTTGTCTGTCTGGCAGAATCCAAGCAGAATCTGAAAAAAAAAAAGTGATAAAGTGAAATCAATATACATAAAATCAAACCTCCTGTGTTATCCCTCTTTTGAAGAGTAGCTCTCATTCAGAAAGACATAATCTCTTAAAAAAAAATCATACCTGAAAAGAAAAATCACTTGCCCATCACTCAAATACATCATAAACCAGTCACTTTAAACTCCACTGTATTATCAGTAGTAAGTGAAGGAGGTAGCAAGGAACACAATTTATGGAAGAACTCTGGAAAAGGCTGCACATGCCAGCCTTTCAGTGACTGTTAATTGAGCTGAAGGACTTTATTGAGGCAAGGTGTAGCTTATGTAGGCTAAAGGCTGCATGACTGCATTAAAGTAGAGCAAACCTCTCTTGACAGCTTTGCTGCTTCTGTAATAACTGAAAGCCAGAAAAGGAGAGCAGATAGAAGGAGCACAATAGAACAGGCACAGTGGAAGGTCAAAACTAGACTTATTTTGTTCTTTCTATGCTAAAGTTAGAAGTAGTTTGCTATATTAATCCTGATGTCAGAGTGTAATTAAAGTATCCATCTATTACGCCACTACAAGTCAAGAAGAAAAGATGATGAATGAACAAACTATCAGTAAAAAGTATGAATTCAGTAGGCCTGTGCAGCTCATTATCATGGAGGGTTACTAAAACCATGTTTTAGTTACTAAAACAAGCCTTCCAAGCATTATGCTGGGAATTATAGAATTATAGAGAAACATACATTAAAAAAAGATACCTCCATGGCATTAAGCACATGTTTTTCTCCCCTAAAACAGCAATCAGGGCTTTTCAGAAACCTTTTCTAAGCAGATATAGACAAAAACGCTGGATAGTTACACACAGTTCCTAACCGATGACAGTAAAGGAGTAGGTTACACCACTCACTGAATGAACACACAACAGTCCACTTTAAAGTGCTAACTCTTCATCTGGAATCACATTTGACAAGTTTATCTCCAAAACTCAACTGCACTTCTCCAAATACAACACACTGTTCCATTTGTCCTACTGTGAGTAAATAACTGATGAAAAGAACTTTTCTATTTGTTACAGGTACTGCAAACTTGAATGAAGGTAAGAATATTCCATAACAAAGGCTTATGCTATACCGACACTAGCAGCTCCTAACACATGGTGTATTTCACCTGTGAAACCTACATTCTCATCTAAAAAAAAAAAATCCTTTAATTGGCACCACTCAGAAAAATAAGTTTTGAGACTAAAGACCATGCACTGGTGAAAATTTCATCATCTTGCACACTGTAACGCCGTAAGTAATCAGATACATTTTGCAGTAATACTGAGCAGCAGCTGTACTCTGTTCTTTGCAAGACCCAGACACACAGGCTATGAAAACTATATCAATTTAGAAGAAAAATTAATACTGAAAGTCCTTGCTTTAAAAACTCATCCTTTAAACAAACAGCTCTTGTTGCTTTGTGAAATACTATGTGAAATGTTGAGTCCTGAATTATTCAGTTCAGGAAACTGAGTTATTTGTAACTTTTCAGATTTGGCTAAAAGGCTGACTAATTGTATTCATGGGAAATTAGCACACCTAGCCCACATTAAAGAACAGAAACTGAGTGACTGTGTGGATTGAGTGGACTTCAGTACTACAGGAGAACATGTGCTACATTATTTAAACATGAGCTGTCTCCTCATATTTGAGGTATTTAAAAGTAACTAATATCACAGAATCAGAATATTCTGACTTGGAAGGGACTCACAAGGGCCGACTCCAACTCTCAATATGATGCATAAGTTCCAAAATATCAAAAATCAACCAAAATGCTCAGAAGAAAAAACTTTCACAGGGAAAGGTTCATGTTCTTCTTGTACTGTCACTTGGCCAGGTTGGACGGAGCCCTGAGCAACCTGATCCACTGAAAGGTGTCCCTGCCCACGGCAGGGGGTTATAACTAGATGGTCTTTAAGGTCTCTTTCAACCCAGGCCATTCTATGATTCTGTGATAAGCAACCTTTCTTAATGATTGGCATAAATTAATATCCCCCAGTTATACCATCTCTACTTCGTGTATAGAATTCCCAAGTAATAGCTCCTGTAAACCAAGGAAGAAAACCTTTCTGAAGTATCTGTTTGGAAATTTAAACAGTAAAGTTTTATTTGCTCAGCACTTAAAATGATGTTAGGTTTTTCTTTACTTTTAACACTGATCAGTATTTGGCCTTTGTGGAAAATAAAGGACATATTCAAGCAAACTTTACTTAAAACCAAAAAAGATAACGGAGAATATTCTGAAAGCTTCGATGAGAACCTGGGGGACACACAGATAATTCTGGCACTCATTTCTGTATTTGTGCTATTCAGCTATGAGCTGTGCCCACAGATCACAGCTCTGTGATTGTTACACTATTCAAAACGTCAGCTGTAACAGGATTTTCTATGTTACACCACAGTGCAACATAGGCTTTTCTGCCAGGAGCTAGTTATTAAATTGTGGGTTGGTGTGGTGGAGTTGTTTTTGTTTGTTTTACAACCATGACATATGTAAAGAAGCAACAACAGTTTTATGTGTAGGGATTACAGTGCTTTACCTTTTAAAATACTCCACTTCTCTCTCTGTTTCATCCATTTCCACGCTGTCTAGATCAATGTCTTTGGGTAGAAACACATCATCTACAAAGGAAAAAGGATGACACTATGTTAGATTCCATGGGGAGGGGGGAAGGAGAGAGGAAGAAGTCTGAAGAAGCTGCATTAAAGATGTTTTTGGAAAACTGACTGAAACTTTGTAGACTACTGATTATTCTTATTTAGGCTGAATTAATACACATTTATAATTAAAAAGACACTTCTTAAAACCCTTATACTAGTATATCTGCCCAGCCTTTAAGGAGTTACACAAGAAAGAGATTAATCAATAGTACATTTACTGATTTAATTGCAAAAAGACACCATAAACCTGGAATATGCATGAGAAAAGAAAAATACTTTAAAAATTCTGGGTTTCTACAGCTGCTGTACTCCCTCTGGGACATGATCATCAGGCTGTGTCTGAAAGAGTTTAAGTCATGCTAGCTACCATCAGGATTTTTTATTTAAAAAAAAACAACCCACCCATTTAACACATTAATATATGACCTGAATTTAAGCCTCAGCTATAACAAAAAAGTCACCATAAAAGTCTCTTGGTATATTGCA
Organism: Pseudotriccus pelzelni; assembly: GCA_035584735.1. Lineage (NCBI taxonomy): Eukaryota > Metazoa > Chordata > Aves > Passeriformes > Tyrannidae > Pseudotriccus > Pseudotriccus pelzelni. Next base: position 64,448,039 of record JAWMRA010000130.1, read on the forward strand.
CTATCTCAGTGTATAATTCTCTTTTGTACTTTAAAAAGAAATAAATCAGAAAGCATAATTTTTTTGTAGAAACCAATTAAAACATTTTCCTCATGAAATTTCTTTTCTCAGCACATATATACTCTGATCTCATTTCTGAAGCTGCTTCACAAAACAAGCCAAAAAGGCCGAGACAAAGAAACTAACCAAAAACACCAAGTACACACCCGAACCTTAGAATCCTTGAGATTATGAGAATAGACAACACTCTTCTAAAGACACTGCTGGTGATTTAAAAGTTGCATGTATTTGCTGTTCAACTCACTCTGAAGAAGCAGAAGGCCCTATAAACACAGGGCCTCCCTAAAACTTCAAGTTTTCTTCAGCCTCTTTATAACAAGAGGTTAAAATACTCTGCCAGAATACATTTTTTTTAAGAAACAGAGATCTCACCAAAAGCAATAATGTTCACTGCTTTAACAGTTCATTTTAAAACTGAGTTAAAACCCCCTAGCTTTGTTACCCCCTTTTCATGTTCTCAATCAGCCAAGTTCTCATATTTTTTATTCAGTTCATTTTTTGTGTCTTTGGTAATTTTGTACATCAACCCCCTATGTCTTAAAAGAATTACAACTATATGGAAAAATGTGTATTACAGTATCTTTCTTGTGGCTCCAAAGTCAGAACTACTCAAAGTAGAAATCCAGTCCCAACTCTACAGAGAACAGCACAACTCTCTCAGAAACATGTCCCTGTGTTTTTCGCATTAAAATATTAACTTCTGGGAATCATAAGCATACTTGATTTAAACAGCAGAAAACAATGGTAGGGGCAGGGAGGAGGACAAGATGCAGGAAGGTACCTGCATTCTCCTACAGTAAACTCCCTCCATCACCACCCCCCTCCTCAATATTTTCTCCTTCAAATGTCTCCAGTCTCCTCTTTCTGCTCCCAGTTCTGGAGTTTTATCTTGCTCCCATCAGTGGAGTACGTTCTTCTTGGTGAAATAAAAAAGCCAAACCCCAAACACACCACAACGCAAGAACTAAAGGTATCAGAGAAAATGGTTCCATGCTGTATTGCTGCTCCACTGACATGGAATGGAAACATTACACATAAGATTTAAGAAGAAAGGCTGGTGGCCTGACCCAACCCAACCATGAATTAGGTTCACATTTTTGTGAACCTAACAAACAAATATTCTGAAACGTTGGCAGAGACTGCTGAAGGATTAAGGCCTCCTCTGCTGACGTGCTTATCAGTCAGAACAGCAGCAAGAACTGCCACACATTTCATTTCTGTACCGGTACCACTGGGCTACCAGGTGGTCCCAGGGGAATGACCGAGTGCTCGGAGCAGCCCCATGTCCACAGCACAGAACTGCCACCCCAAGCAGGGACCAAGCATGTGCAGGAATAACCCGGTGCCTGACAACGGCAGCTTAACTGGGGAGCTGACAAAGCCAACCAGCCAGCACTGCATGTGCTTCTCAGCTCTGGTATTAGCTGTTGGATGTGTTCAGGCAAACAAAAAATAAGCTGGAAATAGAATTTTTCAAGTGCAACTTGCTTGAGTCAACTTGATCTCCTACAGTTTTATTCTATCAGATAAATAAAAAAATTCTGTTTACTAGGGCAAGCTAAAAACAGAGAACACAATATTATCAACTAATTAACATCCCACTGCAACTTTTCACTGGGGCAAAAATAGTAAATTAGCTTTTTTATTTACTTACCTGTTAATGTAATGAATATAAGAAAGGAATTATTTCCACTGAAAAAATGCATATTTATGCATGAATGACCAGTCTTTGACTGTAGAATCCTCTTATTTCTCTTGCTTAAAGAGGAAGATCAACTTCATACTATTCTGTATGAAAAACCACCTCACTTTTAAAGAAATTCAAAGTGGATTTCAGCATACTATTGAATTAAATTGTATGTTTAAGGAAGACTGGCTCTCCAGAAGACTGGCTTTCTTAACTGACAAACACCCCCCCCAAAACCTGCAGTGCATGCTTTTTATTTTATTTTTGAAAGCATCCTACACCTCTTTACTAGAATACTGTCTATCTCTTAAGTGTTACAATTCTGACGACTTGAGTTTTTCTGACACCAGTTTTTCAAATTCACGTTGGCAGGAAGGCGTGAAGATAAAGATGTCAGGCTTCTGGATTTAAATGGTAACAACAAAAAACAACCTAAGTTCTTCAGCCTTCTTAAACACTTACCAATGGAATTGTTGACTTTGTCCCCTTTTTTCTTCTTGTTTTTCTTGTTCTTGCCTTTTGGTTGAGGAGAATCTGCAAGTATTAGCTTATTATTTTGCTGCTGTTCACTTGGTGAAGGGGATTCACTTGTTATGGGTGCTTTCTCTTCCTTTACATGGTTCAACTGTTTTTTGTTGTTATTGTTCAATTTCTTCTCATCCTTTTTAGCTTCTGCAAGTGTTGGGAGCTCTGCTGCTTTTGCTTTGGATTCGATTTGGTTTCTGGTTTTAGTCTGAATCTCAGCTGCTTTGGAGGATTCAACAGGCTTTTTCACTTGCTCAACACACGATTTGTTTATCTGCTTTAGTTTCTGTTTGCTGTTTCCTTCTTTATGTTGATGCATAATATCCAGCAGAAAAGAGAGGGGCTCGTGCTGCTTTACACTGCCCTCCTTCTGATAGAGCAGCTTTGAGTCTCTAGTGTTCACACTGGACAGTTCACAGCCCGTCTCTAGAACGGGCCTCTGCTCTGTGTGATTCACGTGTCTGGACAGTGAACCGGAGGAGGTTTCAATCTTTTCTGATTGTTCAAGTGTACCATTCTGAATGTCTTCGGGGGCGTTCGGGACGGGTTCCTTCACTGCCTGGCAGTTCCGAGTGAGCATGTCCACCTTCTGGCAGTCCTTACTGGTTCGTTCTTTCTTCTTTTTCTTTACAGCCCGCAGCTGCTGAAGCTCCTGAAGTCGCTGTAATTCCTGTTTCAGCCTCTCTTCTTCCTCTTCCTCACGCCGCCTCTGTTCCTCAAGCAGCTGGTGGTGCTCCCTCTCCCTGGCTTCAGCTTCGAGTCGAGCTTTTTCTTCAAGCTGCAAATTAACAACAGGTTTATTGGAAGTGACAAATATTTTGGAAATTCAGGGCTTTAGGGATTATGGCAACTTTTCTCTGTGACTGTTATAGATCCCAGGATGTGAACATACGAACATACTTAATCCACAGATCTGCAGAGCAAGTGAATAACTACACAAAATCTGCCCTTTTAAGCACATTACAATCCTTTCTGTATTTGCATTTTCCATGTTTCTGTAACTCAATTGGCTGTTGTTAATACCAACTGTTGATCTTTTCTTTGCTACTACTAAGCCTAACATCATATCAAAGCTTTTTATATCCACAAAAACCTGCTGAAAACAAAACATTCAGTTACTTTCTCAATGACTGTGTTTATTACTAAAGTAACTCAGGTTTGCATTGGGTTGTGTCTTTTACCTCTTCTCTTGCTATGGCAGCAGAGTTGCTCTGTTTCACTGTTCAGGAACTTTAGGAAGAACAATCATTAAAAACATGCACCAAAACACTGAGCACGCAATAGTTACATTAAAAGTTCTCAAGAACACTAAGGATGGCAAAATGTTCTATTGTCAGCCATAAGTTCATTAACCAAAGCAAAACCACAAGGGATTTTTTCCAGCCATTACTGCCAATGCCTAAAACTTTGCTGTGCAGCACTGAACTTGCACTATTTGCAAAATGAAAGAAAGTCATACACCGAGAACAATCCTGACCATTTATTTTCTTGCACATTTAGAGGTTCCTGTATGGCATTACTTTTTCAGTTATGGAAGTCACGCAGAACACCCTGTGAGAATCTTCCACTTTTTATGCCCAAAGTGCATTGCAAAACAAAGTGAATTTTGCATCTGACTTTTACAAAGTTAATTTTATTTATAAATAATCCACTAAGCCTTCAAGATGCTGAATAGTGCTACAACATGAACATAAAGAATTTAACTAGTGAACATTAGGTCTTCCAAACTCATGGAATCACTTAAAGAATGCAGAAGTAGTGCCAGAAAGAAATTCCACAAATAAGAAAATATTTACAGTGTGGTCACATAACGCGCTCACCAGACTTCAAAAAACATTCAGCAACCAATCTCATTGGGCCTTGAACTTTAAACCTGAAGCTGATACCTGAATTGCAGTAAGACAAGCACATGTCCTGCTTGTTCCAAATAAAATAAAAAAATTTACTCTATTAATTCAGCAAATATTATCTTCAAAAAATAATTTCACTGTTATACACTGGAGTTGTTTAGAAATCTCTTTTGCCAATTTTCATTTGAAAGCAACCTGTAATTTTTTCTTCTTTGCCCCCTCTCTGCAGCTTGCCCCCTCACTCCAGCCTGGGATAACCCTTTGTGCTGTCACACGGCACAGCACTTAACCTCTGTCACACAGGACAGAAAGGTGCTCAGTGCCATCACTCTAAAAATATCAAACCTCAACTCTTCCTCTCTCATAAAAGCACTGACCTACGTTCCTTGGCTTCCTACAGAGATACTTTACCATAATCATTATCCCAATACAGAAACACTGACTTCCTAACTTCCCCCACTTTTAAATGTCAATGCTACAAAACAATAGAATTCTTAACATTTCTGACAGTCAGAAATAACTTCCTTAAGTGTGGGAAATTCCAGTGTGAAGCTGACTTGCACCAAAATACATGGCAATGACACAGAGGAATATTCCCTGTCTACTACCAAAACTCCTTCGGTAGCATCAGAACAGGCAAGCTGGCTGTGTGGAAACAAACAGGCAGAGTACCAAAAACTACACAAAAAATAAAGCAATATCATAAAGTCAGTGTACTGGGGCATACTTACAGAGAGTGCACAGATTCAAAAACATGGGGGCTGGGATAAATGCACTTTTATGTCTTACCTTTCTTTGCTTATGTCTGGCTCTCTTGGCTGCTCGAGAACTGCTTACTGGTTTGGTTTCAGAGCTGTTTATAAATTGTAGCAAGTCTTCCACCTTTCGATGGTCAACTACACTTTCCCTTTCAGAGATCTGATCTGGCTTCTTCGGCTGTTCTTCTTTCCTTTTCGTTAAACGTAAACGAAGTTTTTCTCGCATCTCTGCGTAATTTCTACTGGTTGGTGCAGCTGGAGGCTGAAGGACACAAGACAAAAATGTAGTGACCAAATGAAAAAATGTCACTGATCTAATACTTTTCAGATTTTGGAATTTTTGACAGCTTCAAGTAAAGTGGAAGGTCCAAACCTGACTATCAAACTCCTCATTGTTTGTAGGTGCACCTGAAAGTGAATTTGACAGGCAACAGACCTGTCAGACTTGGTGCTGGCTTGTGAACGTTTTCCAACTGAAAGAATGACTGATCTTGAGGAGGATCACATGAATGAGAAGACAAAGAAATTTTTAAAAGCAAGAAAAGAGATTTCCATATTCTTCTGTGATTGGTACACCATATCTGAGAATTTGAAAGGAGCAGACATTTGCTGGTTTTTATTTCCTATGAAGTCTGTTTCAGAGTTTGGGCTACACAGGCCCCTGGGCTGTAACTGCGAAGGGTTGATTATCCTGCTCTGTGCCAGCATCCCCTCCAGCAGTCACATCAATAACTCAGCACCGCTGCAAGCGGAATCCTTGCATCGTGTTTTAGATCTGTATTCCCACCCATTCCTCCTCCCCTCCTGATGCCTTACCCTCTCCCCTCCTGTACTGGACCTGGTGCCCATCTGTTTGCAGCCACACCAGTTCAACTCATTAAACCCGCAAAACAAAGCCTATTAACTTAAAAATCCTGCAGCACTCTGCCACTCCAGCAACATGAATAACTTACTGTGCCATCAGGTAGTAACCATCAAACACAGATAAACCATGGACATGGTGGCAACATGCAAGGAGAAATGGTATCCCCTCCCTGCTCCTTTCAGCCACAGGGGCTTTTAATTCACTTCAAGCACTAAGGTGAATCTACATTTGATGCAATCCATGGCCTATAAACTGGGCTTTTATTTCAAATGGGAAAAATGCCAGCGACTCAAATTCTACTACTGAGCTGATTATTAGAACAGATTATACACAGATTTATATGTAAAGAAAAAACTAAATGTGGCAACTTGACAGCTTTTAGCACTCCATTTGTGCAAATGAAAATGTATGTTTACAAGACTTCACTAGATGTGTTACTGGTAAGAAGTTAACTTAAAGATCCTTCAAATAAAGTGTAAAGCATTAAAATAAAGAGCATAAAAGATTCTGTATAACCTGCATGCATTAGAACTTCATAATTTCTTCAAAACGTCCTTTAAATACAAATACAAGTCAGTGCCTATCAAAATACACCAGTAAAGAAAACAGTTTGTAATTCTGAAAACAGTGAAAATGCAGTTTGGGTCTTCCTTGGATAAAAATATAATTCAAACTTCCATGGCCTACGTTCTAGGTAAGAATAATTTTTTTCTTTTCCTTTTTTTCTTTCCTTTTTTTTTTTTTTAAATCAAGTTTAAATGAATACTTCAAGGATTGGTATTTTTACAGATGGAAGAATGGCTCATAAATTGCCACAAAGATTTAAACTACTATTCTATATAAAGTGTACTTTTAGCCAAACTCATCATATTTATTATAATTACAGTACCACAGATGAGTGCATGAATTTTGTAAAGTTATTGAAATGGCCCAATAACCCTGTTTGCGGTTTCAGTCAAACATGGTATCTATTACCCAAGTCAGTTGCTTCCTAAATCTTTTAGTCATTTTTATTGCTCTTGAATGCTTTCAACTGGAAAGGTTAGTTTCAATTCTTCATTTCAGAGGAAAATTACTTTCTGACTCCTTTTACAATGTTACATGTTCCAATGCCAACCCCTTAGTTGCGGTCTGATAAATCACATGTAATCAATGATGAGTAAGTGACAAAAGCAATTTAAAATACAACAACTTACTCCTCCATGGCCGAAGAACTCACAGTAACAGCAGTCACAGTATTTTCCTTCCTTCTGATTTGTGGATGTTGAGGTACTGGAGCTATGCTCTGAACAACTATCTTCATCTTGGCTTTCCTCTCCATCATACTGTTGATGATCATACGTGTTACTGTTCTCACAGCGATGGCCCTCACAGTCAGGATCACTATATTAAATTAAAAAAAAGCTTATAAAAACTCTAATGATGATAGATAAGGTATGTGGGAAAAAAACCCCCAACAACCAAACCACCAACCATAAACATTTGTATGTGCATCTACCAGGAACAATGATTCTCAAACTGGGATATCAGCCACCAGTGATGCACCCAACCCTAAAGCTTGCAAATGGAGACATTCCAAACCAAGCAGAAGGTAAACTGACACTTGGGGAAGAGATTTATAAAAAAATTAATCTGGTGATTTACTGAACAAGCAGACTCAAGAATAAGCTTTGGAACTGTTCCTCCTGGCTTTCAACAGGTAAACTTTTTCAGAAGTAGTGATTCTACACATTTTAAATGAAATGGCTTTGAAACTGCTGCCCATCTCATCACTCGTGGTCTTGAAGAGAGTTGTGCAGTTGCAAATACCCTGGTTTTAGATTGATTTGCAAGCTCTTGACTTAAATAAAAAACCCAAGGTCAGCTAAAACCAGAATGTTCCCATTCCCCTGTTTGCAACTTTATTTTGAAGGGGAAATACTCGCATGTCTCTTCAATAAGCATGTACATGGCAGTTGATTTCCTCCAGAGCTCTGTGTAACTGTGCACTCAACATATCTACTGTCCAGTTCTTCTAAAACTGATGGTGATTTTTCTTCAAAAGAAAGTAGTATTAAAAAAAACCACCCCTCACTTTTCTAGGACTAGCATTTTCTTGTTTACATTAGAAAGGTGAAAACAGGCTATAATCTGTCTTACCTACAGAACATATATAAATCTTCTTTCTAACCTCACTCCCCTCCACAGAATGGAATCACTGCTTGCTTCTCAGTTGTCTCCCAGTTCGTTCTTTTACAAACTAAAAATATCACATCAGCACCTGGAGATGACAACAGTTGGCTATTGTGTTCAATAGCCCATATTCAGTTATCTCCCTGCACCAGGTAAGAAAATTTCTTTACAAAATTGCAGTAATTTCTCAAGTACGAAACAGTTACTTATTTTGTGACACCATCAATGAAACCAGTTGATAACAGAGATAAGGGCATTCTTAGAAGCACTTTAGGCATGCAGTTACCAAACTCTACCTAAATCTTGCATCTTCCTCTGAAAACCTACAGTAGCCAGGGGATTACATTCACAGCATCCATGCTCACAGCCCTACAGGTCACAGAGCCCTCAGAGCAATGACTCAGCTGCTTTCCTGCCTCCACCCTCCAGACATATCAAATAGCCGGCACCACTGTCAGCCTTCCACAATACAGAACACTACCAGAAGACAGCTCCACCAAACTCCTCTCAACTTCCAAGAGCTCTGGCAACCTTTATAAATCACATCCTTCCACACTATAAGCACTGTGTAAACGGTGGGTCTGATACCTAAGAGGTTTTGAGTGTAGGCAGGAAAATGTGCTATCATGTGGCAGGTTTCAAGACCACATATGACCTTTCTATATTTTGAGCTAAATTACAGACTCCTTAAGTTTTTACAGTTTTTCATACCCACTTGCCACATAGTGCCAAAATGACAGAAAACTGTTACGTTATACAACAGGTTTGTGTCTCAGAAGCAGCAATCACTACTGGCAATGGCAGAGTAAAGAAAAAAAAAAAAGGAGTTTGACTTGCATATCCCCAGGTAACATTTCTAAAAAAGTGAGCAAACATTTGATTTTAGGACTCTAAATTCAGTAACTAGACTCTGCAATGGAAATCATATTTGTGAAGTCCAAGTTGCATACTAGGTATCTGTGCTCAGTTTCACTTGCTAAACACAAAGACAGCTCTTTCACACTACAACCAGTGGCTAAGGAGAAGAGGCATCTGTATTTTCATTTCCCTTCTACTGTAAAAAACAAGAATAACTTCACCAGTCTTACCTGCAGACACTTGGTGGGGCACTTGCAGAGCTGTCTGTGGTTGAAGTAGGAGGTGCAACTGTAGTAGGACAAAGACCTGAATGAGGATCCACAAATCCAGGGGCTGTTGCAGCAGTTTTGGGGAAGGAAGGAGCAGCAAGGTTTGGAAGATGTGGTGTAGAGGCTGGAGACAGTGCAGCAGGAGACAGTGAAGGAAGGGATGCTAAACTGGTAGGACTATTTCGTGGTGCAACTGGCGCAGAATGTCTATGGTCCTCTTTATTTATATTGTGGAACACTTCACCTACATTGGGGGAAAAAAAGAAAACACAGTTAAGAATAATTAGTAAGTCTCCATTAACTACCCAAACAATCATACAAAGTGCTGGATGTTCTCAGCTTCTACGAAAATCAGCAGTATTTCAACACATCTGTATTACCAGCTTCAAACCCTAACATCAAAGTCTTTCACAAAGTTCTTTAATCCAGGACTACAGAGACCAACTCAGGAGTAATAACAACAGCAATTAACAGAAATCATCAAGATACAACATTACTAAAATAAACACACCCATAAATCTTTATGGTTAGCTGGATGTGAATTACACATCCTCACCTATTGATGAAGGTCTCTTGGATGATACTTTGAATTGGTTGCTGCTTGACTGCACCGTAGTTGCTGTACAGGAGACAGAAGAAGTGGCAGAAGAGGTTGCCATGACAACTTTATTAGCTTCCATAAAGGCATCCTGGAAATTGTACAGACATTTCTTCTTTGCAGCATTTTTTTTCTCTTTGCTGTCAGTAACTGCTGTTGTTTCATTGCTAGATGTGGTAGGAAGTGCTTCGGGTCTTATTTCTGAGAGTGCTGGTGCTAATATATCACTCCCTTCAATTGAAACACACATAGTAATTCAGAATCACAGAATTACAGAATTGTCTTTATGGGATTTAGAATTAAGCATTCAATAATTTAGAAGTAGACAAGCAAGGATATATTTTGTTAGTCTTGGCTTAATATGATTAGTGAAGGGAATTCTCCTTTGCCCCTTCCTCCTCCCCAAATAATGGAGATGTAACAGAAAGTGCTGTGAAGTCACAGAGCAGAAATCACAAACCTTAAACTTACAATTGTAAGAAGACTACTAAATATGTGTTAACAAGTAGCAAAGATGCTATGGATATCTTCCTCCATTTATAATTTAAAAACTAAAATTGGACACCATTTTACATGCTAAGTATATAAAATCTTAATATCTGAAGTCCAGGTTGGCCATGCAACAATTATAACCACAAACAACATGTCCTTTTATCAATACAACACAATAAATCTTATCTTTATTTGACATTCCAGTTAACTACAATAACACTTCTGTGATAGACCTTCCACCCAAATGTGCCACCACCCATCTGCTGGAAGAGCTATCCATGACTACATTTGTAAATGGATGAGCTATCCTACTGAGGAAGTTTTCTGGATGTTTTTAATGCCTTTCCTTTTAAGTACCACTGCAGTAATCTGAAACAAGTTAGCAGCACATCAGACTGAAAAAAAAAAAGAAGCCAGAACACAAACCCAAACTTCCGTTTTCATACAAGTCAAATAAAATAAAAAAGGCATTTTCATATTTGCTGCGACGTGAATAGAAAGTTCTCTCTCTCTGTAATTTCTCTTTTATTCTCTTCCACTTTAACCATTAGTGTTTCCAAAGGCTTCCTGGCTTAAATTAATCTTTTTCTTGATTTATATCTCTGTCTTTTTGAACGACAATGCAGTTATCTCTGTGCATTATAAGAAGCAGGATGCAGTACTGTGTTACCAATGCTCTTACTAGCCTGTAGAAATAGGGCAGGCCTTTGTGGCAGAAGTCTAGAAGTTATTTAACTTTCCCCTTACTTCCCATTTCTCTTCAGCCCTAAACTTCTGAAGACAAACCTAACTCTACAAAGACCAAAGATGAAAAACAGCGTGCCGTTCTTTTGCCTTTACCATCTTTTCCCCAGCACATAAGAATTTATTTTTCAATTTTCAGCCCCACTGCAGTAGAAGTGGCAGCAAATCTGCCAGAATCTCATCTTACAAAACCATGATGATGAAACCAACCATTCCTGAAAAAACAGAACATAAACCACAGGACTTTTAACTAGTCAGTGTGAAGTAGTAACAAACCCTCACCAGGAATTGTGTCAGGCAAAAATGTAGCAGGATTCCAGTTCTTGTCATTCATCATGTCTGAACCCCAAAGACTTATAAATTTAGAGCTATTCCAATCTGGAGTGCTCCCAAAACAGCTTGGATAAATATGATCTTGGAGAGATGCATTGAATACTTGATGCTTGTTTGTATGATTCTGAACTGGAGCTGGTGGTAATGCCTACAAAGATAAAGAGTATTTTCCTTGTTAATATTCTGTTTGCTTACACAGTCACTCCAACAACAATAGTCAAATCACAGTGTTTTAATTGTGAAAAGCATTATAAAAAGCATAATAAACAATATTTCCAAGAATGATAAAAAACTGATTTGTTGATTATTAGTGCAGATAATATATTACAGATTGTACATAATATATATGTTTTATACTCCAAAACACTACTTTTAGATACAGCTGAAGAATACAAAACATCCAAATCTTCAAAAATACTTGTGTTACTATACAATTAAAACCAGTATTTGTATGAATGTAGAACTTGTCAGTAATTACTACTTTTCAAAGCCCAAGCTGCCTAAACCAATCCTCTCTGACACAACAATCCTTACCACGTTAGACAATTGCAAAAAAGGGATTACAAACACTTCAGCATTGAAAATAAGGGCAAGAGAAAAAGAAACAAAACACACAAAACATGAAAAAGTTGATTATTTTCTTCCGCTTTTTTCATCTTCAACAGGTAAAGAATAAACCCTTTCATTTTAAGAAGCAACTGGAAAAAAAAAGAGGGGGGCACACACTTTCTTCTCCTGTGGAGGCAAGTTGTTCTGGCTCACCCCATTTCTTCTGGCTGTGAAACTGTTATTCACATTCTAAAATGTAACTTTCTCCTACAGACCTTATGCAATGCAAACATTACACTCAATTACTGCCTCCTTTAAAAAAAGTCAAGGAAAAGCAAGTTTATTCTATTTTTGCACTAGATTTGATGCAATGAAAAGCTATGCAGAAATACATAGATATTAAAAATACCAGTTGAATCCAATGACATTTCAGACGTGAAAGCCTAAACACCCATGGCCAAAGAAATTCCTTATATACCCAGACTCATTTTTTTATACAGAGGAATTTTCATTCTGACTAATGGTGAAGGTGGAAGAGACTGGAATAAGCTGCATTAAAGAAAAATCATACACATGGGTGCAAAAAAAACCACTTAACAGGTTTCAGAAGAACAGTAGTGGTTGTTGCTGGCACACTGCAACAAAGGAAGGGACAAAGGAAAGGAATAAGACAGGAAAAAAACAAGTGGATGTTAAGGAGGACAGTAAGAGTCATCCTGGTGAGCTAATCTACTCTCCTTGCAACCACTGCATGACTGGATCAGACCAAAGGGAGACAACAGGAACATGTATCTAATGACAAAGGCTTTGCCCTTTTCAGCAGCACCCACAGTTCAACTCATTTAAATAGTGTGTGAAACAACATCCCGTTAATAGTAACGCTGGGTTTTGACTCCTATTTCTGAAAAACTGTCACCTGGTCCCAGCTCTTGTTCCGTATCTTTCTCTTGTTTGTTACTTACAAGTTTAAGGTCAAAAGAACTTTGCAGAAATCTGCAAAAAAGTTCTCTCAAAGCACAAAAAACCTCTTACAAATAAGACTCCTATGCCTCTGCTTTCTCAAAAAAAAAAAAAAATCACTAACATTAACTACAAATCTCACAATATTATTGCCTAAATGGAATACTAAATTTTGACCTCTGATATAAGTGAAATTAATATTTAATTAGTCCTATTACACTGACTAAAGTCCCACCATTGTTTCCACCATTCAAGACTCATTTGACTCAGACTTTCTAATCCCAGTAAAGGCACTATCAGTCTTCCTGATAAAAACTATCCTCAGCCCTTCTCTACGAACCTTCCACCAGTTCAGAATCTGTCTTACTCCCCACCCTTCACTATTCCTCACAAAAGGAATACTACAAACATACCACAACGTAAAGCAACTTTCACTGTTGACTGGTACTCAGTCACGCTGGTTTGTTCAGTATTTTCCCTGGGATGAGGATGCATCCAAGTCCTTCGTCAGGCTTACCTTGTTGTGTGTGAAGGGGGAAGCAGTATACAAGGTGGGATGAATAAGTGGACGAGGCAGATGAGGAATTGTATGCAATGGTATATGTCCATGGATGTGAGGATAAAGATGAAGTGCAGGATGTGCAGGTTTTTCAGGGTTCATAAACTGGTGGCCAGCAGGCAGCCTTCCAGTTGCAAGTGCAGGGGCTGATAGTCCTGAGGCTTCTTGTTTGCAAACGTGACATTCACAAGCATTTGGACCTTGATCAGCCTGGAAAAAACAAAACAAAAAACCATAACCAAAAAAAGAACCAATTAAAAAGTTTAATCTACTCAGGAGACAGTAAAAACTTAGTAATCACTATTTCATTTTGCATTCATCAATTAATATTTTCAGAGCATCCACAGAATTATTTTGTGTAATACCAGTGGAAAAGCCTTGTAGTGAAAGCACTAATGAAGGATCTTCACCTTACTTAAAAATACTCTAAAAATTGACAGCGTTTCATACTTTACATACATTTAACATCCACAATCAGTGACAACAAGCAAAACACTCATACAAAACAGATACAAGCCTTGACAGTGTTCGATCATTACTAGGAAATTAACTACCCCAGTATACAAAGAAAAAAGTCGAATTGGACTAATATTTTCCACAATTTTCCAAGCATATGGAAAAAAAGTACATGTAGGAAGCAATGATTAGGTTGATTAGCTGAAAAAGTTGGAAGTAGTCCTAAGCTGCACTAGGCAGAGCACGACCAGCATCTGCCAAGGGAAGCAATCTTTCCTCTCTGCTTAGCACTGGCGAGACTGGTGCCAGGCTGTTCTAGGCTCCCTAGCACGAGAGAGATATGGACACACTGCAGTGAGTCCAGTGAACGACCACAAAAATGATTTAGGCCTTGAAACATCTCCTTGAAACAAGGAGAGAATGAGATCACTAGGATTGTTCAGCCTCAACAAAGAAGACTCAGGGATCTTACCCATGTGTGTTCCCTGACTAGGTGGGTAAAGGACAAGTAGAAAGAACGGAGCCTGACTCCTATCAGTGGTATCCCATGAAAGGACAAGAAGAAATAGGCACAGAGTGAAATACAGGAAATTCTACCCAAACCACTGATTTGTGAGAATGGCTGAACACTGGAACATATTTACCCACAGCAGTTCTGGAGCCTCCATCCTTGACCGTACTCAAAACACAACTGGACACAGTGCTGACCAACCTTCTCTAGATGATCTTGCTTTGAGCAGCAAGGCTGGTCTAGATTATCTCCACAAGTCCCCTCCAAACTCAACTGTTCTGTGATTGTCTGAAGCTGACATTTCTCATGAGAAATTTCATAATCCCACCCTCTTAGAGACTTTTACTCATCTCAAGGTATCTTCAGCCTCTGTTCTCTCAAAAGGACTCAAGACTGTAGCAAAAGAGCAGCCTAGGAAAGAGGAGCTCCATTTACCTCTCTCAGCTCAGTACTTTTTGCTGCCACTATCACCTGGTATTTCACTGAAAGATAATTTTATCAGAAGCAACAGCAGGACCACTTCCCAACTGCTCTTTTTCCCAGCAATATGGAAGAATTGAACAGGTGATACTCTTCTTAAATATGCCTTCCTCTCAGAAGCAAGTAATTCTTCGTTATCACCTAAAAGCATTACAGCCTTTAACACGAGGTATATTTTAAGAATCAAACACTTTATACACCAAATACAATGATTAAATTTATTTGGTGTATAAAGAAGAAAAAATCCAACTGCCTCAAAAAAAATACTATTATTGAGAAACCAACATTAAACTGTTAAAAAACAAAAATGGAAAAAAGTCAAACTGAATGATGAGACTCAAAACCCAATTCTGACAAATCTTTGGGTACTGAAAAGGAATCTGAAGAGACAGAGATACTGAGTAAATGAGCAATCCCAAGAGACAATGCCAAAAAATCTCACATGCACATGACACGTATCAGTGAAAATAATCACTTAAATACAACACTATACTTACTCAGCTCTGATTAGAAGATCAGACTAAAAAAAGAAAATCACTAAGAGTTCCCCAGAATAATTCTGAGAAAATCCCTTTTCCATAAAGAAAACAAAAAAGCGAAAGGCTAAATCCATCCTTTTTATCTTGCACTTTAGTTTGCTTCCCTAAGGCAAGTGGACTTACATAATCTCATTTGATTTTCCACAACAAATGCAGAATCCCTCCACCGGTTTCAAACTAGTTTGACAGAGGTCTCACCCCATGTAAGCGTGGCATTGGTCAACCATACACAGAAAAAGCCTCGACATACTTGCTGAAAGAAAATCAGTTTACTCTTAACACGTGAGAAAATACTTCCAGTGGAAGGTCTTCCAAACATCCAAACCACAGGAGAGCGCTGGGAGAGCACTGTTATTTAAGCTCTCAAAGGTGCACCGAAGTGGATTCTCTTGTACAGTAAGAAATAAAAGTAACCTTCTCCCTCAAAGCAGTGAGCCTGTGTCATAGCTGTGGGGTAACAGATTAAAAGCCACGCAATTACAAAAGCAAATCCATCAGATACTTTGCCTTGGCGCTCAGCTGTTAAACCAAACGCCACTCCTGGCTGAGCAGATAATCTAGGCATGGTTCTCTGGGTGGTCTGGTGACCTTACAGTCAACAGCTTAATAATCTTCAACCATTAAAACCAAACAAAATCACACACACCAAGACCCACGACATAAGTCATGCAATGGATTTAAATATCCAGGGTTTTTCAGTGGGGAAAGTTAATCCTCAAATGCAATATTAAAAAATACACGTTAACTAAGTACTTGTAACATTCACACCCCCCCAATAATTTCAAATAACATAACACTAATATTTAGCAAAGACAAAGAACTTCCAAACAGAAATGCTCCTTAGTTTATGTTTCTCACTCATACAGACAGGAATAAGTTTTTACCCTTTTACTGAAGCCACCTTCAATATGACCCAATATTTTTCAGGTTTTGACTAAAGAAAGATATTTGCCACGACAATATAACAGTTAGTTGAAAAATATTTTACATGTCATACTTACCCACTGATAATATTAATATTTTAAAAGTTAAGGAAATAATTGATGATGCACACGTGTTCTCATTCAAGCAGCGACATTTCAGAAATTACATTACTACAAGGGTTGCTTTTAGATGACTATACCTGCTGACTGGGGTAAGAAGGTGGTGGACTATCCATTTTTGTTTCATCTTTCCTTAAAGCCCTTTTTCCTAGAGATATTTCCTCCTTTTGAGTCCCTGGTGGTTCACCACTGCTCTCCCCATCTGCTTCTTCATCATCTGCTTCCGAGGAACTGCTGCTCGTACTGCTCACCTGAGGAGACTGGACAACATCAGCTCATTAAGACGGGAGTGAAGGACAGGCCTTTCCTCAGCCAGCACATCCCACTGCCAGAAAAAGACGGGACACTGGGAATGCTGTACCTCATCTTTCAATGCCATGTTTTCACCTCCGCCATTCAGCTCGCTGTGAATCCCGTTCATGTTGGCTACAACCTCTGCGTCGTCGTAGTTATTCAGTGGGTAGATATCAGCAAATTTTGCTGATAATGGCGCAACATCTTCATCATCGCTACCACTGAGGGGGAAAAGAGGCTCTGATAAATCACAGTGCTCAGTAACCTCAGTTACAGTGAAAGCAGCTACAACGCCAAAATGAAATAAAGTTGAAGGTACCCCTTGTATAAACGTTCCAATTAGGAATTAAAGGATGGTCTCTCAAGTTGTTCAACTGAACCAATACTGTCAGGCAAGTAAAATCAAGCAAAGTGCCATATCAATCCTACTGAATGTAGCAGTCGCGTGTCTGAACGACAGACTTCATAAAAAACGGGATTCTCTGCTGGTTTTTAGTAAAACGTTTTTCCACCACTGCTTTCTGACCAAGACGCTATGGGAATTAATAATGACAGGATACGGGTGACCTTTAATTTGATGAAAAAAAGCCTTATGCCAACAATTTCATTTACAGAAATTGTGATGTGGAAAAAATACAATATAAAATTCAAGTTTTTCCACACATTAAATGTCAAACCAGTAAGTAGGGAACACTGAACACATCGCAGTAACTCTTGGATTTCTCAACAGCAACTAGTTCGTAGATAACGCCACATCTGCTTTTCAGAATCTGCTCTAAAATACTTAATGGAATGCTTTGCCATACAGTAAAAGAACCTGCACATTTAATTACTCACTCCAGGGAAGCGTTGCAAAGATTGGTTAGTTCATGTTGCTACAACAATCCAGAGCTCTTGGAAGAGCTCTTAAACTGTACACTTTATCTTGTTGCGTTCCATAAAATACTGTGCCAAAATTTAATTACATGATGGCACCATCAGGCATATTTCAAATGTGCAATGAAGAAATAAAACACAGCAGACACTATGAGACACAAGATGGCACTTCCCCAGGGAGCAGTGGTACTTCCGTAAAAATAGGCTTCTGACAGTAAATACTACTTGGATTCAACTGAACTAGCTTCTGAAGAGACAAATTGAACAATTTTTGACATTTTGGCACCAAAACTAGTGAGAGTTTATAGAAATGGCAAAGCACACACTTAAGAATACGCAGCTAAACATACCACCACAAAATCTGTTTTCAAGTGCTGCCCAAATGGGATCAGAAACCAAAGTCCTGTTATGGAAGATTAAATCACTGATGGGAGTAGATAAACGTTTAGAGGAAAAGGAACTCAGTGAGTGGCAGTCATCGGAAACACCCCACACATCAGCACTGTCCTTGTTCATCACACCAAATTAACATGGAACACTAACGCAAATTTCCTTGACTGTACCTACAGCAAGTATTTAATCAGTGTTCCAAACAGTACCAAAGGTTTTTTTGCTTTGGTTTGGGTTTTTGTTTGTTTGTTTGGGGTTTTTGTTTGGTGGTTGTTGTTGTGTGGTTGTGGTTTGTTTGGTTTGGCTTTTTTTTACCTATTCCTTTAGAATATCACATGACAGAGGAGACTCCTCGTTAACTGTACACATACCCAATACAAAAGCCAGCCCACCAAGCAGCTCTAACCCTTCAGAATTATCAAGGGGTGGGAGTTTACATCAGACTAATGTAAACATCAGATCTGACGGCCATTGTGATCAGAGTATAAGAAAGGGGATGGCAGTTACTTCTGATAGATACAATCATTTTTAATGCAAGATTCAGGTTAACACAACTTCAACAATCCTAAAAGCCTTCTAGAAAAGGCTTTTTTGGAAGTAAACCGATTCATATGAAATGACAATCCCTCAAAGAAAAGAACACCAGTTCCCTTGCTCAGTCCAGGAAAATGTAACATTTTAAAATGATCCTCTAAAGCAGATCTGTATCGGATGTCCTTGTAATCGCAAAGCAGGAACGTACACACTCCACACACTTCCAGCAATATTGTTAAGTCAATATCTTCAGAAATTTTTAAGAACTTCACAGGATTTTTTTTAATATATATATATGTTAGCGCACACGTAGCGCTGGATTTGCGGCTGGCTGAACACGGTACCGTTATTAAATAATTTTCAGAGGCAAAACTAACATTACATAACAATAGCCTGCCAATGCCACTTGTCTGCTCAAGTTCAATTCACTACAACAACTGGGAACAGAAAAAAAACACTTACAAAGTTGGTGCAGAACCATTATCTGCGAGAATCAGTCTGGGATGTTGCTGAATCGTGATAGGCGAGCTGGAACCTGATCCTGAACTTGCTGAAGACATACTGGGTGGGCGGATCTCAGATAGATAATCCGGAGCAGAATCAATTTGTAGTGGTAGCTGGTTAATGTGGATATCATCCGTTATAGGAGAATCCATGATGCCACACGTTAAAATGTGTGAAAGGCTGCAGTCATCACAAGTACATCTGTGCAAGAATTAAGATCACAGGTTTTTATGACCTTGTTTAAATATCAATGATTTAAAGTAACCACATTCTTTGTTCCAATAATGCATTTCTTTTTTCCTTGAACGAGAAAGTAATGCTTTAATATGATTCCAAACTAAAAACATCAGCTCACCTTCTTCTATAATTACAGTTGGGACAGTCAGGCATGCTCAAACGTGATGACAGCATGTGTCTCATTGTGTCTGTGAAGTTGTTCTCCCCAGCTAGTGCTTTCTTGTTATTAAGCTGAAGTAAATGGTAAAGGCAGTGTTTTAGTAGTGCAAGTCTTTCCATTAAAAATTCAACGGCACATAATGACAAGTTACATAATCAAAAGGGGTTCTTTGGGCAAAATAATTTAAAAGCAGAATAATTCAGAATAATTTCATGAAGGTGGCGTTTTGATCATGGGTGAAAAAGGAAAAAGTTCAAAGTTACAAACAACAAACATTTGGCATTGAGACTCTTCAAATAAAGCATGTTTCTACTATGAAATAGTGAAGTGGACAAGCCCATCTCCTCGACTCATTTGTACGTACATCTTGCACGGTATTTCTGCTGACGCTTTCTGAACTTGAGCAGTTCTTGTCTCGTTTCACGGTATGTACAAAAGGACACTGCTGACAAACGGAGAAAGCAAACTCACCCTTAGCTGGCAAAGAAGAAGTAGCACTAATTTTGTAGCCCCAATGGGACAGAGTCAAGAAACAAAATAGCTGCCCAAGACAGGACCTGACTGCAGTCCAAATTAACCTCCACCTGGCAGAGGCCTAATCCTGAAAGCACCTAATCTCTTTAGATCCCTACAAACCTTAGGTTAAACAAGGTTGTGCCTAAGCTCCCACCTCTACAGATGCCCAGACCTGATCCTCACCTAAGCAGCCATGGTCTTAGAGCTCACTTAAGGCCAATTAGAATCAAGGAAAAAAAAGAGAATTCTTCCTCAAGTCCTCTGAAAAGACCGGTATACCAGATGTTCTAAAAACATTGTTAACACAGGCTTATGTTCCTTTCAGGAAAGAGTACTTACTGATGACTGCTTTGAGACATTGCCAATTTAAGCTTAAGCTTATTATAATGTACTGCCATACTCTCTGGCTCAGGACCACTGTTTCCTTCTGCGTACTGATACAGGAATTGAGAAGTTCTCCATCCAGAGTCAACTCTACCCGAAGCCCACTGTACTCTTAGGGAAACCATGATGCATACTTGAGCACTTCTAGGTTGGAGAAGAGAGTACTGAGTCCTAAACTGCAGTTTTATAAGAAGTTAGGAACTTCTATTGGCCTCTGTCTGGTTACAGCTTAAAAAAAGAAATACAGTTCTGCTCAGTCTTTTCCCCCACAAAAGAGATGCAGGAGCCATCTCCAAAGTCCTGAGAGATGGAATCACCTGCCCTGCTACTGTGGCTCCCAGTCCTGCACACACATAGGAATTTGTCGAATTCCTGAACACAATATTCCCTATCATGTAAATCAAGACAGCTCCACACTCAATGTATTGGCTGTTTTGGATCCCACTCTAAGGCAACAAAAATTCCCCTTTTTTGTATAAAGATTTTAAAGACTTGGTATTTAATCCTATGACTATGGTGTTTGGTTTTTTATCTTGTAGTAAGGTGAGACTACATACTTTTACTTATTCTTCTTGGATCTTACTTTTCTGTATTTTAGCTGATCGAATTTCACGCCTGGCGTAGTTGCAGAATTAGATTGCACAGAACTGGTACAATACACTACACTCGTTTGCATCTTACAAATATATGTGTAGCATTAGTGTAACTTAGAATGGTATAACAGAAAAAAAAATCCTACCTGCTCTTCAATAAAACGCCTCTGCTTAAAAAATTCCCAGTCTTCCTTTAGCATACGTTGTTTTGTTTTCATTGCCATCTAAAACAGAATTTAAGGAAAACTCATTGACTTAAGAACAGAAAACCTACATTACTGTCAGTTGATCTAAGTTGCATTAAATCTAGCTTATCTATTCTATTTTGTAAGTACTTACTTAGTCGATATGAAGCGTATTTTATTTGCTAATAATTTGATTTGAGTTACTTAAACATCAGAGTTCATACTCATTTACACTATTTTTCAGTCAGATTTTCCCAGCGTTACTCCTTATGTTAATATTTCTTTTCATTAAATATGTGCATAACATTTTCAATAAAACGTGACTGGCATTAAATACTCAACATCTCAGATCCACTAAAATCCATTAAAATCTAGAGATAAAGGACTTATGGCAAGGCCTCACCACAGGCTCAAGTGCAAACCCTGATGTACCACATGTGGAACTAATCACCCCAAGAGTCAGAAGAATCGAAAGTAGTGATCCAGATTAACACTATATGGCACACTTATTCCTCAAAGCTTTTCATGCCCCTTGATTTAGCTAAGGCTGGGAAAACAGTTTATAATTACGTGTCTCTTGAGTCACATCACCATAAATGCACATAGAGCCCGTAACTTTTTGTACACAAATGATATTTTTCTGATTTAGCAAATAAATTGTCTCTGACAGAACACAAAAGCTTTCATGAATTTTAACGCAGTAAAATGCAGGAACAAAGCTCCTCCTGTTGTATCTTGCAACATTTTAACAGCATTACATCATCAGTGAGGAGACAACAACCTAAGATTATCTTTTACATAATTCTTCTTTTTTTTCATTTACCTAATAAATAATAATAAAAAAATCTACTACCTTATAGAATATAACTAATTGCTTCATAAAAATAGGTTAGTGAGCCATTAGGTTATACCACTGGAAATCTTTTTTTCTTCAAAAGCATGCCTCCAGGAATTCATACTTGATCAAAAGTTTAAAGTCTTACAACTAAGCTAAGTATATTACTGCTATTATAATTATTTAACTTAGGAAAATGAAATTTTAGGCTGGGGATCTGGAAGTGGTAAGATTTTGCCTAATTAATTTCTGAAATGATCAGCATCATCGTCTAACTACTATTATGGATTTTGATTTCCTTGCTCCAGCGAGGTTATGTTAACACCAAAAAAGCGAGTTTATCATGTCCATGTGTGTTTAAAAAAAAAGAGGTACTGCAGAGCCTGTGCCCAACAACATCAGAAATTTCATCCTTGGTGCAACATCAGCTTCTGAGAATGCCTGAGCTGTATTTAAACCCAGCAGCACTCACTGGTTTAGTTGCCCTGCCACCTAGCTGAATCCTCACCATCAAAGACAGCTACCTATATTCACTACACATTATAGGAGAAGACTTTTAATGCCAGAGAACAACATTTAAAACAGCCAGTGCATTAACTGGGAGCTGCCTACTGAAGCCTGCCAAGAAACTGTCAAAGCAAACAGCACGGTACAAGTGTTGGTACTCTGCTATTAACGGGAACAGGGGCTGACACGCAAGATTTCCTACTTCTGACTTTGCAGCCTTTCCAATATTCCTTGGATGCAAGCATCTTAAGTTATTGATTCCATAAATAATAGAAAATCACTTCTGTCCCCTCTTTCTTTTTCCCAGTGGATATTTATTTCAGCAGAGCAGGGCAGCTGCAACACAAACCACGTGCATCGTGCCCAAGAACTCTTCTAGGGAGCAGGAGATAAATTCAAATGCCAGGTACTCCAAAGATCTTCCTCAGATGTAACAAGTGATGAATACAGGTGCTGATATGAAGGAACCCTTAAACTGTATTACAGTGTACACTTGTGGTACAGCACTGTATTGTTACATGTCTCAGCATGACACAGCTGTCATACACTGTCTTAAACTAGTGTTTTGATCACTTGCAAAAACTATTAACTTTGTTTCCCATGAACAAGTAACATAACATAGAGTAGGAGAGTCCATTAATTATCTCTGCTGATGTCCTGTCAACAGTTTTGGGTGTAGTTCCACAATAGATAAATGAGAAAGAACCATTCTTATATTTTCTTTCCCTTCTAATCTTTCAAACACCAGCAATAAAAGGTCACAAGTTTGTTAAGTCAAGAGGCAAGGAAACAGTGAATGCACGTTCATTATTAAGATCCACAGTTTCTATAGCAGCAGGGCTTTCTGATTTCTACTCTGTTGACAAAAATACCACTGCAAATTGAGGTATGATGGTCCTACTGAATGATGTATTTTTGATCAAGAGAGTACAACCACAAGTTATCACCAACATGGGGTTTAAGGTATAATTGTGAAAATGCTTTTTTCTACATGTAAATACCAATATATTATCAAAGTCTTTTAAAAAATAAGATGGTTTATTTTGGCATGATGCAGAACCACCAGTCAGAAGCCTGATATGAATGTGACTCTACAGAAATGCGACTTTTTTAACAAAATAAGTGGATAATGCAAAATGAACTAGGTTTCTTTTCTTACTAGAGAGGCATCGTGACACCCTGCGACCATGGGGAAAATGACTTCCAGTAGCAAAAGATGTGAGATGATCAAATTTTACTGAGCTGCAATCAAATATTTAGGTGCACAAAATCTGCCAGACCAAGAGAAAACTTTGTAACTGATAGCTCACAGATGCAGTCCCCAAATATAGAACAATCTCTAAAAATAAAATCAGTTGTGTCTTGTCTCCATCTTGAAGGTACTGGAATTAATGGTAAAAGTTCACTTAATTCTTTAGCACAGGGAACAGCTTCTGAAGGACACTTACAGACCAAAATATGTTTGTTATCTATAGAAGTAACATAGCATTAATAAATCTCAAATTGGATCTCCATATTCCTAGTGCTCATAAAACTTCAAAACAGAAGTTCTATAAAATTCTGTATCTTCAGATATTTCTTTCTTCCAGAACACTTGAACTAAATTGTATTCAAAGCCCTATCCTGAGGTGATTTAAGAAAATTCGGTTCTTTGAGCTTGAAACAAAAAAATATGAGAAATTTTCTTCGAAGAATAGGAAAAACCACTTGCAAAATAAACAGCTATTTGTTTGAAAAAATGAAGGAGTCAGCAAAATGATTTGATTATTTTCTGATATGATTATTTTATTTATATTATGATTATTTTCTGAAATGTAGCACAAATTCAGGAGAATCAGCTATCAGATCATGCACTTTATAACAGGACAACTTCAGAAGTCTCAAATATTGAGTACAAACTGGAGTTCCTTTTTTGACAACAGCAGAAAGATCACCATCACACTATGTAACATGCAATAGTTTTTAAAAGCAGTATCTTCCTCTGGATTTCATTTAGCGTAGTTATTATTTTGGAAGCTTAGGGAGTTCTGTGGGATGAGTTGGTTTTTTTTTTTTTCCTTTTTCTTCCCTATGGCTAATTTACCGCCTAAAGTAATTAAAAAACCGACAATACAGTCTGCTCCAACAATTTAAGGAAGTTATTGTACAATCAGCATTAAGTATTGGTATGTTAGCATTCTTTTCTATTGTGAATGAATAACATAAATGAAAAAAAGTTACACTTGTTTGCTTCAAAGCTCTGGATAAAAATATCAAAGACATTATTCCTCACTGAAGGCACAGCCCTGAATGGGCTGCTCCCTACATAATCAGTCTTGAGACTGTTTGCATGACTCTTACCTGCTCATCAACATAATCATCTATTCTTTTCTGGCATTCAAGCCATGCTTCAGCAACTTGGCCCATTTCCTGTTCCAGCTGATGATACCTTTGTAGCAAGGTACTATACATATCTTCACTACAGGAATCGTGTGTTGTTCCAAGCCTAAAAGTCCAAACAGCACTTGTTATAGAAGAGACATTTCACTGAAGAATCACGCTTTTAAGTTCTGCCAGCCAAAAAAGTGTTGTTACAGTGCAGTTACTGACACACCTAGGCCCACACAGCTGCTAGTATCCCAAAGAAGAGTACTATTTTTAGTAGTTTTTCAAAAAATATCCCAAAACTGCTTATTCCAATCTTCTGTAACCAACAATAGCAAGAATGTGGGAAGTGCCACATTGCTAGAGCCTCTTCTCCATAAGCAACCAGATGACAAATACTGAGCCATATTTATGCAAGTTCTGTTCCTTGATGTACTTATCCTTCCAAATTCTACGGGCTAAATATACATGTTGACTATTTACTGAAGAGCTACATAATAAAAATCAAGCCAGAAGCTTGTTACGCAGAACTCTCATGACCAATGCCAGAAAGATTACTAGACAAGTTGGAGTTCCAGGTGGGAAATGTGCTGCAGAATGAGGGAAGTGAGATACAAGCAGTTATTCACTATCACTTGAGCAGCACTGAATTCAAAATGTGGTTATGCCATTGACTGATGACTGTCTCTGTGAGGAGCCTCAGAAATAGGAGAAAGACTTACACCCTTTTCTACATCTTTGCACAGCATCATCAAAACGCTTCTTGAGTAAATATGCAAACTCCCAATATGTTGACTTCAGAAGTAATAAAAGACAAAATTCTACATGTGTTTAAAGCACACTGAATTGTGATGACCTGTCAATTGACAAAAATAAACTGAAGCTTTACAACCTTTCTACTACTCAAAGTAATTGAGGAGAAGCTGGGAGGTAGTTAATTAGGCACAGAGGCTGCGTGGCAAGTCAAAGCCAGTGCCAAAAAACCAAAATTGAAGCATCTCAAAATGTGATATTTAAGCCCAGTTCCAGCATTTGAGGGAGGTTTGTTACAGATTTTCATTGCAACATGGTGCTAACCCAACCTAAGGACCACACGTTCTTGTTTGTCACCTGGTAAAGAACTAAGCCCTTATTTTTAATTTCACAATTAAGAATAATGAAGAGCTGATCACGCAGACAACCCAGTAAGCACCAAGTTACAGCTGTTACTGTGACTTCAATAAATTCAAATTTGTTTCATTTTGTTGTTTTTCCCAGAACCTGCAACACAACCACTTAAGAAAGGTTCATAAGCAATTCTGCACAATAAAACTTGGGCAGTCTGCAGCTGGAAGAGTAGAAAAAGAAGTTTCAAGGGATTCAGTGACTCTCCCTTACTATCAGTGCAAACACTGTCAATTCATGTTACTAGACCACAATTTGCTGCTTTTCTGAAGCCTTGCTGATATTATGCAATTATGTGAAAATAAATTACGTGAAAATAGGACCCCTGCTGTTCAGAAATCAAGAATTTGTTCTTGTAACTGCTGCTGTGTAGCAGTTCTTCCAAACACTTGTGCACAAATTATTTTTTAAAATATGCTCTTAAGTTAGAAGCAAAAGAACTTATTTTTTAAAAGTTTAGATTAGCAACGCAGAAGAACAGCACTTACACCTTAATTTTTTATTGTCATTCTGAGTAAAGGTTAACAGGCTACTAGTAAGTATAGTCTCTCCTCCCAAGGCACGTATAAAGCAACAATCTAGGTAGTATTTCTATTCTGTAAACAGAGGTGGAATATATTCCTGGACTGCAGGAAAAAAAGGTGATAAAAAGTATAACACATACATAAAACTTAAGAGGAGTTGTTCAGTTTAAAGTAACTGAATCTTACAAGCTGTACCTGTTAACAGAGCTCCCACTGTACACCTACATATTTTGATCAGGAACACATGATTTTCTGGACAACAGCATTTAACTGAAGCTGTGCAAATATCCTGAACACTGTCCCATCCCACACTGGGAAAGCAAAGCAGAGAAGCCCCAGGTATCACTGACTTCATTACCAAACCCCAATAAAGCCGTCTGTTGGACGCAGGAGGCATGTCAGTGGTTGCGTGGAATCAAAACTGCATGCATCTCAACCCAAGCAAGATATTTAACCTCTAAGAAACTCCTCATATCGACACCACCATCAGAAGTACAGTACACTTGTCTTTGAAAGGACTAGATTTCCTTAAATGCTGATTATGAAAATACAGCCTTATGAAATGCCGTGTCTGACCTAGAAGCCCTGCTCATTAATCAACTTTAAGCTATGGACAGCTCTTAGAGCTGGTCTGCACTCTGTGCAGCTGAGTGTGCCTCCTAAACCAGCCACAGATGTTGACTGGGTAGCCAAACAAGATCTAACACATTAAGCCTGTGGCAGTTTACCCTGAGCAGGTGACCAGTTTCAGATGTGAACCACTGACACAGCTGATCTCACATCAGCTAGTAACCTCCATCCCTGCAAGGCTGCTGTTTACACCTCTCTATGTGAACATCTTTTGTAGTCTGACATCTGATAAACATCCTTGGAACTCACCACAGCACACCAACTACATATTTTGAAAAAGCCAGAGATACACAAGAAATTCAGTGATTTAAGTTAGGGATGAAAGAAAGGGCTAACACCCAAAATCTGAGAGAAGCTGAGATGCCAAAATGCCATTTCACGTTTCTGTTCTTCAGGAAGAGAAAGCAATAAGGCCAATGTTCTTCTGTAAAGAAACTGGCAACACCTTCTCTACTGCACACAGACGATTCGCTAAGACCAAATGATCAGAGGACTAGCCTGAGCCCTCCTTCTCCATGTGAGGCCTCCCTGATGGAACATTTCTCCACCAATTTCCAATGGAAGGCAGATTACCCTCCAGAAAGATTTCTCAGGGAAGGATACCCAATTCTCTCACTTCAAGACCCAGAGAACTCAGAAGTAAAATCCTCAGAGTCTATGAAAACAGGCACAATCTGTGTTTATTAAAAAAAAACCAAGACATACACTACATAAACCTAGAAACCACGGAACAGGAAGCTTGTGCTGAACCTTTCCTGTCAAAAACTCTCACGTGAACCAATCTGGGCAAAACTGTAAGTTTAAGGGTGTTTCATAAAACTACTCAGTGAACACAAATACACTGGAAAACAAATTCCTCCAGGAAGAGATTCTGACTTGATCATATGTAAGCTCTGAATGGAGCTGTCACTACAGTGACAACAGAGAAACAACCTCTGTTGCTCCGAGTTTAACTGCAGTGGCACAACAGGTAAATGAAAACAATGTTTCTGTTAAGAAAAGACCATAAGCTTCATGAGACCATTCTCAGCTCTTCACATGAAGGCCACTTAAACAATCTTGATATAGCCAGGATTGCTGGAGTAAAGAGGTGAAGAGAAGCCTTATAAGAAAGCGTGGACACGACTGTAGGATGGCCACAGAAGAAGACACAGATCACTGAATAAAACTGCAACTGAAAAACATGATGTTGAACACAGCAACAAAATCGGCTGTCTGAAGAGGGAAAGCTTTTAGTGCCAACCCAGTCTCGTGTAAATGAACTGAATAACTTATGAGAGACCTTAGACATTTAGCTGAGCTCAGCAACAATTGAGCTTTCTTGCCTTTTCTCACTTTCCTTTCTATTACCTACCAGCAAAAGGAGAACTCATAAGAAATTTTCTTCATTCACTGTGACCAACATCTCTTGCAGCAGACTTAATCAAACTGCTCTTGTACCATGGAAAATTACCCGAGACAATACCTTTAAAACACATGTACACAGAGCTTAAACGTGTCTTCATCAGACACAAGACTGAGAGGTCAGCCCAAACTAACTATCCATAACTGCTGTAAAAATGTTTGGACTTAGGATAAAGAATACAATTTCTATTAATTAATATCTCTTTCTCAGGAGACCCAAACACTTTGCCAGTACACAAATTACAAGCAGAGAAACCCTGCTAGGAAAATATACAATTTAAAGCCTCAGGAGCTTCGAAGTCCTGAGCACTACGAACACATTACTTTCTCCAGTGAAAAGGCTGCTTAAAACTCCAAATTAAGTTATTTGTGTACTATGGGAAGCAGAAGGCAACGAGGCTTTAGTTTGCCCCTAAGAGCTGTAAAGACAGCAGCAATGCCTGATGATAAGTGAAAACAGTACTATTCATTCAGTCACACCATCAGCATTTTCAAGGGATGCTGTCATTTTACAGGGTAACCTACAACTAAGCAGATCAGGGTTATAATTCTTCTGACAAGCAAGTTATGATAGCAGCCTGCTCAATCAACAACACTGTTTTCAAGACAGATCCACAAGGATATTTTACCTATTCAATTGTAGCAGCAGATTTTTTTTTAAAAATGCTGTGGTTGCAAACATGGGTTTTCATTTCTCCTTTAAATTACAAAACAAAAGTTAAACTCTACCTTAGCTGTGACACCAACGTCGGCAAGCTATTCTGCAAGAGTGGCTCAGAAAATACCAGATTTTCAAACAGATGCTTGTTGTGCAATTCCCATGTCACCTGAAATTTCTTCAAATGTTCATTTTCCTGTAATGATAAACCAACCAGAAATAAACTGGGTTAGGAAAAAAATAAGAATTCTGTCCAAGGCAAGAATTTTAAAAAGAAGTCTACTTTCCAACCTACTGGCAGGATAACCAGCTCAGATCTTATGCAGTTTTAATATCCAGAAACTCATAATTTAAGCCATTTTTAATAACTTAAATAACTATAGCTTAATTCCTTGTTTTTCTAAGTTGTAATGAATTAGGAAGAAAAAAAACACAACAAATATCAGGCTATATTGTTCAAAGCTCCCATTCATTTCAGCACTGAAAGATGTATTTTATGATCTGAACCTGTAATTCTCAGGTTTTCTTGTCAAAATTCTCTCTCTGATTATTTTTCAGTTCTTTGAACTTATCTTGTAAGATACATACACAGTGACAACCTATAATCTTTATTCAAAACTGACATAAAACCAAGTAAACAGTTCTCCCAAGTACACCTTAAAAACAAAGTTTTCAAAACAGGCGAGAGACCAACAGCTTACTTCTCTAGTAAGAATAACATTTTTGTATTTGAGGTGATTTAACATATAATTATATGTAACTTCAAAGCCTAAAACTTAAAGCTATTACCATCAAAACACAAGAATTCAAGACAGGTATAATATATTTTTCAAGTCAGCAAGTTTTCCCACACAGAACCAGCAGTACACAGGTTTTCTATACCAGGACTCATCCACAAAGCAGAATTAAATTCAAGTGTTCTGGCTCTCAGACAAGCAAGTGGGCCTTATGAAATAAAACCTCCAGTACCCAGAAACACCAGAATACTCTGGAACTTTTAAGTTTTGTTAAGCATAGTGAGTTAAAAAAAAAACCAAAACAAACCCAAATGTTTTTATATCAGACCTAAAGAAGAGACTACTGGTATTCAAAAAGAATTAAGTTTTAAGTTTTATTATTATTTAAGAAGGATGGGTGGTGTTGGTTTTGAGTTGCACAAGACACCTGTACCTCTTTACAATTATGTCTTCAAAATATTCCAAATTTCTATTAATTGCTAGTAATTTCTTAAAGGTCACTGTGACAGGCTGATTTCTTAAGGAATTTCCATATTATGCTGTGAACAAAACCATCAAGAGTTATCTACAAAATCTTGTCTATCGGTTTATACAAAGAAATACCAGGAAGTTTTCCTCTCTAGTCTGCTATACCCTGTACTTGAGGGCCCTTCTGTACTGACCACAGAACTTGCTGTCAGTATAATCTGTCACTCTCTGGGGGGGGCACAAGGCTCTAGTTCCTGCTCCTGAAGTCAGATGGACTCCTTCGAAAGGAAGGACAACTCCTCATAATCTCACTGAGAAATTAGTTCCTCACAGGTAGAGGTTCAAGGCACTCTATGCCTCTGCATAGTACACTACGTGCAAAGCTTTTATCTTTAAAAGGAAGGCTGCACTAAGTTTAGAGATCTTGGCTGACTTTTATGTATTTCAGCCAAAAAGATTCCGTCTTCCATAGTGCACTGGTATCCTGAGAGGAAACATCCATGCACACTGAAAAAGCTTGTGACCCCACTATCTGTACTGAAAGCTGTGACATATTACTCCATTTAATAAAAAGGTTATTTAAGAAACCTAATAAATGTATGACAAGACAGTATCCTACATTCTCACAGTTCAGTTTCTGACTGTCACAGCGTAGTAGAGAGAAGTTTTCAGTACTTACTGGGCTACAGAAGGGAAAGAACAAGAAAAATCTGGCATATTTTGTATTTTCCTATGCTTTGTTTTTTAAAAGAGGAATTTTATTTCACTTTGAATTTTATGAGAAAAGGGGTAGATTAGGTAGTTCAAGCATCTTCTGCCTTTTCATGGCCATTATCTCAACCTCTCACACCTACCAAGTTTTCGTGACTACCAGTTCACAATAATTGCCACAGGAAAAGTATAAAATGGTTATTTTCTGATCAGCTGTGTAATTCTGGCACCAATGGGATAGTTATTGGCAGATCCACTTCGAGAAAGCTAACATTTGTACCGTAAAACATTGACTTTTCAGTTGAACAAGCTGCAATGCAAATCAACCTGAAGTGCAATCTTCTCTCAAGCACCTTGTTAGAAACTTAATGGTTATTAAAAGCAGACAATAAACAGGAGATGGCAGTGACCTCAAATCTGTATCTAAGTGATGAAGCCGGGGAAGATAATACAGACAACAGCAAATACACAGCACTGAGAGCAGAAAAAGAACATCAGGTACGGTCAAGTTCCTTAACAGAAACATCTTCCTGCTTTGACAACTCAATTTTGGGTAACAGCCTTACCTCAGTAATGACACTCAGCTTCCCCTCCATTTTATCTCCTCACCTCTGGCCACCACAGTCTATTTTTTCCTCTCTTTATAAAGTTACACAGTCACTTTCAGCTAATTGGCAATAAAAGCCAAATTCTCCAGTTTATCCACCTTTTTTTTCCTACTTGCACCAAGTTTGCACAAGAAAAGGAAGGTACAGGATAAGGACATTGACAAAGGATGCACAAGAAAGGATTATTAACGAAACAGGATTAATAACCTTATCAGGCCTTAAATGAATAGAATTACAGAATTTGTTTACTGTATTACTCACTAGTGATGGACAATTACACAAGAAGGAATTTTTAAGACTATTGCTTATTTTATAACTGACAATATAATCCCAAGTCTCACATCACTGTCAGTTGATAAAACAAGAACTTAAGAAAGAACTTCAGAAATAACAGCAGATTAGTTTCAAGGCAAGAGAAAATCTTTTCAAGTAGCCAGCCTTGATGAAAAGTGAAAAGAAAAACTGAACACTGAAATGATTTAAGTTAGTGCTACTCATAGAAGTTTGTGTTGTTTAAATCTGGTTGTCAAGAGACCGTTTAGGATTAACAGAGAAGTGTTTCCCATATTTTCACAGGCATTAACTAATATTCTGTAAACCTGCTTAGATACTTGGTTCAGAGTTAAGTGCCACACACAGCATCCCACCTCTTTCTTTACGAACAAAATAATAATTCCATTAAGTCACTGCAAGAGGGGCCTACTCTACACTTCCGAACACTTAAATTTGCGTTTTCAGAATCTCCCTGTCTCCGAGGATGCACACAAGAAGAACCTGACATTTTATAACCACAGAAGACTCCTGAAAGAGCCCAGAACAACTCTGGCAGCATTACCCCAAAGCACACAGGTCGTTTTCTCAGTCTTACCAGAGTAACTAGGAAGGCGCTGATTGTACACGCTGCCTGACAGAGTGCACTGTACTCTTCAAGTAGGAGTGAGATGAACTGCTGTGCCTGGGGTGGCCCTTCTGTCACTAATGTTGATGCAACTTTAGATCCCAGTGACAAGTGTCTGAGCAGACGAACCTTCATTTCAAGCACGTATTCTCTAGCTTGCTGTTCCAACCGTTGGTAAAGCTGGTACGGGTCTCTTTCACAAAGCCTGCATTTTCGGAATATTTGTGACCAAAAAGAAAGAAAGAAACAAAAAACACCACACAGAAGAGAGAATGTCATCAACAGTTTTCATTTTCCTAGAAACTTTTACCAGCTTACCACTACCATCATCAAAAATAACCTCAATGGGGTTTAGAGAACTACCTTAAATCTCAGAGAACACACTCCAGTCCCCCACTTCTACACTGTGGAAACTGAGCTCCAGTGTAACTCTAGGACTAGGATGCTGCACACCCGAGGAGCAGCCTGATTCAGGACCTTACTGTTTCACTTCACCTTGTGAGCTCAAAATCTTAACTCAATTTGCATACAACCCTGCAGGCACCCAGACTCTTCAGACAACCTTCTTCACAACTTCTCCCTGTTCTCACACGTGACGGGTTCCTGTCTACCAAAGAGAATTAAACACGATGGCTGCTTTGAAGCACTTTAAATAATTCAATTTCACTCTTAAGTCCTGTGCACGGAGGTTAAGCACTTACCTCCTTTTTTTTACAGCACGGGGAGGTGGGGAAGAAGCACTTACTTAATCCTTTTCTTAAGAGTTGGATGAACAGAAGTCTGCAGCTACTAGTCCATGCTCTTCCCTCACCACTCACAGACCAGTCCTACCATACTGCCATCAAGTACTCCAACATACAACAGGGACATTACTTGGCACCACTACAGATTCCAACTAAGAAGAGCAGCCACTCCGTTTCTTGCCAGGTGTGACTAGAGCCGAGCATGAAATTAGGAATTTCTGCCTTTTAAACACAGAGTTACTTGGTCACAGCATGGTCTTTGGTGTGCTACCGAAATGGTTTTGTGGGTTTTTTTAAAAAACTTTCAACACCTACATTGACTGGCTTTGTTAAAAAGCTCTGCGTGATGTTAGCACCACAGACTGGACGCACTGGTGCCTGCACAGACTGTATCCCAGTTTTATTTCATATTTCAGAGACCAGAAGGAACTTGAGTGAAAAATAATTCTACTGACATTTAGGGATTCTTTCTCTGAGATCCTGTTTCTGCCTTTGTATTTTAATAATCTCTCTCCAAAGCGATGAACAGTTCTAGAGCAATCAAAGCTCCTGAGTACATAAGAAAGGTACACAGTATATGTTCTAATTTCCAAAATGTTTCCATTAAAGAGAAAACACACAAAAATCAACAACCCCTTTAGCTGTGATTCAGTTTTAATTACCCACACACCAAGCAACATTTAAACACTTTCGATTTCAAAGCCTATGTTGCATGTTTTGATCACTTAAATACACAAAGTGTGACTAACAGGGAGGCACACTATATTCCCCTGCTTGTACAGAACTCATGTTCCAAACCAAACACTCAGTTTTTATATAACTGCAGTGTAAGAAGATTACTGCATGATCAATTAAGGCTGGTTCAGGTGTACAGTCATATAAAGAGCACTGCTAGATGACTATAACCTTTCAGAAGTTTCTTTACTTCACCAGAATTCAGCTTCAACTACAAATTCCACATAAGAACTACAGCTGGTCAGAGCTCAGTATATTAAGCACATACAGAACCAAGGAGAACAACTATTCTTTGACCACACACTGAGTTAGAGAGAAACACAGACAATCCTCCTGGAGCACTTTAATGACTCCCACACTTTTCTCAAAAGCAAAAAAACCCACCACTGAAGATCTCATTAAGCCCATCTTCAACTTCACACCTAGAAAAGCTACAACTTTGATTCTAAAATGAGAAAAAAACTGTAAGAACCCACCTTATCTAGTGATCAATGAATATTATTTTTTCCCGTTTTTATAAAGTTTCTTCCAGCTCTTACAACTGCAGTAAGGTGCAAGCACTTTTATAACTCAGGTTAGTTCCACAACGTAAGATTTTCACGTGGGACAATTCAAAGTTAACAGTCTTATGAATAATCATCATCTCAAGGTCTTTTCAAGAATAAGATTCTGGGATCCTTCCATAATTATACCTTTATATTCCTACTGCAAACAGTATACGAATTTAATAGCTTCCTGTGCATTCAAACTAGCATTGAAAAATCCTCCACAAAACAGAATTAATATTCTTTGAAGTGATACATACCTGTCCACCAGCTCCTTCATTCCTTCTTTATCTGGTACCAACGACTGGTCCTGGTCATCTGCCAAAGGGGTCCCAGCTTGGCGATATATACACCGAACCATGTATCTGACTTCTGACCAGTAATTTTGAAGCTGCTGAGGTTCACGTTCAGGCTCTGCTGAATTTTCTCTGCACATAAAGATAAAAATAATTACCCACTATTTGTATATGTCACACAGGTGTATTGATTCCTGCTATTCTCGAAAAAAAAACCCACAACAAACAAAATACATTTGAAAATGCCGAAAATAAGGTAAGAAACTGGATAAATGCCGCCATTTGTAAATTACTGTTATTGTCAGACAACCTGCATGAAGGAGTTTAAGCACACACCTACAGACAAGCCACAGCAGTGCCCACAGTCTGAGCACAGCCACCACGCTGCTGAGTCGGAATTCAGTTCTTACCTGCGCTCATTACAGGCCTCACAGTTGCACGCTATGTCTGAAGGAGAGGAATTGCTAAGATCTGCAGCAGGCACTGTCTGCGCACCCACAGTTATTCTTCCTCCTCCTACAGATTCCTGCTGTGATCCACTGTTCCCAAGAGGCATGTGCAAAAGAAAATCTTGGCTCTGAAAGAAAAAAACCAACAAACAACAACCAAACAGGTAGCCTTCAGCCTGTAAGGTCTGAAATGCTAAGAGGTGGGCAAATATTAGAGTGGCAATTCTTGGTGCTGCATATATTTTGGGAGGACACTCAAACAAGCACCAAGAATTTATCTGTGAAAAGCCTAATAAATGCAGGAGATGGACTGAGAAAACCAATGATACAGAGTTTCATTTCTAATAACTAAAGGTATGTTGGTTATAATTATCACCTTTATGTACTTCAGCATAAACAATGAACTAAGCTAAAGGAAGGCTTGCATCATCCACACTTAATCATAAGCCAGTAATATCTCTGCAGTCTCCACTTAACAGTATGTTTGGCTTTCGGAGTTTAACAATCCCTTCTAGCAAAAATCATTAATCTCCTTGTTTGCAGCAGGCAGACATAGCACTTCACGGCAGTGGATGTTAGAAAGCTGCTGTCACTGGGAATGGATGTGACCTCCTGCACCCAGCACCGCTCAGCACCAGCAGATGACACAGACCTCTCGCCCGAGACCGCTGGTATTTTTGTCACCAGTTTCTCTCCCTCCTCTGTGCTCCAGCCTCAGCACACGCCATCCTTCACTCCTGCACCCTCCCAAGGCTGCCACCAGCTTTCTGCAGCATCAGTCAGGGACCTCTCCCACAGCAGCAGCATGACTGAAGAGGTATTTTTGCGCCCGAAATCCTGGGTTGGATGCAGACAAGGAAAACCAAACCTGCAAGCATTTGCTATCAAGCAAGGTAACGAGAGCAACAGCAACCTGAACAAAGGAGCATCTACAGCAAACCACTTGTACTCTGGCTTGCAGTGACAAATTTTTGCTTAGATAATTTTGGCTTTTTTTCCCAGCTGGCTTCTCAAATTTGGCTAGTTACCAAATCTACTTAGGTCTTTAAGTCAAGCTTCCAGAGTTTTGCTGTTTGCTTTTAAAAATTCCTCTTTAAAAAAGAAAACAGTCACCAAATTAAAAAACAGAAAAAGGGTTATAAATTTTTATTTGATCTGGAGTATCTATAAAGCTTAAAATGTTTAGGAAGCAAATCCTGCTTTTCCTGCACTTGAAGAACACTTATTTTCTTTACTAATTCACTAGCAGAGCTTAAGTAAGTCATAAATTTTGCCTTATTTAAATAAGTAAATATTAAAATAAATATTTTTATTTAAATGCATTATTAATATTAAAAAATTAAAATAATTTCTGACTCAGTCTTGCTGTGCTTTGAACTCTCTAGGATGTGTTTACCATCTTACCACCAGTATAATTACCTTAGATATAATCT
Source organism: Pseudotriccus pelzelni (assembly GCA_035584735.1). NCBI lineage: Eukaryota > Metazoa > Chordata > Aves > Passeriformes > Tyrannidae > Pseudotriccus > Pseudotriccus pelzelni. The sequence goes on from JAWMRA010000130.1 coordinate 64,484,729, forward strand.
CTTGATTAATTTTACTACCCCTGTTAATAGCACAGATATCTATAAACACAAGATGTATACAAGTGATACACTCTTAAATTTTCCTCACAAAAAACTATATTGTGTGCTTTTAACATGAGCTGAACAACACACACTATACAAAGACAATCTTTCTTCACGCTGATTTATTGAAATAAAAATCTGTATGTGCCTATGGGCGTGTGCACAGCCTGTTAGTTCTCTGCAAGGGGATGTCAGCTGGAATCTGTAATACTTCCAATTATCCCAAGTGTGTGGCTTCCCAGATCAGCCAGATGATTTGGTTCTGCAGTACGGTATAGTTTACTTCTAATGAGGTTTTGCTGGACCTGTCAATGAACTTTTAGTATCTTTCTGCTACACTGAGCACAGCACTTACATGAGGCTGAATTCACGACCCGCAATATTAGCACCACACATTAAATTGGTGCTTGCAGTGCTACGAAGAATAGGAAATTGTTATATGCATACTAGGCAAAGTTGTGTTTCCTTATTAAAACAATGCAGGAAAGAAAAGACTGCAAATCTCAGAGACACAGGAAAGTGTCAGTGCAAGTGCAGCAACTCAAGAACACTGCTGAAACAACAAGGAGTACTCAGACACTTTACCTCACAAAGAGGGAAAAACACACCATGAGCAGACAGTATAGGAAAACGTATAATGAGTAAGGTCACATTTGTAAGAGTAGAAGACGACGAACTTAATTAAAGTAAGGACAAAGTTTGAAATTCGCTGAATTAAAAGGCAAAAAACCAGTAAGAAACAGATCTAAACCCTGCTCTACTCGAAAATCCAAAACTCAGATTCACAACTCATTGTCGAAACAACTAGCTTGTTCAGTTTACCTCACAGGAAAACCAACTCAAGATCTCCTAAAATGCTTTTACAGTTTAAGTGATTCCAAAGCACAAAGTGCCATTCAGCCCGTAACAAGACACCTTCTCAGCCCACCGAGCTGAAGTGCTTGAACTTACCACAAGAGATTGCTCTATTGTAGCGTGCCTCTCCTCCTTTTCAACTGTTCTTCGACAGTCTGGACACACCCACAGTGGAAGATGCAGCATATTGTTTGCTTTTGGCGATGTGGAAAGTGCTGTTTTGCTAGAATTTTTTATTCCGCTCTCTGAAAGCGAAGTATCTTTTCGTTCACTTCTACAAAGAAGACAATGCTCGCCAGTTGTATATGGTGCCCTTTGACCCAAGCCAAAGGTAAACGGTGTCTGCAAACAAATATGTTGATAGGTAATTGGTTATTGAGTCTCAATAGCCATCAGGCAAACTATGAATAGTCAAGACTATGAATACATTCACATTTAGCAAAAAATGTTTTCAGGGAGCATGGACCACAGCCTTTCCCTCTAAAACAATTCAGCCTAGATGCAATAATCTAGTAAGTGAAATTAAAAAGGCATAGTACAATTCCTTTTACTGCTGTCATCATTACAGATAAAAAGAAAAACAGCTGCTCTTTGAAGTTCTGTGTAACCTCCTTTCTAATACTAGTGAAAAGAGACACTCTCAGCTACGCTTATTACAAAATAAAAGTATAAATCAGTTTAAACAAAACCAATCAGTAGGGTCTTAAAATCCACTATCATCTACTGAATACAGTAGACTTAGTAACTTAGGGGGACAGAGACAGTTTAAAACCTAAACTCTCTTCCAAGATGCTACTGTGTATGAAAATATGGTTCAGCCATAAAATGCTGATTATTCACCAAGTCTGACAGTGAAAAACAAGTTGGGCAGCACAAGACAAAGAGAACCCAACTTTACTGGACTGAAGTGAAACGAACAAAAAAATGGCAGAATCACAAATTTGCCCCATTATATTGCAGCTTTGCCTTAACTAGCAACATCTGTGTAGGCCTCAACATCATTAAATTCTTTCTCAAAGAAAAAGCAAAATTTAAATAATTCAAACATCCTTCTCAGTACTGCTCCAAACCTCGATACTAACCAAAATACTGCTTTTAAGATCTTGTAGGGCTGAACTGCCCAAGCATAGGTGAACAGTTCTTTAGGTCAAAGGACTAGTTCAGTTCAAGCTAAAAGAGAATTCACTACCTCTCTTCTTCACAGCAGCAACAAATCAATTCCCTATTGCTGATATCTAATGGAAAACAGCAGAGCATTACATTTTTGTGTTCTTCACATTTGTAAAACTGAGAGACTTGGCAATAAGGAAAGAAAAACTAATAATTCTTGACATAAAAAGAGACACACTGAATTCATCTCCACAAATATCTTCCTATCTTCCAGAAGTTCATGAGAAATTTAACAGATTTAGTAAAAACAGCTAATCCCTTTACTTATTGATGCCACTTCTAGAATTCACACCTCGGGCAGGAAAAAGAACACCATCTCTTGAGGAGTCTACTGCAGGTTTGCAGAAAACCTTTGTATTTGGGAAGATTCACTCTGGCCCCTGAAAAGCTGGGACTGACCAAATCCTTTGCTGGCTCTACAAGCACGAACAGATTTCTCAAGTTAAACATTCCTCTTGGTTGCCCTGCACTCAACCGCAGATCTTAATGCCTAAAAGCCCGGCATGCAGGAGGCCACGGCTGCTCACAACACCCCTGAAAGTTTCCTTCCTAGAATAAATTTTTTTTGAAGCCAGATGAAGTCCCTGTCAGAATGATAACCACAGCTACTGCAGGCAAATCCTTCTGAACATTATCCGAGGACATCTTCCAACAAGCAGGAAGAGCAGAGGAAAACATGAAAGTTCAGAAGTTAAGACAACCTGACACTCTTTTACAAAGGTTAAGGTCATGGCAAATGCACCCCAGACATACTGCAAGGACTCCTAGAAGTTAAGATGATGGTGTGTAATTTGCTTAAAGCTGTACCACAATTACTATAAAAGCCAAGGTAAACACAGAAGTAACAACCACCTTCACTCTGACCAACTCACAGACTCAGGAAAACCCTAACAATTTCCCCACTGGGCCCATATTTACAACAGATATGAAGTTTAAATTAAAGCACTTGATTCAGCACAATCATGAATGAAACTTGATCTAAGCAGTTTATTTCTAACAAAACTGACAGCTGGAACTTTGACAAAATCTAGATCACAAGCATCTCAGATACCTGCTAGAGCTCTTTCATACTAAAATGAAGCTATGAATTGCAGTTTCTTAGTTATTTAAAAGATGATGAATGCAGTGACTGTTCATGTGACCGTTTCACCAGGAGCAGGAGCAGTAAACTCTTCCTGGATTAGATGAGCTTGGAACTAGGTCACATATACATTTGTACGTGTCTTCAGTGCAATCAGAGCAAAGTGTACATTTGGAGAAAAGCGAGATATTTTTCCCCTAGTCAAGCTTCAAAAAATGTGGGATGCATCTCTACAAGAAAACACCCAGTCTCACTTTCTCTCTGAAACATGTTCAGATATAACATTCATAAATGAAAGCTGGAAGTAGGACAAGTTGGAACAGAAATAACTGCATCTCTGCTATGTATTTAGATTTATTTCCAAGAATAACTTTATTACCATAAAACCGCACAGATTTTTTTGAAGATCCAATTTCAAGCACATTTTAACAATAAAATTTTATTTTTTAAAAAAACCTTTCATTGCTTTTTAAAGCTAGATTACTGAAATTATCAGAAACTGACTTCAGTTGACAAAGTCCCAATCTCAAACAGAATTCTTTTTGAAGAGTTTGCTCTAGTATGTTTAATCCTGTTCGGTGTTTTCGCCCATTAGTAAATAATTCTGCTGTCATATACACTCAAAAAATTTGCCTGTGCTTACCTGAGAAACACCTGTGAACTCTGATCCAACAGTACTGTCTGTGAACTGTGTACCATTTAGTGAAACCTGGAAAAGATTAATAATGGGTTGGTGACAACAGCTGAGTTTAATGCTAACAGACCGTTATAAAAATTACACAAAACCCTCCCCTGTATTTCAGGGTTGATAAAACAGCTTTTGAAACTTGAATGACTATTTGATTGCAGAGATGGAAAACCCCTTTTCTTTTGTAATAGAAGTTCTACAGATGCAAAGTTTGCAATTTATGGATTTCAAACTTTTGCATAGTAGCTGTTTCAGTAGCAACTTCGAGGTGAAAGAACTGATACAGGAACACAGAAAATTAATAAGCAAACTTACGTTTTTCCTTCGCTATTTGATTGTTCGTAATTAGCTTTTAAACTTCTATTGTGAATTGAAACAATTAAAAGATTTTTTGCGTTTTGAAAGTTGAACACAATGCTACTCAGAAAAATATGCAGCATTAACCAGGAAGACTACTCCACAGCAAGCCTCCAAAAGCCTCTCAGCTGTTCCACTGCAGCAGCTTCCTTCCTGCCCCAGGTTACAGCTCCTACAGAAACCTCCCAATCTCCTCCACTCCAGTGTTCCACAGACCACACCAGGCAGAAATGAAGCGCCTTTTACAAGCCCCAACTGTTCTCATACAGCATTATTTGAAGCCACTAAATCAAGAGTAAAGTTAAGACAACACAGTAACTCAAGACAGTGACAACGAAGAGCCCTAGATCACACTAACTTGAAGAAAAAGCATTCGATTAAAAACATTGGGAAAGGGGAAACAAAGTCAGTTATTTTATTCTTTACTTTCCTTCTTGAGCAGTGGTTGAGCTCTGGGATTTCAGATATTTTACCTCATGCCTCTGTTCCACCTTCCACATGTTTCTGCTAACCTCTTTTTGCCCTCCATTTTTCCACCTACTGTTGTCAGATATTAATACTTCTAAGACTTCCCTTAGAGGTGATAAAAAGCAGGCTGTTTAATGTAGGACCCCTCACATCTTGTTTGTTGTATTCACACAGAGGTCAGATAATATTCCTGCCCTGCTACCAAACCATAAACTCTGACTGGAGCCTTCTTCAGTTCCAAGGAGCATCCTTCAGCTTTACACATCTGCAGAATTACCAACTGCTCAGTTCAGAGACAAGGGGAGTATTGCAAAGCCATTGTCTCCAGCTAGCTTTTTTCTAAGGCAAAAAAATAATTTCAAATCATTGCTAGAGCACTTACATACCCTATGCTATGTGTCCAGAGTAGGTATTTAAGAAAAAAACCCCTCATATGCAAGCCAAGCATCTCAGATCTAAAATTATGGGAACAAAAATGCTGATGTAGAACAAGTTACATATTTTTATTGAGACACCTTCCAGAAAGTGGAAAAAATAAAGGTTTTTTTAATTAAAAGAAGTCTTCTTGACCAAGAAAAGATATTCTCCAGTCTGGAGGTCCACTGGTTTTTGGCATGCATATGTATTCAAAAACCAAGAAACCAGTAAGAAAGCTCAGAATGAAATTGTTATCTGCAGCTAAAGTTTTACATATTTTTTTGAAAATTAATAAAAAGGCAAGTCTATCCAATATTATTAAGAGAGTACATTTACCTTTTTTTACATTCAAGACAGTGGTAATGAGAAATGCATGAGCCATCACACTGAAACATGCAGGCACTGAGTGGCCAAGCTAAAAGCAGTCAGAAATGTTACAAAAGCAGAGACAAAAACAGTGGGAGGTTTAGTTACCCACTAAATGTCACAAGAAGCCAAGACAAAATTACTGAACATCAGGAATGACTGCTTCATGGAGTGAGTTGTCATGCTGCTAACAAAAGAAAAAACATCTCTTGATCCTAAGCACTGTGCAGAATTTGCTTAAAAATATTAGTGTAACCCCCCCTAGAATTTAGTAGTGAACCAAATATCTGTAGAAGGAACAAACACTAAGGAATTTAAAGAAAGGAATTAGATAAATGGGATGAAAGAAAGAGAATCATCAAAAATTAAGTGTCTGTAGGCAATGAGATGTAAGACACTGTATGTGAGGCTTAGAGCAAACACAAAAATCACAAAAAAGACTTAAGTGGGGATAAATAATAACGTGACAGGCAAGAGAAGGAGATGGCTAAATAACATATTAGAGAAAATATTAGAAGAATCTTGTAGAAGTTGTCCAAATGGGGCTCAAACAATAGCAAGCTAAAAACAGACTGAGGGAACAAAATTACAATGAGACAGTCCCACCAATAATTTAAGGAAGAAAAAGAAGTATAAAAACTACAACTAAATCCTTTTTCAAGGCCCACAAGGAGCAGTAAGCAGCCCGTGAGGATCTCTGAAGCGAAGGTAAGTAAACAAACAGATGCATTAAAAATGCTTGAAAAGCTAAGGTCGCAGCAGAAACATCAGGTTTATTTTTTGTACGTTCACTATGGAGGAGCTTAAAGATATCCTCCCAGTGAAAGGCTTCTTTATGGAAGATGGATTAGAGGATCTGTTCCAAAGCAAAGCACTGCTAGAAAAAAAGCAGCACAGAGAAAATGGACAAGTGAAAAATTAGCAAACCACCAAGAGCGAATGATATTCAGCCAAGAGTCCTAAAGGAGCTCAAGGACATGACAGTTGCACTAACAATTTCAGTATGTTAATTCTTGCTTTATACTTCACCAGCACTAGAGGAGCAGATGATTTTTAAAAATTATTTATTTATGAAGCTTTCAGAGATCTAGGAACCTGCAGTTATCCAAAGCGTACAGCAGGGAAGTGCCTGAGATGACAAAGTTAACTATCAGCATCAAATTCCACATGTAACTAAAGAGACTGGAAGAATGGCAGAAGGACCTTCCAAGATCTAGTTACTGGGCCATATGTTGACAGATACAACTGTGTGTGCAGAGAATTAAAGTGGAAGTCACAAGCTAGACAGCTGTCACTTCTGGATAACCCTTTTTTTTTTTTTTTAATTAAAGAAAACTTATTTTTACGGCCCTGAATATCCTTTTAAATGATTTCAAAGTTTTACATTTTAAAAACCTATTTTGTGAGGGTGAATGCCAGAAGGCAGGCTGACATGGATCATTAGGAAAACGTGAATCTCCACAAGAACTCTTCAACATAATGAAGTGTGTGTGTGAAATCACCCTGTTCTTGCTATAAATGGTATTTACAATGGAAAAGATATAGGGAAACATATCCTGTGTTTCTTAGAAGCTGCTGTCACACTAACTCACCTTCTTGAAAACACTGATTTGCTGGAGAATAAGGCATGCATCTTTTTGGCCCAGTATAATTCATACCAAAAAGTGTGAAGGAGGAGAGAATCACAGCTTAAACAATACTGCTTGATTACAGCAGAGTGACCTTGAAGAACCAGTTGAGCAATTAGAAAATAAGCACTCAGAAGCTGCCATAATTTGCTCTAATAGCTTGCCACTATCGAAATCAGACCTTCAGGAGGCTCAGTGACATATTACCAGACAACACACCCCCACCTTTCTCCCAGCTGAAGCCTTGGGAAGCCACAGACATCATGGAAGTGAGAGTGATACAACATTCTCAGGAGAGCTCAGGAAAAGAAAGGCACAGGAAGGAAATTTAGATTTGATGCATCATCACTGAACCCTAAACAGTTCAACAGCAATGTGATGCTCAAAAAAAACCACAAAAAACCCAAAAAAACCAAAGCAGGATTTAATCTAATTTCTCCTGGGGAAAACCAGCAAGAATATACTGCACTGATTTTCTCAGGAAAGGTTTTGCTTTCTTAGGAAAGACAGACTAGAAAACAAATCAGTTACCAGGAGATAATTCACACTTTATTCTACGAGGTCCTAATATAATAGAGGTATTCCATATCACTTGAATTAATTACCTTATTTTTATATAGGGAGGTAAAAAACTAAGTTTGTTGAAAGATCTGTGTCTGACTAACACTAAAGAAAAGTACTGCACTTAACCCTGCTACTCCCCTCAAACCCCATCCAGATGCCTCACCCATGCCACTTGCTCTCCCTGCCTGCATTTTTGTGCCAAAACCCCTTTGCCACCGCTGTTCTGTGCTGGGCCTCCTCTCAGGCACTGCCAGGCAGCGAGCACAGCCCAGCACTGCTCTGCAGCTCCTCAGAGCAGCTTTGCCTGGCTCCCCACCGCTGTCACCCGACACCATTTGGGAGGCAGCAGCCTCAGGTGCCCCTCCCTGGCCAAGATCCCCCTTCCCTCCCCTCAGCCCGAGTGAAGCTCCAACTTGGGCGCTCTCCAGTCTCAGGCTGAGCTGTTCCTCTCCTCTCCCAGACACAGCTCTAAATCGGTCACAGAACTGCTGCTGGCAGATGAGTGATGCTTACAAAATCCTAAGTGACTCTCAGATATGAAGAACGATTTCTTTATGCATTTAGTTCAACAGAATAGCAGACTACCTGATTTCAGGAAGTGAAAATTTAGGATCCTTCCCTCCCTAACGCAAACTGATTAAAGGATAAGTCACTGTGAAAGTCAAAGGCGTGGAGGAGAGGAAAGAACGATGATAAATGCGTAAGAGAGAGGTTTAACAGTAGGTAACAAACAAAATCTGATGCATGATACACTTGGGTTGTAAAACCTGTAAAGACACATGGGGGTGGGAGAATTATTCTACACAGGCACTGTAGTTCTCCCTCTCCATTCTCCAGCACCAAGCACTGTCAGACAGCACACCGTGCCGGCCAGACCTCCAGCACATGAAGGTTTTGGGTTTGTTTGCTTTAAACATTGCTCCTGAACATCACCAGTAGTGACCACAGCCTCTGCAGTAACAACAGTCTCTGCACAACGTATATTACAGCAATGAAGTTATTACGATGTGAAAACCAGCCGTAAACTATCAACACTTATCCCTTCCTTAATCCTTTTTTAAGTCCACATTATACCCAGTTAACATCTGGTACAATCCAGCTTTTCAGAGGAGGAGCAAACTGCAACACATCTACTTGGCACTGTCATCCCTTCTTGCCTATGAGATTACATTTATTTCAACATTCTGATTATTTTTAATCTGCTTTAAGAAACCCAGGAAGATTTTTTTAAAGGCACTGGTAGCACACACTCAAGAGACTAAGCAAAGTACTGCCTAGTTTCTCACAGAAGAGGTTGCCTTTGCCACGCTCTGGACAGACCAGTTCCACGCACCACACGAAGCAAAACCAAACTCACCCACCAAAACACCGTAAGCCCTGCAAGGTATCAACTACTGCAAAACCAAAGCAAAACAAAGCACATGCCTAAGAAAGCAGAATGTGCTCTACAAAAAACACTGTATTCCATACTTTTACAGCGTGCCTGCGCCACATGTACTGTGGCTGGGCTGGCCCAAGGTCATTGGAAGTCCCTGTCCATGGTCATGAAAGTCTGACACCCAAGCGGCAGGTGAACAGGAATCTTTTCCAACAGAAGGCAAGACAGAAGTCTGTGAAGCTCTTATTTTTCATTTATAAATAGCCCCCAAAAGAACTAAAGCTTCTGCAATAGGAAAGCATGACCTCTTAGAAAAGCATACCAAAATGATATTTTAAAACAGATTAAATGTAAGAATTTTCTTCCTAGCACTGGAGTAAGGAGAATGCAAAATTAACACACCCAACAGCAGGCAGGAAAATAATCAGCAATATGCAACACATTTCCAGGTTCATTAGCATAGCAACACTCAAGAAACTCAAGCAGCTATCAGAGTCTATTTTGATTGTTTTAGAGGAAAAAAAATCTTTTTACATCAGTTGCAGAAAATTTAATTGCAAAGAGCTGTTAATCAGTAGATTGAAAATAAGTAAATGTTTGATGGGCAACAGTGAGAAGTTTGGAGGTTTCCACTCTAAACATGGTTTAGTGTGATGCAGTAGCGGCACACATCTTGGGGGGAGCAGGGTGTGTATGTGAACAAAGACCACCAAATACTTTTATTAACTATAAAGGGAAAAGATAAACAAAGTACCATAGTTCCCTCCCTGAGTTATGAGTGTTTTGTTTATGAAACTGACATAAACATCTAAATTTCTCTTGTGATAATCACACTTCTCTAGTGACACCACACAGAATGCAGTTAGACTTCCTAATACACACTTGCCAGGCAGTCTCAATATTACAGGAGAGACACTGACAGATTAAGTGATTATTGATTAGCTGCAAATGTCACCAACAGGGAAAGTCATGAAGGCTTCCAACACAAAGAGCCTGATTTTACCAAGGATGCTGAAATACCAAATAAAAACCAGAGAAAGCAAAGACAAGGTGATAATCATGGAAGTTCATATATCCATATTAAGGCAGCCAACACCTGATCTGCCCAACTGATTAATTTTGCAGACTATCAATTCGTTTTACCAAGCATGCTGTCCTTGGCATCAATATTTACAAACACCTAAATTATCCTTTCCCAGCCCAGCCTCAATTATTTTAGTACACTCCATACTCTTGAGATTGAAAACTTTTCAATGACTAAAAACATATGCATGAACAAGTCAATGATACCAGAAGTCAGTCCCTTGGTACGTATTAAAAAAGCAACCTGGACTACATGCAATTTCAGAGAACCTTTAAATCTTTATGTCAATTATCAGGGATACAAAAAAGTGGAAGCTGCAGAAGTTCCAACATTCAGACTCCGTATATAAAATTTTTTATATTACTCCCAAATAATATAGATAAACTACTTTTTAGGTCTGAAATAATTAAGTAGCAGAAGAAAGAGAAGTTGCCAGAAGCTGAACAGTCAAGAGTAAAGCACTAGTGAGAAGACTGGCAGAGGCTCCAGCGGGCAAAATCACTGCACATCAATACAGAGAAGGTGTCGACTCAACCCTTACTTATACTGGTATCTAACACACAGCACATTTCTGCTCAACAGCTACCATACTTAACAGAAATCATTAACATCGTAACAGAGAGCTCAGTCAAATACATAACCTCAACAATCTGTTCTGATGTAGAAATAGGCCTAAGCCCCACTCAAAAGCCAAGCAGCTCAGCAGGACCTGAGTGCACAGCCCCTCCCAGGCACTGAGGGTATTTGTGGAAGCAGATCTGCTGCAGAACACCATGTAAGATCCATCAACCAGCTGTGATAGCCAGCATGTTACTGCTTTATGCACCACCTTGTGCACGTACATCTGGATGGGGCAGGTTAGAAATCCTGTGACCGTAAAGCACAGCAGCCTGTTGTGTCCCACTCCCTCCACCATGCAGGAATTATGTACTTACTCAAAGGTTAAACAGAGGAAATGCTGGCACTAGGAGAAGATTGTTCATCTAACTGAAGAATTTATACTCGTTTTGTTTGTAAAGACAAGCAAAAGACGGGAAAATGCTGAGCAGAGAGCACAGCGCCGCACTCAGTTACAAACCCAACTCCATGTGACAAACTAACGAGGCTCTTGTCAAACAGGTCACTCATTTAGCCCTCCAAAAGGCAAAGTATCATTATTACTTCACGTTACAAAAAATCTATTAAGAATTTTTAAGATAATACTTGGCAATAGATAGTCATCATATTAAACCAAAATTAGGTACTCACTATCCAGGCATCTCCGCAGAAAATGCTTCTGAGCAAAATGGTTTCTATCTCTTTTGACTTGTGCTACTGCCGAAACAAACTTTGTGAGATCCAAGGTTAATCCCTCTTAAGCCAATAATACAACTGTCTTCTTATATGAATAATGAGGAAAATTACTAACAGAATCAACATTATGAGACGTCAATAATTTTAGTGACACTTCTTCTGCAATTTTAGTCCTTTTTTATGCAATAACATTGACTTCCAGTGTTTTCTTTATTAAGTAAAATCAGCCACTACAGAATCTGACTAACCTGAAAGACGGGTTCTCTGAAGGCTTCCCTGCTTCCACAAGATATTATTATTGAAACTTATCACCTGGCTTTAAATAAACATAACACTACTTTCATGGTTTAGAAAAAGCTATTCCTAAAGTAAATTGTTGATGTCAAACAAGCTGACAAGCTGAGGGTGGGGAGGCTTAATCCAGAAAGCTCAATCTACCTTGCATGTAGATAGGGCAAGTGTACTGTGAATGGCTCAGAACCGCAACATTATTCCTCTCCCCACACCCCCAAGATCTCAAACCTGATTTGCTTCTGTTCCAACAGTGAAATCCTTTATGACCTTTGATACTAAGTCAAAATGTCAAAGTTTTCAAAAGAAACTGAAATTTCAAGTTATACTTTTCCCAGCTGAAGCCTTTGTCATTATGCAAGTTCAATTTATGGAGAGGAATTTTAAAAAGTGTAAGTAGCAGGCATATACCAGACTTATTCAAAAAGACCAATACTTTGCAGTTTAGCAACAGTTCCCATTTAAGAATGACACTGGGGAGGCTGTATCCACTTCACACATCTGGGGAGATACCCTAAAATAAAACCAAGATGACTAAGTGTATACCACCTCCTGCTAAAAGTCTAAGATACTTGGTCAACAAGATTTTGTGCCAAGCAATTTTTATAAGATATAAGTATTTACAGGCTCATCACGGGGCAGGAGGGGGGAGGAGGAGGATAAATCACCTGTACACAGCCCTGTTGTTCTTCAACATAAACCATAATGTCAGTAGTCAGAGAAAGTTAAAAGCACCTAATTCCCCTACGATTTAGAAAAGTGCTGGTCATGCACTGTTAGCATCTGCTGGATCAAATACATGGATACCTTTTAAAACTCTGTGAAAAAGTATGTAATTAAGGTTTTGGTTTGTTTGTATGACCAGATGCACAGAAAGACCTCAAAACTGGAGTAGGGAGGAAGGAAATCAGACAGCACTGAACAGTGCAGAACAGGAAGAAAACCAGTTTTCTAATTCTGATTATTTAAGACTGAAGTCCTCTGAAAATCGGTAAAGCACCACTTCTGGTGGATTTACATGAAACTGATTATTTAGCTGATGTATGTTTTTTTTTTCCTTTGGGTCCTCAGTGCCAAAATAAAACAATTCTACTGTAGTACAGTAATCAGAATAGACTCAAGTCTAACAGCTACTTAAAATTCACAAACCCCTCAAACCTGGACTGACAAAAAGCCTTACTCAGAAACACAGCCAATCTAAAGTTACATGACCTATGCTGCAAATAAAGGTGCCTGAAGCTCCCCAGGGAAAGTCTTTTTTTCCTCAGTATTACCTCAAAAAGATGACTTTGAAGTAGTACTTTGAAAAGAAGACAGATACTGTTATTCTGTAATGAGTTTTAAGGAAGCAGCATCTGTATTCTGTGCCATTCCTCCCACACATTCTTCAATAGCACACTCAGTTTTTCTTTTAGTTGAATCAGTCTAAAATACATCCTTCAGGAAATGAGCACCTGTTAGGAAATAAGGAGTTCAAAGGTTATAGTGCCACAATATGAAAATGTCAGCACACACAAAAAAAAGCTATGATCTCTACAGGAACTACGAAGAATTCATAATCCAAAATTAAAAAGATGGAATTCCGATCTGTATCCCATTATAGGACAGAATGATCTACAATCACTTAACTTTTTAACTGGAAGATAAAGCAAGGGTATACTCAAAGAAGAGGGTTTTTTTCATCTATTTTGCTTTACTGAACAAGGTCAAATGACTTCCTTGGACGTTAATTTGAATGATGCAGACCTTAACGATTCATTCCACGAAACTTGCAGATGGGTAATGCTCATTCCTACCTCAACCACTGCAATAAAATTCCCCTCTCTTTCTTCTGTTTTAAAAGGTCTCATGTGGCAACTAATCACTATCAAATAATACTCTAAGGACAAAAAAATGAAGAAACAGACTGTTGCTTTGCAGAATGAAGACCCTACCAGAAGTCCTGCCGCATTCTGCAAACTCAATTCTGTGTTGAATTCCACAACTAAATACAAACCTAAGCTGTAACTAAGAAAAATATCTAAGCACTGTCTGGCACATGATCTCATGAAATTTGTCTTGACAAAAGCCAAAGACCTTCCCGAATTAATTCCTGTTTGGGTGCTTTTTCCATAGGATATGATCCAGAATAATTCCTATTTGAAAACTGCAAGTACCAAATAATCTACCTAAATAAATATACAGAAATATCACAGCCAGCATAGTGTAATAAACAATGGCACTTCAGCAAAGAAATAATGAAGATAGGAAAAAACCAAAGCTCCGTGTTTTGAAGTAAAAAAAATGACATACCAGTCAGAAAGCTGCAAACCGTAACATCAGCTTGTGCTCATCTTTATAGTTGTGTCTTAAAAACATTTTTGAGAAAATAGTTATGAAACAGAGCAAAACCCAACAAACTACAATAGGTACGAGGCTATCAGCAGTTAAATTGTGTGTAACCAAGAAATTACAGCTTGCCTATACTGGTGCAAGCAGTCACTTGGATAAATAAGACCATTTATTCAGATTACAGCCAGCAGCAATTAATATCCTTATCTTCTTTGTATCTCTCATTGCATTGGCCTGGAGTACTGCACGGAAATTGAAGAACATGTTACTAATAATTGGTTATTTTTAAGAAGTATCGCCATGCATACGCATATTTAATGATTTGAACTGATGATTCTGTAACTACTTCTCTTTCATTGTATCCTATGCCGTGGGTTTGCCTAATAAATCCTAATATTATTCTCCCCAATCAAATCTCTTTTGTCTGCACAAACCTTCTCTCAACTTACAGCAATTGTGTGGGGGATGAGAGAAAATTGGACCCAGAGCAAACCCACGACATTTTAATAATTATTCTTAGTTTACACATGCAACTGTCAGAATTCTTCAGTTCCCAGCTCCAAATCAAGAAATTGCACATCTTAAAGGAAAATTAAAAAAGAGACGCTGACAAGTTTCTCCTGCTGTATTTGCAACCAAATACCCTTTCTGATATTAATTCCCTATCAAGACTGGGAAGCGAAGGCGCGTGTTGTTACACTAATAACTTCTGCTCATCACTGAGGCTGAGAAAAAATGACGATTCCAAGAGGCATCGCACCGTTCTCAAGAGACATTGGGAAGTGTTAGTGCTGCCTCACAGCCCTCTGGAGGAGACCTCATTTGGTCAACCACCTTCCAGGAACGACTAACTGGAACAGACATGGTGACAGCCAAGCAGGGGCGTCAGCAAGAGGCCCGGCTCGTTTAGCTTAGCGAAGCAGTGGAGTTCTCTGCAGATGTACCGGGCATGGGCAGGAGACAAGAATTAAACTGAGGGCAGGGAAGCTGAGTAAAGTGTCCCGGAATACACTCAGGCTGAAAGGAAAGCCTATCAGTCACAGCACGAAGGACGTAAAGCAGAACCGAAGACACGACAGTGAAGATCTATTTCAAATGGAGCTGAATTGGCTAATGAAAGGCGTTTTATGGTGTTTCTACAGACACGCAGTACCAAAGAAGCTGCCCGTATCCCCTCATATTTTTATCACCCTTCACATGGGAAAGCTTTGCAGTCACCCAAATATATCTGCAACTCAATTGTAATAGATGAGCTGACTTAAGTCTTCTGGGTGGTTTTTTCAATTCTATTTGCAGCACAGGAGATGAAAGAAAATTTGGCTATAGCCATTTTTATAAAGCGCTTACATATCTTTTAACACAGCATTTAAAATAAGAAGCAAAAACAAAATAATATTTTAAGTCGTGTGTAAAGGTATGGACAATTTGCAAGCTAAAGCAAACTTGAAAACCTGAAACCAAATTGAAATCATAAGGGGAGGAAATCAGCAGAAAAAGGGAGAGAAGGAGATTTTGTTTTCATTACACACATTACAAATTCTTTAGGAGCACGTATCCCACATGCAATACTTCCCTTCTTTGTAGCTAAATATGACACAGCAGAACAGAGCCAATCCACCTCCTTCCAGGCTTCTGCCTTTTCTGTTCTAGGAATATGTTCAATATTTTCCCAGCAATTCTGCAGCCACATGTGCTAAAAGATACCAAAAGGTAACAATGAACATGATTCAAGCATTTATTTTCCCAAGTACAATGGCCAGTCTTCTGAGCAGGCAGTTAAAATGCCCCCAAAATCTCTCAACTAGCCCTGACGGGTAATAACCATGCATATATTTTTTTTTCCTAATACAGAGTTGTTAGAGATTTAATCTCTTGTTTATACTTCAATCCTGAGCAGGAATATGTAAAGTTACTAGGATTATGCAAAACTGAATAAAAAACCACCAAATGTGCCTGCACTTCCCTCATGAACAGTAAGAAGCATTCATCCAAAGGCAAGTGTAAGATGCATAGGACAACATTCAGGAGGTAACTACTCGACTGTGTAACTTCAATGCTACAGCTGTAGATGCCCTACTGCAGGAATTATGCTACACAAAAACCACCTCACCTGTTAACTAGTAAAGGGTTAAAACATACACGCTCCCAACAGTAAAACCTCAGAGTACTAAGTGAAGCCATGCATGGGAGAGGACATTTTCACGAAGATCCACCAAATACAATTTCTGAAACAAGCCATGTTTTTCCCACAGCAGAGAAACAGAAAAGTCAGACAAATTGCATACACTGTACTTGGACACGACACAAACAATACAAGCCAGAGAAACAGTTCTCCATTTCTCAGCCCATACAATTCTGCAAAAATCAGCATCAGTAAGAAGCAGAGTCCTCATTTAACAGTCAAGACTTAAGAGGAATGAGCAAAATTACAGGAGAAGATGCAGCAAGTAAGTTCTAACATCAGAACTGCATTCAAAGGCTGTGTTTCTAACAAATCACTACAAAGTTAATAAAATCCCAAGTTACACTAATATCCAGAGAACATTACCTCAGTCCTTGCACTTCATTAGCCTCAAACTACCCAGCTCTCCATGCTCAGCATACACTCATACACCACACTACTGAATCAGAACACATCGTTTGCTTAAACTACCAGCATGGGAGGGACCAGAAATTTACTGAATCAACTGAGACAACATGTGAAATGTGCAGTCCTTTGACCCAAGCATCTGATTTACTGCTGCAACTCTAAGAAGCAGAGATCAGAGTGTCCAGGAGTCTACCTCACCAGAATGCACGGGTGTAAGTGGCAGGAAGACCAACGTACATACCAGGAACAAAAAAAGAGAAGTGGCATCTCCAAAACTCTCACCTGGAATGTTCCCAGACCCAAGCACGTAAGGGTTATATAATGAGACAGTCAGCCAAATTTTTGTCCTCGACTGGATTTGTAGGAACACTTGCGTATATTTCCTATACTGAGGAGGATCACAAGGAAAACATCCAGAGCACGAAGTTCTACATTACATGTTCTTGGAAAGTGGCTTTGAGGGGAGAGTTGGGTTGTGTGGTTTGTTTTGGGGGGTGAGGCATTAAGGAGAAGCAGGAGGCAGCTGAGCTGAGACATCTGTAACTGCAAAATCTTCAAGACCATCTCTATGAGGAGACTACAAAATCTTTAGGGCAATCCATGAAGAGACTGTGAAAAACAAAAGCAGCTAAAGAGTTGTATCAGAGAAAACGCCACAGAGAACAAGCTGTCTGCTGGCCCTGCCTTGGGCTGTGTACTGGGGCTTGTCTGGATGCTCTCTACCTCCTTCAGACCCAAGAAAACAAAAGCGCTTGTCTGGAGTAACTTGTAAGAGGAGCAGAAATCACATCTATCAAGTCTAACCAATAGTGCATCACCTTTAAGGCATTGCAGAAAGCTGTTCAATGTTCATCCATAACACAGCCACTGTTTGTGACTCGTTATCCTCATGGATACAAGTTACACTACTAAAAACAACTGAGAATGAATCAGAAGCTCCCAATCACCTCTCCATCTCCTGCACTGTCAACAACAAACTCATCCCGCAGACAACTCTTAGAGGACAGCTTCGGCTTCTATGACCATGTGATGAGGTCCCATGTGCTGGCAGGTGAAAATGTAGAAGATTACAAGGAATTAACACACAAACGAGATTCTCCTGGTTGTTAACTCATGTGAAGAATATTTTACATTAGGATCATGAGCAAAACATCAGGAGTCCAAAGATGATATACCAGGTCAACCTCAAAAAGAGCCTGAAAGAACAAGTACTTACTCACAAAAGTTCATAAAATCTAGACAACCAATCCATCAGTATTAGATGTATGCATACTAATGTATGAAGCCCAAGAAAAGGAGCTAGAACTCTCTGAACGTGATTAAGGCTATAATCTACTCCATAAGAGTCCCTTTCCTGATGGAATACTAACACAGAGGATACAGTCAGTTCACAGAAAAACAAAAAAACCACAACAAATCCCCAAACAGAAACCAAAAAACACAACCCCAAACAAAAAACACAACAAACCCCCAAATAAATAAAAACCCAAACCAAACAAATCCAAGTGTCCAGGAGCATTATGCCCTATGCCCAAAGGACACAAACATCACAACTGCAGAGAGAGAGATCCTGGAAGTCTGCAAATAATAAAAGGAGGAAAGCTTGTGAGTGCCAGCAAGCTGCAAGCTTATTACAGACCATCAAAAATAGTCAACAGACAGGTGATATTCTTTCTGATCATGTAGAAGAGGAAAAAAAGCATAAAAATTCTTATTAGAAGGAGATACTAAGAACCTAGGCCCCTACTGAGAATGATTCAAGGAACTTACATTTTTAAAACACAGAAAGCAACTGGAGACACTTCCTTTAGGTGCAGCCAGTAAGAAAAAAGTGGTTGACAGTAAACAATAAGCGACAGTTTCACTGGAAGTGAACCATCAAGTCAAGAGTTACTGCAGAGGGAAAGGAAGGAAGAACAGCAAGAGACAGATTTAACATTACTAAACAAGAGCTCACAGAAGGCAAGTCTACAGCAAGGAAAAGCTAATTCTCAAATGACACAATAGATACAAACAAATTCAAGAAAACCAAGCACAGCAAGAGAATAGAAAACATAGCAAGAGAATAATGACTCAGAAAAAGCATGCAAAAGGACTAACAAGCATAACAATGGCAAGAGAATACAAGGGAAAAATATAAAAGGCTAAAGGCACAAAACTAAATAATTCTCACAAAATAGCCTGAGGCTACTCAGAAATCATTCTATCAGTATACTACTACTATTAAGAGATTTTCTCCATTACTAAATGAAGAGAGAAAACAGATTAACGAAGAACAAGTCCTCACCAAAGAGATCAACTAACAAGCAGGTGGCTACACAGTTAACACAAGTAAATGGGTAAAAATATCCACACAAAATCAGTCAGTTATTGGAAATGACCATACTTAGACATTTTCCAAGTTGGCTGCATCTGATAACACTCAAAAAAGTTGCTCAGGAAATCCTCGGAGCTATCCCAAAATCAATAATCCCATCTTTGAAAACTCATGGAGGATACCTTGGATAATCAGAAGCTTAGAAAAAGGTGAACTATATAAACCATTTCTTCAAAGCAAATAAATAACATCATCCCTCAAAAAATGACCCCAAAACTGATGGAGAAAAAAAACGGGTGGTGAAGGGCAGAAACACCTGAGGAGTGGCTTGTCTTCAGTTCCCAGAGAAGTTAAATATAATCAAATAAGTCTTTTAAGCACTTACATGATATGGAAAAAAGGAACAGCCACCCTTGGGTTTGCAAACACGAGCCATGTCAAAACAGTAACATTTTCTTCAATGAAAGAGTTACACACGGAAAGAAGAATAAATGTAACGGTTTGCTTGATTAATGTTTGTGAGTATTAAATACTGCAACTTTCTCATGACCAAATTAAACAGCAATATCTTAACGCAATTACCATGAATTTTCAAATAGACATTGGTGACCATATGCAAAAGAGGAGTCAACCAGGTCAGACTGTTGGAAAAAAGCTGATGCCACGTTGGGATGCATAGCTTATGTGACACAGGACATAGTCCTTTCACCTAACACTGCTCCGGGAAGTCTCAGAGGCACAACTGCAACTCATTCGGTCTTTAGGCCAGCCAGGAACAGCTGCAGAAAAGTCACGGCAGAACCACCAGACACAGACAATGTAACCTGCCAGGAAAGGCTGAAAGAACTGAGGACGCCAAGCTTATAGATCAGAACGCTGAGGAGAGAGTAAGAGTCAGTTCTCTCTATCCACAGCAAACAGAATAATCAATAAAATGTTTGAATTGCAGCAAGGGAGGTTTCTGTGCAACAGAAAATTAACTGCAAAGTATTTCAGGGCAAAAATAGGTTGCTTGGTAAGATCAAGGAGTCTCCATCAAACCGGTCATTTTAAGAGCAGGTTCAACAAACAAGTAACAAGAGTAGAATCAGCACAGTCTCCACTGGCCAGAAGACAGATATATGAATGAGATAAAAGTAAGGATCAAACAAAACTTGAAGTCAAGTCTTTATAGCACTGATAAGAGATTCTGGAATATTACGCTTGGCTGGGGAGTCAAACTTAAGGAGCTGGTTTAAAAAGATGGTTGCTTGGATTTAAGTCTACTTCCTAGAGTGCAATTAAAAAAAAAACCCAAAACAACTACAACAACAAAAAAACCCCACAACACAAAACAGCTGTACAGAATATCAATTGCACTTTTCAGACAAATCATCCCCCTTTTAATATGTATCAAAGTAGACAATTATCAGTACTGTTGTCCTTGAATATTTTAAAAGATAAAAAGCTCAGTAATCAGCAGGGTCTACTTGAGACAATTCACAAAGGGAAAAACAGGACCACAACAAAAACAGAGCCACGAAGCCCCCCAGCTTCAGTGTTCAGACTGCCTGCCCACTCACTGGTTGCCCAAATATGTGTTCTTCCTCACAAAGAGTAAAAGTGTGAGTGGGAAGATGGAAAAAAAAGACAGCCTAATTAGAAGGATAAATCCACACAGCAGCAGTAGGACACAGAGACATGCTTTCTGCCTTTCTCACCATTTTACAGTGGAGTTGTAAGCCTAACCAATACAACTTCCTTTCAAGTTGGCCAGCTAGCTCAGGATGTCTGACCACGACAACTGGTTTTCCATGAAGAGGAGCTTTCACCATCTTCCCTGTTCAGTACTGTCAGTCAAATTTTGCTTAAGAGTAAAGGAAGAATCACAACAACATATTGGAGGGGCAGACACAACAGGTGCCAGAAAGACACCTTCCAGTGATCCTCTCATGCCTTAATGACAGGGATTCCTGCTCCACTAAACCCCAGTAAAGCCCACTAAGCAGAGACACCTACAGAAGAAATAATCATCAGAGATAACTCCTTCTTGACCATGTAGTAACACTAATTAACAGATTACTCCTATAGTTATTGACACTCATGTCAGACATACCCCTACACAATATCCATTTTGGTGAAAAAGATAACGACAAGGACACTAAAAATTTACTACTAATAAAGAAGCCTTAAAAGCATCAATAAAGGCAGAGCCATTGCATCAACTATTTTTTGCTAATCATGACTTAACAGAAACACTAAAAAAAGCTTCAGATGTAACTTCAAAATTTAAATTACTCAAGCAAACTATATAAAAGGATGTATTTGTGGAAAAAGTGTCTGAGAAAAGACAATACAAGCAAAATAAAACACTGAAGAGTAACTTCCTGTTATTAAAAAAAAAAAAAAAGGAAATTCATGAGTAACAAGGAAACCATAGAAAAAATTTTTCCCACCAGAAGAATTCATCCCTTACTTGGGAAAACATTTAAAATGTAAAAATACAGTTTTCTGGGAATTATTTTTTAATATTAGGGCAATACCTCACATACTGAGGGCTGGAATGGGAGCGTTGATCTGCTGGAGGGCAGGAAGGCTCTGCAGAGGGACCTGGACAGGCTGGAGAGGCCCGAGGTTCAACAAGGCCAAGTGCCGGGTCCTGCCCTGGGGTCACAACAAGCCCCTCAGTGCTACAGGCTGGGGGCAGAGTGGCTGTTCGAGAAATGACTGGATGTGGCACTGAGTGCCGTGGTCAAGTTGACAGGGTGGTGATCAGTCAAAGGGTGGACTCGATCTCAGAGGTCTTTTCCAACCTAAATGGTTCTGTGAATCTGTATCCTCCTATTATAACACTGCACAAGATTTATCAGCTATGTCACCAAGCCAAGACCTCATGGAAAAAGCAAATGATAAGAGATGTTGACTTTCTCAGCATTATCACACACATAAACAGGGCTGGGAGTAACTTCCCTTGATTTTTTTTTCCAGTGTCTTCAGTTCAAGGGAGTTTGGAGAGCAGAGACACAGACTACAATGGACTTTTGCAGCTCAGCTGTCAAGTCATCAGGAACACCTGACTGAGAAGGTGAGCCAATCTCAGCAACAGGTAACATCATTAGGTGCAACACGCTGACTTCAGAGTTTGTTTCAAAACTGGCCTCATGTTTAGACAAATACTCATTTCTGTCCTTAGTCAAAAGCCACAAATTATGTGAATGTTCTACATGTATTTTAGGAATAAATTCCCACAGGCCACTACTAGCAATGTTTTGACAAACTCCCGGGGACCAGAACAATCGCCTAAATCTTACACAATCACTAGATTTTTCACCTGATTAAAAATAAAAACATAGGTTCAGAATTACTTTAAATATTGACAGAAGAATGTTCCTCTTCATTCTTATATTAAGATACAGCCATAAAGTTTAAAAAACCCCACGCAACAAGCAGTCTAAATAATCAAAGTATGTGTGATTAAGTGTCACAATTTCTACGTAATTCTGAAAAGCAGTCACCAATGGCAGCACTTCCAAAGCCATTATATAATAATTAATATTTAGCATAGTTACCATGCAATTTTCTCAGCACAAAGTTCCTCCTACTCCTATATAAGGTTTCAGATCCATAACTAGTGGAAAATACTGTACAAGTATGGTAGCCTTTTTTCCAGAAAGAAAAATAATTGCCATTTTTTTCCTCTGAAATAATAAGAATCTTTTTTAAAGCTTTTTCATACCTGAAAATTATGGAACTTCAACTTTGTCCACTTTTATTCCTGTGGTTTAGACTCCTATGATGCTAAAAAAAAAGCCCCAACCCAGTCAGCTTCAGGCTGCTGCTGCAAGCTGTCTCAAATCACAGCAGACACCAGTACAATTCCCTGCAGACTCCCTCAAAAGAAGCAGAGAATGACAGTATAGTGGAAATGAATCTTGAGAGCAGCCAGGGAAAAGAAGTGAAGATAAAATAAAGATGATCACACAGATAAAACTGCAAAGTTTCTTTGACAGTAAAGATGAGTTCTCTCTCTTGCTGGGTGACAAAATAAAACCTTAATTCATCTGAAGCCTATTCCAGTGAAGGTTTGGGTTTCAACTACACATTACCTACAGCCACATAGATAAGTTAAGGCCATTAAAATAAAATTGTGAAAAACTTCTACTGAACCTCAGCTAAACCACTAACTTGCCATCTGTTGTGGCAGCAGCTTATTGAAGATAAGCAGCCTGGAAGCATTATGGCAATTAAGAAATCTTTTGGTCATTAACTCCACACCAATTAAACACTAAAGGCTGGCAGAACTGTACTGTGGCTCAGAAGCGCTTTTTAAGGCAAACTCTTCTGTTCCCAATGGCTGTTTCCCTCTGAGACCCAGCGCAGCAAAGAAGCTTTAGGCATTTTCTCAGGCCCTTCTCTGGCCATCAGCAGCCATAACACACACGTGTGTGTTCTCCTAAAAAAAATTTACACACACACACACAATTTAGTTCATTCCTACACTTACATAGCAACCTCATTAACCCACATTCAAAAATATCGTATTTCAAAGAGCTTGGGTTGATGCACACCCATCTATGATCATGCACACACACATTCTTACTCACACATCTGTCCACCCAAGTGCTTCTGGAGTTGTGTCACCATTAGTGTTACATAAATTCAGAGCCTCATACCCATCCCTGTGAAATATTCCTTATAACAAGTTTGAAATAGTCAACTATTGGCTTTAATATTCTTTCTAGAATTTGAAAGAGGTTCCTTAACTTCTTGTAACATTTACAAACTAACCAAATAGTGTATAAAAACATGTTTACTCGAGGCATTTAAAAAATCACACTGCCTAGATCAATGGAAAAAAACCTGCTAATATTAGAAAATATCTGAACTACCTTAAAAAGAAAAGACTTATCAACATCAATAAGTACCTGAAGGGAGAGCGTCAAGAGGATGGGGCCAGGCTCTCCTGAGTAACAGGACAAGAGGCAATGGGGCAGAATCTTGATGCACAGAATTTCCACCTAAACATGAAGAAGAACTTCTTCATTGTGTTGGTGACTGAGCCCTGCAACAGGTTGCCCAGAGAGGTTGTGGAGTCTTTCTTGATGGAGATATTCAAGAACTGTGTGGAAACAATCCTGTGCAATGTACTCTAGGAAGACCCTGCCTAAGCAGGCAGGTTGGACCAGATGACCCCACTGGTGGTCCCTTCCAACTTCTGCAATTCTGTGTACAACTCAGTGGTACCATCACCTTCCTAGCTTAGGAAGAGCTAAAGCTATTGCAGCTATTGCTGCACACAAGGGGAAAGGCAACAAACGAACACCCCGCCACCAAAAACTAGAAAACAATCTTTGGCTTAAAAAAAAAAAATCATCTTAAAAGCAAAACTACTTCAGTCCCAAAATACAGAATAAATTGCAAAGTTTGCAGTGCCCACAGTCAGCGCAATGACTTCAACCATGTCAACATACAGCTGTTTGTATCAGTTCTCTCTCTTTGAAAAAAGCCTCAAAGAGGGAAGCTGGTGGCAGAGCGTGTTCAAGTCTGGCACCTCTGCCTAAAGCCACTTCTTTTGCTTGTAAGGAGCTGTCACTGATGCAGCCTGACAGCACAAAGCTCAAAGCAGAACAGGAGTCAAGGTAGAGCCTTATAGCACTTCGTAGAACACTGTGTGAACGTTACATTTAATGCAGTTCCCAATTTATTTCAGCACTGCACACAAGGAGATGTGTCCTAATACACAGACTGTAAAGAGTCATGGCTTGCATTAATTAATAGACTTCTTCCAGGAGCAGGATTCAATTGACAGCCTTCTTTACTTTGCTTCACCTTACAATGCTGATATAATTAAGTTTATTTTAGGTGTCACTAATGACAGACACTCAAAACCTATGAGTGACATGACCAAAACTTCTTAGTCAAGTTCAAAAAAACAAGCCTACATAAATGTCATGCTCAGCAAGTACCTTCAAAAGTCTTTCTTCCATGAGCTCACCTGCCCATTTCAAAAGGCTAAGCATATTTCATGTAACATCAATAATACTAGCTCTTTTACAGCTCTTTGTCCCCTCATTCACATTAACTACATCACCCAAAAAAAAAACAAAGCCATTTTAGCCACATTCTATCCTCCCAAAGACCCCAT
Source organism: Pseudotriccus pelzelni (assembly GCA_035584735.1). NCBI lineage: Eukaryota > Metazoa > Chordata > Aves > Passeriformes > Tyrannidae > Pseudotriccus > Pseudotriccus pelzelni. Next base: position 64,509,773 of record JAWMRA010000130.1, read on the forward strand.
CCTCATTCACTCCCCACAGACTTACTAACTTACCAGACCTGTAATTGCCACCTGTTTCTTCTGACATAGGGGGAGAATAAAAGTGGACCCAAAGAGACCAGTCCCTGAGAAAGCAATGTTTTGCTACACACAAAGTACATTCAAAGTGCTCTTTCAGGGTCTTGTTCAGATGTCAGTCTAGCTGGCAAATATCCATGTTTATAGTTCCTAAATGGTTGGTGGTGGCACAGAAAGAACATTGCATGGCCAGGGCTGGACAGGAACTCTGAGTTATGCTGCACCAGCTCTGGCAGCAGCCAGCCAGCCCTGCCAGCACACAGCTGTGCTAAATCCATCTGAGAGGCAGATTACTACCATAAATCCAGATCATGTATTAGCTTAGATGACCAATTTTTGATCAAATCTGGCTCAGGAGGTCAATGGTTGTAACACAACATGCCATAAGCATTTCCTCCCCTTCTCCATAGCTTTATGAGTGTCATAACTAAATGAGATTCACAGTATTGTAAACCTCCTTCAGCTTCTGATGCTGTAGAGAAACATGCCCTGCTACTCTAGCCTTTACTCTCCAGTACCCTTTCTGGGGAATAATTTAGAGGTTACTTGTGCTATGCTTGCAGATTTCCTAAAGGAGGCGAGACCTTAACAAGGGAGGAAAAAGAAAACTACACAAAAGTGTATTTCACAATTAATTCACTGTTGACCTCAAAAGTGTAAAAGCCTCAGTGTAGACTTCAGTAGCCAGTGTTCTTATTCCTAATTCAGAAAACTACAGATAGTTATGGGTCCATGGAGTCCTTCACATTTTTACAGGACAACTACTGGATAAAATTATGACAGCTAACTTATCAACCATATATTATTTAATAAGCAGATATCAATCACCAGAGTTTTACCTGCTAGTGCATGTTTTCATACACAACCTTCAGAAAGTTCACCTCTACAGCACATGTACAGATTTGTGATATAAACCAAGCACTGCCCAGTTCTCTACACTGTTTAGTTTTGCTCTAAGTAGAGAGGTTCTTATTTCCAAAAAGAGCCACAACTGACTTAGAGATCAAAGTTAGCAATGCTGACATTGCAACGCAACCCATGACTAAACTAGCACTTTTGATATTGTTGGCATAATTAATATCTAGAAGAACAAAGATGCATCTTAAAATTTGTATCTAGAACGGTGAAGTTCCCTTTGCTGCCAGCGAGACACTTCTATCCAGCCTATTACCTTTCCCTGAAGAAAGGAACAGCTATTTAGAGCAGCAAACACTGCCCCAACAGCTGATCACATCCTCCATCTGTTTGCAGCTCAACACAGACCACTGAACTGCTGCCAAAGCAGTTAAAGAAAAAAAAAAAAATCCAGCAGCTTTTTCCTAAGAGCAACTGCCATCCAGGCACACTCCCAGAAATCAGCCCTCTCTGTCTATTGCGGCACAGGGCTCCAGCCCTTCCCACACCAGCAGCAACTCACCTCCCACAGCCACATTCTGGGAAGAGTGGGAGATGACACTGTAAGAGACGCCCTAAAGTCCAGATGCCATGACTGACAAGTGTGCTCTACATCCAGGCAGGCCAAAGCTCTGGACTTAGAAATAACGAATTTTGGGACACTGTAAATACTTAGTTATTTATCTTGATGATAGGAGTCTCATGTTTTTGAAGATCCCTCACAATTAAACACTTGAAAAAGCTACTACAAGTCAGTTCAAAAGATCAGCGTGTGAAAGGAGGACTGTTGTAAAAATGTATTATGCATAGGATTTAACTTTGTGACATTCCACCAGAACTAACACTACAGAGGCGCCTCCAACCTATTGCGTTTTATTCCTCCAGGCCTGAGGAGAGACTATGCATAGGAATATTTCATGGAAGTACCAAGAGATTTTCTTCTGAGAAATGTCCTGTGGAGTCAATAATTTGTCTTGTCCCTATAAATAAGCAAAGCTACTCTCTCAGTTTTAACAAATGACCCAAAGGATCACTTACCATAATCCTTATGAGCTCCAACTATTTTTTTTATTTTATTTTTTTAGGAAGAAACCTTAACTGAACAGCCAGGTAGAGGCTAAGCGTGGCCTCCTACATAGTTTTTTCATACTATCTGACTTTGGGCATTCAGTTGGCACCACAATCTCTCAGGGTTTTCTTCAATAAAGAGTAGAGAGAGACGGCCACTCTACAGAGCAGTGCAGAACACGAGCGCCTTCCGCTCAGATGCCTGAGTGAGTTCTATCATTATCCGGAATTCTGAGATAGAGAAAACTACATTTGAAGCTCTTGCAAAAGAGGGGGTGTTGATTATTTAAGGGCAGGGTTCAAATACCCACTCCAAGTAAGTTTTTCATCAGCACTACACCAGTTCAACATGAACAACAGCCTCGAACAGGCTCACACGCAGACACACTAAGTTTCCCGCTAAAGCCCACTTTGTAAAACAGTGCTCAGACTAACTTCTGCACCACTAAAGAGGCTGCACACTCCATATTAAAAAAGTAAATATCTTGAAAATATTTAAGAAAAAATCCATACTTCAGGAAGATTGCTGTGTTACTCAGAGCTACCTTTAACACTGTTTCTAGTGTGTTTCCTCACACAGCTAGGAGGTGAAGGTCAATAATGTCACAGGCTGCCTTGAATTTTTACACTATAAACTTAAGTAACTCTTGTGTCAAAAAATAATGGCATATTTATGCAATTCTATTGCATTCTCAGACAACCCTCAATTTGGGCAGTTCCCCTAATAACATTTAAAACAGTAACATAAATGTCGTTTCACAGTTGAACTCTTCATTTGCATCACAAGAAATCTGGAAATTGTAGATTAGATATTAGCAGACAAAAGAACTGAAGTATTCTTCTAGCCATTTAACTCAAATTTTTATGTTCAATCATCCTAGGAAAAACTCATATATGGAATACTCTTTCTCAAAACAGAGCAGACCAAAGCTGCCTTGGTCACTATTAAAATTCAAAAAAACAAACCCACAAACCACAAGAAAGGAAAATGTAGTAGGACTGTTTTCATTACCTTAATAAAAGGGGATATATGACCTCCTTTTCCACCAGTGAAGGAGCCCCAATAAATATTAAATCTTCTTTGATTACCCAGATGCATATAAACCCGGAACACTGCCCTGTACATCCTAAGCAAAGCAAGTTTATTTCCCAGCTATTTCTCCCAATCATTTCTGCACAGCAGGTCTTCAGCAGACCTGTATTTGTTCAGGACCAGCCTTGCTACACGCATTATCAGGAACTAAACAACAAAGCACCAAGGGACTAAGCACCAAGCCACCACCAAACTGAATTTCCACATGCACTCAACTCTCTTTGCCAGGCCAGAAGACAGGCAGACTGGATCCCTTCCTCACACAGACTCTAAAGGATAAAGCGTCTGAGGGCTCCCCTCAAGATGGGATACCACCACAAAAGGATAAATGCCCTAACCAAGAAAAGAATGTTATATTAAGAACCTAAATAATCAGTACCTTCAGGTACTGTCTGAGGTCAAAAAACTTGGAGAAGAACTGGACAAGAACCCTGGACATTCTCTTCAATATGCACCTATTTCAGAACTAACTTTTCACACTAATGTAGTTCCAAATAAAATCAACAAGGTTTTGTTTCCACAGTCAGGAAACAGAAGTCTGGAAGGGAAGAGAGTCACTATGTTTTTCAGAGTAAAAGATTTCTCTCTCTCAATCTCACAAACATTTTGCAACCAATACAGCAAAGAATAAAACCCTTTGCCTTCACACCCAGAATCAAATGTCTCATAATAAAGCCAAAGGAGGATACTTAGCTTGTACAGATTAGACACCAGGGAGCCAGATGCCAATTTTTTGGGCACCCTTTCCACGTGTTTCATTTAACAATTCACAACCCATTATTCTCGCTATCAACTGATCACAATTTAGCAGGTGCAGGAGGCGGGGGAGAAACGGAGTGCTCGGGGATTGGATGGACGTCAAGGTCATGGGTACACACAGGCACACACTTCCCAGGCGCAGCGTTACTCGCTCTGACCGAACCGCTAATACGTGTGCCTGTGGCCCCAGACCTATTAGCTGAAAAATGCTGTAACTGATCATGGGAAGAAGCTAAGAAAGAGCTATTAATGTGAATGTTATGCAACCATTAAGCCTGTTTTAAAGTTTGAGATGTTCTAGTCCTCCTTCTAAATTAGCAAGTTAACTCAACCATACCATTTAGCCAAACCCTAATAGTTTCATCCCATTCCCTTACATCTCCTTTTATTAAAAAGAAAAGAGCATAACCTCTTCAGGGCAGGGACTGCATGTCTATTAAAAAAATAAAAAAATAATGGAGTCAGAGGAACAAATTTGCTACCTGACTGTCAAAAAGGCTTATTTTTCTTCAAGCAAGTGTACAGTGTTTAGAAGTACCTGCTTCCTCAGCCCGAGGAGCAGAGGTTACAATACCATTTTATTGACTGGCATTTATCCAGTTTACCTGAGCCTTGACACAAAATTGGCCAAAATAAGTTTGCTTTTGGAGCGGAGGAGGCCCTACACAAAAGCTGGCTATTCGCTGAACTTCTGAGCTCCTGACAAAGCTCCTCTTCTGACTGTTCCCTTTCTTTTGAATGTTTGAATCATGGAGGGGGAAGAGAGAACAGGGAAAACCTCAAATCACAAATCAAACACAGATATCAGGAAAACGCAATGAGCTACAAAGCTGCTGAAAGAATTGGCAATGTAGGGTCTGCTATGTATAGAATCTCTATTTAAAAAGCAGTTCTTTTAATAATAAAGGATTAGTCTAGTGAAAAATTTTATTACAATCTAAGACAGCTCTCAAATATAAGAAGATCTAACACATTACTACACTTGACAAACAATACTTTGAAAAATGCAAGTGAGAGAACTGTAAAATGGCTACTAAATTATTCCACTTAATAACACAAGATCAGTCAGGCCTGTAACAAAAAGTACTTCTGTAGCTGATCAGCCAAACATAACCACTCTTCACTCCAAAATACCTGAACATAGTAAGGAACAGCCAATTTTACTACAGTGTACCTATGAGTTATGCAGTGGTTGCTAAAGATAATCAAATGCCTCTCACAACACCAATAATCCAAGTCCATCAAAAATTTATAGGATCAAATTATGAAGGCCTGATGCAATGCACTACGGAATTAAAACAAAAACAAAATCAACCAACTCAACAGAAAGCAAGATCTATTTCTTTAAATATGTATATTTTAAAAAAAATGAAAATTCCTAGAGAAGTCCTGCAGCAGCACTGGACAATTAAGTGACTTGGTTTCCAATTCCAGTTAAACTTGACACAGTTACAGGTTTCCAAAGCTCATACTCCCTTGCACTGATACAGTGCCAAAGCACTCTTAATTTCACTATCACTCTAAAATATCTGACTGTGCTTCAGAGGATGAATTCGGATGCTATAAAGCACATGCATGGGATAACATACCTTCCAGGAAGATTCCATTAGGAGCTGCCCACTTGCATCCCAGAACAAGACTTGGCATGTACTCTAACCCAGAATTTAGCCTACAGTCTTAAAAAACCTCCAGATAAGATGTACAAAAACCTCAATTAAAATATATCTGTTAGCTCCAACAGGCTTAGCTAGAATTTCAGTACCAGCACACGCACCTCCCTCTGAACAACTACCGACACCCAAGACCGTGGACCACGCACAGAATCATTCCTTAAACATCCCGTTTCACTCTGTATTTTAGACAAGTTTTGGAAGAAACACCTAATAGAACATTAGCAGAAGGATGTGCCCATCCCATCCACAATGGATGCCCTAAAAAGAGGGAAGTGACAAAAGCTGGAAACAGAGGGAATAAGTAGAAAGCATTATGCTGTGCAGCAAACACTAAATTTGTGGAGGGTATATTTTAGCATAGAGTATATTTTACACCTTTTCAGAGATTAAACATTGAAGTTTGTCCCACAGAGCGCTGCCTGATGATTTCTCTTACCCACCAAAAGAAACGTTACAACATTCTGTGTAAGAAGAAAGTAAAGCAACTCCGGTTACTACTTTAAAGCTATTAATGTGTTGCTTACTCTCCATTCAGCCAAAACAAACATTGCACCCAATTTAGAAGTGATCACTCACGTAAAAGTTTTCTTTCTCAACTTCATCCAGAAACAACATACGCTGGGTCTTTCCCTCAAATAACGAAGTCTTGTTTTGACCATGTACCCTTAACTATCCAATTTTTATATACCGTGAAGGAGATCAGATTTTCACGTCAGCAACAGTCGTGTGATGATGCTTTAGGTTTCACCTTTGCAACAAGATTATCAGTGAACTTTTAAGTGCTGGCAATTTTCAAATGTCACCACCATTGGAAAGCTATTGAAAGTGTCAAGAAAGAAGTCACTGAAACCACTATGGGGGAAGCAACACCAAGTTTAAAGAAGCATGATGGGGTATAAGCATTTACCTTTCAAAAACTGACCACAGGGATTTGTCTATCCTCAAAATCTAATTCTAATATGCTGTTTGACTGAACAAGATCTCTGCTGGAGGTTCATTCTGGATTAACTAACTGATCTGTTTGACTGACTTCTGAACTCCCCATTTGTTCATCAGACTTCATGAGCACTTGCACCACCTGAGAAATTGAAATAGAAACGCTTGACAAACCGCATACACATCTAGGAGCACAGGCAAAAGAAGATGAATTAAGACAAAAGTCACAAATGCATTCAGAGTAACATGTTGTGCACACTTATAAAAGCATAAACATCAGTAGGTGCAATAGACAGAAGTATTCTCCCAGAAATGTAGTGCTGAAAGACTGTATTTAATTTTCCAAGGCACAATATACTTTCCAAGTTAAGACTCTAAAGACTAAGAAATTTTATTAGGAACTACCTAGTCTGAAAAAAAGGAAGAAACATGAAGTAGGCAGACTAGCAGCGACATTGGCTTTTAAGATAAATTTCAGAAAAAGGTCCACTACTACACATAACCACAAGACACAAACATCAAAATATTTCGGATAGTGGAGCCACATCAAGGTCCCACTCTGCATATCACTCCATTGCTTGTTTTATTTCCCTTGGCATAATGATGATGCTAAACAATACCTAGGAACCTGTGCCTGGAAAAGCTTGCAAACTTAGATGTAAAACAAAACAAGATGCACCTTCCTGCTAGAGGTTTAGTTAAGAAGAGTGTTTAGGGATGACTTGCAAAGTTACAAACAAAAACCTGCACACCTCTTCACCATTAGGCACATAATTCTTCTGGATATCTGAATCGCACAAAGACTACTGTCCCAAAAGGAAATTGTGCCTGAAATAAGTGTCAGATTAGAACAGACATACAGATACGGTTAATCTAATGTGGATTTTGGGTAACCAGGTATGAAAGCGTATAAAAACAAGTTTTAGAGGGGAGGTGGGGGCAAGGCAAAGTCAACCTGCCACCACCACTGCTTGTCGACCCAGCAAAACAGATGGGCACAAAACTACCTGGATAAGAAATTAATCGTGGTATTTCAGCCACGCTACTTCACAAAAGCCATTTCTTCTGTTTCCCCCTCATGTGCTCAACAAGTTTATGAGAGCAAGAGGAAACGGAGTAGGCAGTGTGACAGATATTGGAAGTTTGAAGATGCTGTCAGCAGGAAATGTTGCTGCAGATACAGGACCCCAACACAAGCTTTGTGTTGGCAACAAAAAATTTGAAGTAACCTTTAAGAGAACAGAACGTGAACTTATTCACTCTTTTGTCACTTAAGCCACAGGACACCTTCCTAAAAGGGCCTAATCCTCCAGCAATTTTTCTTGGGGGGAAAAAACCAAAACACTGATTAAACTACACAATCTGCTCCCAATAAATAATTTTATGAACTATTATGAAATAACGTAACAGATCTGAATTATTCCGAGGCACCAGAATGCAATCCACAGCCTAAGCTACAATGAACGCCTTACACTTAACAGCCAAGTTGTCTATTGCAAAAAGGGGGCTCAACGAGAAAGAAAAAACCCCACGCACAAAGGTGCATTTTTGTTTTCTCAAGGCCTGCCCACCCACTTCTTACAGCTCCTCCATTCGGGCGAGAGCGACCCGGCGGATGGGGGACCCAGGGCTCTCGGAACAATCCCCCGGGCGACGCGGCCCCGCGGAGGCCCTTCCCCCACAAAGGGTGTGGAGCCGCTGCCCGGCCCGGCCCGGCCCGGCCCCGCCGCCCCCTCCCCGCGACCCCCGCGGGTGCCCGGGCGGGCCGGGGGCGCGGGCGGAGGGCGCGG
>JAWMRA010000130.1:64518364-64543843 GCA_035584735.1 Pseudotriccus pelzelni
AGGAGGAGGAGGAGGAGGAGGAGGAGGAGGAGGAGAAGGAGGGGGGGAAGGGGCGCGGGGTCGCGCCGAGCGCCCGGGGCGGCGGGGCCGGGCGCGGGCGGGGCTCCCCGGGCGGCGCGGAGCGGAGCGGGCAGAGCGGGGCTGTCACGGCCGCGGGGACTCGCTCGGCCCCGGCGCCGCTGGGCAGAGTTACCGTCCAATATGGCGGACACAAGGGGAAAGTGATCCCCCTGTACGTCGGGGGGCTCCCCCTCGGCGCTGACGGGAACCCGCCCCGCGCGGCGCGCTGGGCTGCGTAGTTCGAGCGGGGCGCTGCGACCTGCGGCCGATACTGATGGCGGACTACGGCTCCCAACGTGCACCGCGGCCCCCGCCTGGGCGCGGCGGGTGAGCTCATCCGTCCGCGCGGTGGCTGCTGGGAGTTGCAGTCCCCCGCGCCGCGGTTGGCCGCGCCCGCCCGCCTTCCCACCCCGGTCAAGGGACTACAGCGCCGCCCGAGAGCCACGTGACGCCTTAAAGGGGCCGCCGCGCTCCGTCGTTGCCGCGGGGGGATGAGGCGTGAGGGGACGCGTGTGCTCCGAGCTTGGCGGGGGCAGAGCCGTTCTGAGAACACACAGCCCTTCAGCGCAGGGCTGCTTTGTCATCCTGTCTCCGTGCGACCAGCCCTCAGTACCCCACAAGCACCACCTTCCCCCAGCCCGGTGTAGGGCAGGTTGAAAATGGAGGTTACACCACACGCGTGGGGGCTGAGGGCACTGCTCTGCCCTGAAGAGCCCCGAGGCCGGCGGTGGAGTCACCATCCCTGGAAGTGTAAATGTGGTGCTTAGTGATGGTTTAGTGGACTGCCAAGTCCAGTTGGTTTAGTGGATGCCGTGGTTTACTGGTGGGCTTGGCAGTGCTGCATTAATGGTTGGACTCAATAATTATCTTAGAAGCCTTTTCCAACTTAAAAGATTCCATAATTCCATGTTGTTCTCTACAGTGCCCAGTCACAAGCCAGGCCAGAAAAGGTGAAACGCTGTAGCTCTGGGCTTTGATTGGACTGGGTGGCGTGATGCAAAAATCGTAGATGTGAGCACGTTAAGCCTGGTGATAACATCACAGAATCACAGAATCAATTAGGTTGGAAAAGACCTCTAAAATCATCGAGTCCGACCTGTGACCGAACACCACCTTCTCAATGCAACCAGGGCACTGAGTGCCTCGTCCGGTCTGTCCTTAAACAGCTCCAGGGCCCGTGACTCCACCACCTCCCTGGGCAGTCCATTCCGAGGTCTAATCACCCCTTGTGTGAAGAAATTCTTCCTGATGTCCAGCCTAAACCTCCCCTGGTGCAGCTTAAGACTATGTCCTTTCTTCCAGTTGCCTGGAGGCCGATCTCCACCTGGCTATAAGCTCCTTTCAGGTAGTTGTAGAAAGTGATAAGGTCATCCCTGAGCCTTCTCTTCTCCAGGCTAAACACCCCCAGCTCCCTCAGCGGCTCCTCGTAAGGCTTGTGCTCCAGATGCTTCACCAGCCTTGTTGCCCTTCTCTGGACTTGACGTGACTTTGACGTGACTGGGTGGAGTGACATTAAAATCATGAGCACATTAAACCTGGTGATTACTTAGGCCAGTATAAATTCCCTTCTGCAGTGTTAAAATTGGGAAGGCGTTGTGGGGTAGCGATGGTGGGTTAGAGAGCAGCTCAGGAGCACCGGCATATTTGCCTTTCATTCACCAGTGACCACACATGCTCAAAAGATCACAGGAAAAACAGCTCAGGAGTTTCGGGAGAGCAGTGGAAGAAGACACTAATTCCAGCGTGTCCTGCTGAGAGTTTGGCAGCGCCAGTGGAAGCTGCCATCCGTGCTGAAGCAGTCCCAGGCTTAGTTTGCCTTACTACACACAGAGGAGCTTTGCTTGTACACGCAGGCAGCTGTGAAACCAGGAGAACATGTTTGTTCGTTCTGTGGTCTAGTAAATGGGGAGTTTTTTGGGGGCAGGGCCATAGTCTTCATAAATGTGTTCAATGCTCAGCACTCCCAGTGCTGCATAAACAGCAAATAGCAGTGGCGAGAGCAGGGTATACAAAAAGGTATACAAAACTCAACTGTATGCGGCCTTCTGCTACAAACAAATAAATTCTAGGCCTTGTAGTATAAATTTGAAGTTTACTTTTCTTTGTAATGTATGGCATTATTTTCAGAGCTAAAATTTTTCGCTTGAGATGGTGACACACCTTATTTCAGTCTTATATAGGCCCATCTTTACCTGCCTTTCAGAATTATATTTTCACTTGAACTCTGTTCATTTAACACCATGCGTCTGAAAGAAAGATTACAGCTCTGTCAGTCTCTGTATCCCCTATGTATTACAGATAAAAAGCATTATTATGAGAAACTATTATAGTAAAATCATTCAACCATACAGGAGCTGAAGTGATGCTACTTAGTCTGACATCACAGCATTTAATTCCGATACTTTCATTGTGGAAACATAAATGTTTTCCTTTTACACCCCAGAAAAGAAATGCCATCCAGATGATTTTTTTTTTTAAATCCAGTTTTCAATATTAAAGAAAATTCATAGTGTGGGATAGTAAGTTTTTATAACTTGCGTGTGTCAGGGTCTTTTTTTAAACCTGCAGGTAATTATTAATGCTCAGGGAAATGAAGTACTTTTATGGTTTTGCACTGAACTCAGCTACCACAGCTCATTTTTAACTTACAATTAGCTGCTGAGCCAGAAGGTTGTTTTAGAAATGAACTTGCCACTTTGATGGTGGATTTGAATGTTTGTATGAACCGGAACAAAAGGCAAAGGAAATTAATTTGACTGCTGTGAAGACCTACAACTAAGTTTCTTGCCCCCACTTGAATCAAATTACTTGTAATGTTCTACCCCACCCCTAAGAAAATAAACTCAGTCATTTGAACAAACTAACTCTAATTTACCTCATTGTTAATCTAAAGCGTGGTGTTGCACTTCAAAATCCTTTGGGGTGAAAAATCATTTCTACTCTGAAAATTTTTCACGTTTTCCAGGAATGACATTTACAGAAACTCGCTGCATAAACAGTGCAGATCACTGCAGGGCTTTCCCGCGCTCTCCCTTTGAACCAGCCCGGGTCCATCAGCACTGTAATTTTCTCTGTGAGCCATAAAGTCAATAAAAAGCTGCAGAAAGAGCTGCGCAGATCACGCTTACCTTTCAGTTCTGCCTTCAAGATGCCAAGGTGGCTGGAAAATCTCAGTATGGTTTTACCACCTTGCTGGAATATTTGTGCTGATCTCCTGCTGCGTGCAGAGTGATGTCAGGAGTCCACACGCTGAACTGTTACTATGACTTCAAGAAAAAATTAAGAGATCTGCTAATCGTTACCATTCTTTAAATAATAGTCCCTGTGCCAGGGAGGTTAAAATTTATGGTTTCTCTAGTTTCAAGGGGTTCTTAATTATGCATTTAGTTCCCAATTTTGTAAGTGCTACTCGATGACATTAATAATAGACTGAAGTCAAAGGAGCAACTCACACGCAAGGCAGCCCTAAGAAGAGATTGAAGCTGGCCTTCTGTTCCCCACCATTCTGTAATTACCCTGATTCACAGAACTATTTAATTTACATTGCTGAACCTTTCTTTGGGGTCCCGATTTCCTCTCCATTTTCCCTCCACTTTTCCCACATTGCTACGGTGTTACTGACATAAACATTATAAAACTCAAGCATTTTGCCAATATAATTATTTGGCAACGAACACTGATTTGTCTTTGCCATCCAACAAGATGTCATTTTGTTAGTAAGTTCATTTTTCTGAAAGGCTTCTCTATAGAAGAGTGAACATGCAGGATCTGTGAGTATAGGGAAGGATCTATTTACACAGAAGTGAAAACACTTAGAAAACATCAAGCCCAGACACTTCATCTGCTGTGACTGTGAGCAGGGGCTGTGGCATTAGTTGATGTTGTTCATCTCCAGAGATTGTTGTGTCTTTTCCACAGGTTGGATTAAGAGGACCATGCCACAGCACAGCATGAGAACTAAATAAGGTTCTTCCAGCCTTGCATTTCTCTCCCTTTGGTATGAAGATCATCATAATGGTAAAAGATCCCCTCCGTGATCCGTGTACCAAATTCACATCCCACCACTCTTTGGGAAAGCACCTGGAGGTGACAGAGTTCTCAAAGATGAGCTCTGTCAGTGCTCTCACACATCATGTTTACAAACTGGCACGTAGATCACTAAAGCAGCTTCCCAGTATGTATGTACACTGACTACCTTGTAATCATCTTACCTCCAGTCCTCATACCCAATGCCAGAGTATCTGAGCTCCTTCTACATACAATGAGTATTGACAGCAAGTTCCTGGATGGCCTTTATGGAATCCTAGGCACTGCCTCCTTTTCAAAGAAAGAAAATGTTCTCAGGATGAGATGATCGATTTATTGGCTTTGGTTGAGAGAGTTTCTGGTTGCTTGGTGGGACTAAATGGAAGAATAATGCAAGCAGCATTGTTCTTCTAGCAAGGCTTTCTGTAAAGCAAAAGACTGCAGGTTTTCCTCTAGATGGCCAAAATTAGTTTCATTAATTCCTCTGGAATTTGTTTCACAGCCCAGATGCCTCAGCTGAGAAGACTTTATCTAATGCTGAAGGAGGTTAAGAGCAAAATAAAATGAAGCTCAAATGTTGGATAATAAAATTTCATTTCAGGAATTTTATGACCCCTTTGGCTTTATGGTTATTGGGTTTTTACTAGAAAATCTTCACTTGTCTGTAAACAACGTATTCTTTAAAGCACAGACATCTTGCAGAAAGTCAGATTTGCTCCGGATCACCCACCATGGAGAATAGTATCCCAGGGAAACCTTGACTTGGTACTTGCTGTAGCTCAGAAGATATATGATTCCTGGGTTCTTGTTCATGGTGCCTGCAATGACAGACTCCTGTGTTGTGTTGAACTTACAAGCAATAAATGCAGAAGCAGAAGAGCAAGAAAAAAATATTTTTTTCCTCCCAAATACGCCAGTAAATAGGTTGAACAAAGGTCTGTTCCTTACAATGGGAATGCTAGAATGTATATGTCTTCTGGACTGGTCTTAATTCAGCATCCTTTCTCCCAATATTCCTTTGATTCTCCACTTGTCCCACTTTGGAGTAGACTTTTTCAGCCTATTCTGAAGAATGCCTTTTGAAACATAACCTGCATTTTACAAAGCCTTACTGAATTCTGGCCACTGAAATATCAGTTATGTCATGTAATGTTGCTTCTCTGCCAGCTGACATTTTGCATCATGAAATACGGTGCATTTTCTGCATTAAAAAGCAACACTGCTGTCCCTTGTTAACTACTGAAGCAGCTACAAAGAAACAGTTTGCACATCAGTACTAAGACAGCAGATAAGCCTCTCTGCTGGTTCCAGTTTTGCCTACCTAGAGCCAGAGATATCCCTGTGTATGGGAAATGGCACCCCTGCAGGTTGCTGGCTGGAGGATGCCCTACCAGCAGTACCAGCAGCAGTTCAAAGTGAAGCAGAGCAGCTCAGACAAGTCTGTCCTCAGATGCTTTCAAACCCCTGAAACGAAGTGTGCAGGGAATGAAGTTTAGTCTCTCAGCTAGAGTTCTGTAAGAAAATCCAATTTCCACCTTTCAGCATAGGTGTTAACCAGCACGTTCAGAGCTTTGATGGTGTGCTGGGGAAGTGAAGAGGATATTTCCATAGTGTGATCTTCTCTATTCACAGAATCCCTGCACAGGAAGAAAATACATCAGCAGTTTCTTTGCTCACATTTTCGAGTCCTGCCTGCCCAGCCAGCTCCATGCCTTGAGGAGCCCAGGCTCCCCTCTTCCTCTGAAGGCCATGATCACTGGGGATGTTCACCTTCTTTATCTTTCCCTTCCATCATTACTGCCATTAATCCTTAGAGTTAAGCACTGGCAGCCATTCACTGATCTCTCCCAGCATTTTTGGTTGGTTCTGCCTGTCTGGTCCAAGTTATTCTAGTGGTTTTTCTCCTGTTTCCAGCCACTGCTGTATAACACGGTTTGAGACTCTTTTGACCCTTTTGTTTTACCTTTTAAAATATTCCAAATCCATCTATCAATTTTAATCCAGAGTATGACAACTGAAAGATCAGAACCTGCCTCCTGGCAGCCATTAGCACCTACAAACACACATCCCATTTCATTGCAAGTTGTACTGACAGAAGCATGATCTGCTTTTGCACTCTTTTATCTGGAGCTTTTTAACATTATCAAAATGAGCAATGCACCTTGTGAATCTTTCTTACTGTTTATCCTTCTGTTTTGGCTTTTAAATTTATCATCACAGGGAAAAAAAAGAGTATCTCATTGCTCTTCTGTCAGCTGTTTCTTCAAAATACCCCAAATAATTTGTTTTCCTCTATCACCGAGTCGTGGTTGTAGTAACAGATCTTGTCGTAACTTAAGGATGCTCAACAGAGCTCATGGATTATGCAGGTTTCCGCCCTATGTCTGATAAACCCAGCAGAAAAAAGGGATAAAAAATTCCAGTTTCCCTCTGCTTGTCTCTGAGCAATCAAGTTAATGAATTTTAACTGGCAGTTGTAAAGTAGTTGAGTCCAGAGTAACATTAGAGAGGGGGTTTATGGCCTCATGTCACCTTTCTTGGATGTCAGGAGAGAGTGAGTCCTAGATGGGAACATCTCTCCACCAGCATGACACAGGGAAATTAGCAGCAGTCACAGAGAGCACCTTTTCCCATCCTGGTTGACCAGAAAGAAGTGGAGAACTGGGGCCTCAGGACGCTGCAGATATAGCCATTAAGCCTGTCCAAGCCCACTGTACCTGACTACCTTCAACACCATTCTTAAAATTTTACTTATTATTGGGATGTCCCCAAATCAGTTTCTGGATGACAACGTTTTCCAAAAGATGTCTGGTCTCAGCCTTAAGAATACCAACTAAAAAGGGGCATACAGTCACAGAGAAAGTCCCAACTAAGGAAGCAAATTGCCCTCCCTGTTCAAATGTTAGTAATTCTCTTGCAGCCCAGACTTTGGATACAGGCTTGCCTGGCAGAGGGGAACAGCAGTGTTAGTGGTGCAAGGGCAAGGCAGGCTGGACTAGCCATGTCCTTGTCCGCTGCTGCCTTCAGGAAGCCCAGTGTCATTTTGTGCATCTGAAACACGTTCCTTCTTCATTGCACATTTTGACACCTTCCCCACTTACTGAATGAAGAACCCCTGGGAATGACCACCCGGGAGGAGGGAAAGGATGACAGCAAAATGAGGGCGCCTCCTGTCCTCACTTATGGGGTCTGTGGAGAGCGAGCTGGAAAAGCAACACAGGGATCAAACCCGAGCAATAAAGATTCAGTCCTGGCAGCACTTGGCTTGGGAAGGATCAGGGCATGTAGGCCTCATGGTGGGGCAGAAGGTGGGATTCATGTTCTGCACGTGGGCAGGCTGGGGGGAGCAAAGGCGACACTCACTTTGGGGAAGAATGGAAGCCATGGCAGGGCACTGTTTATTGTGGCACTGGCTTTTAGGGTGCCTTGCTCAAACAGAGTAGCGGGAACTCGGGTGAAGCTGATAATCCTGTGTGTCGTGTTCTTCATCTCTGCCTCTCTTCCCCAGCTCTTCCGCAGGGTGGGAGTCCCCATTTCTGTCCCCACCCTGAGCGGGCTCTGATACAGAAGAGATCCACCAAAAGCTTCTATTTGCTTTACAGGAATGGAGTCAAACCCCCAGGAGCCTGACATGTTTGCACCCTAGGCTGTGGTGCAGACACCTACCACCAAACCATGACGCTTTAGCTACATGACAGTGGAGGACAAGGCACCTAAACTAAGCTTTGTTGCCTTTGGCTCTGATAACAGGTTAATCCGGATCCCACAGTGGACACATCCAATTTGGAGCGAGGTTTTTGGCTGCAGAAGAACATACAAGTTTAAGAACTAAAAAATAAATAAGCTACATAGGAAAGTAGTTTCTACAAGCTGGTTATAGCAGTAGTGTGCAAAGGAAACCAAACCAATGCTACTGCATTATCTCAGTGACCTGATTAAGAATTTTTTTTAACCCGCCAATCACTTTCAGTCCCATTTGACAGGGGCAGTGATCCCCCAGGTGTGTCATCCTATGAGTTTTAGGCAGATATTAGCTTTCACGTCCCAGGCTAGTCCCACAAAAGGAAAAACACTTTCAGTGTCTTAGCTGTAAGGAGAGGCAAGAACCCACTGGCCAGTCAGCATAAAAAATGCTGCCTCTTGTCTGGCTAGGCAGGGAAGGAAATGAGAGAAAAGGAAAGAGAAATGGAAAGGGAAATGGAAAGATACAGATTCCATGGGAAACTTTGTGTCCTCTCTTCATAGAGTAGCATATTTCAGTGAAGACTGAGATTCAGAGGTGGCCTTGCTGAGATGACTCCAAGCCTGGGTGTTGGGGGCTAATGCTTAGTCCAAGATCAAAGATATCAAAACCAGCTGTGAAATTCCAGTCCAGACTGAATTCCTCACTGCAATAAGCATCCGTACTTCAACTTAAATATTTAGTTTGCTTGATGAGATTATTGCAACTGACTGGGCTTGCCCCTGGATTGTTGAATAATTTCCATCTTGCCTCTTTAAGTCCAAATCAGGTCTTTTAATCCCCAGAAAACTTGAGCAGTTAATATAACCATGTGTTCCAGAAAGATGCTGAGCACGAGAAACCTCATAGCAGTGAGTATAAATATATCTGGGTTTCATCTGCAGGTCCTTTAAGAGCTACCTGTTATTCTAACCAATTCACATCTTTTGCACAGTGGGGCTTTTTGCTGGATTGATATGCAGTTCAGTGTAAACAACCAATTCATGGCATTTATATGAACACAGGGTGTCATAACTCTGAGCTTCTCTCATCCCTACGAGGGAAATTATTCAGTGAAATTCCCCAAAGGGCAATTCACATTTGGATAAGGCTGGCATCACTCCAAGCATGGGAGATTGCCGGAGAAAGGGAATTTACTGGAGGAAGAACGAGAATATAGCATAATTTATCAGCTAAGAGCTGATCCTGCAGGGAGTGGAACATCATCTGCCTTGGTATCAGAGGAGAGACTGAGGCCACTCCACATCTCAGCCCCAGATTTAATAAACACTGACATGTTTGCACAGTATGTGCTTGCAAGAGGCATTTCTGTAAGTGCAAGGAAGCAGTTTGTGCATTAGCGAGGCTGGCAGAGGCATTTTCTGTGCCACTTCGGTATCAGAGTTGTCAAGTGCAACAGCAACATCAAAAGCTTCAGCAGAAATGGGCTTGTACACTGTTTCTGGGCACAAACCATTAGCAGAAGTCTACAGTTGCTGGGTTTCAGGGCTTTTGCTGGTTAATCTATTGATCTATCTATTTATTTTGAAGTAGTACAAATTACATGTGCACCAACCTGTACGTGATAAAAAAGGAACATATAGCACACATATTTGAGCATACCATTATTTTTAACCGCAGAGAGAAACCAGGACTTTTAAAGTATCCGCCTTCAGAGAGTGCATCATACCATCAACCACGTGCTGTTTGTTTGGGAAAGAGGTGGAACAAGGAAGGACTGGGCATTGCAAACACTGTACCACACACAAGCCTACCAGTTACAGTGGATGTCAAGAGGATGTAAATGTTTCAAAGGATGTAAATGCTTCAAAGGCAATTGCTCCATTGATTTCTGACTGTTTGATCCCCCTGGCAAATACTGGCAAACTAAGGCACAAAAGCAGCATCTTGCTTGTTTATTTCCTTCATTCCTTCCTTCCTTCCTTCCTTCCTTCCTTGCTTCTTCTTTCTTTTTTTCTCCCTCTCACCCCCTTCACAAGTCTTTCTCCAACACCTCCCAGATCCCTCCAGGTGCCCAGATAATTTTAAAGAATAGCAAGATGCACTTCAAATTTAAATAGTGAGAAATCGTTTTTTCAAGGATAATTTTTTTCCCATCTTGGCTAATTGAGCCAAGGCTGGACAAAAAACGAGACATTTTCTCTTCCCCCTTTTAAAGTATTTACATTATTTTAGGCAATTCATGCCAGCTGAAGTCAAAGGAAACAGGCTGTAGCTGGGTTTGTTAATGATAACTTTATTTATACTTATTTCTATCATTTATTTGTACTTATAACTATTTCAGCTTCTACAGGCCATATAACAGCTCCCTGTCTTTGGCTAATGAAGCACTTCTAGTCATCTCATTCAAAATTAATAATATGACATTGCTGTTGTTCCAGATAAGACATGGGTGTATTCTCCTAATTCTTTTATTTCTTAGTGACTAAACTGGAAACAGACTGGAACAAAGAAGAGGCATTTCATTACATGACTGCAAATAAATGGTATATAAAACTAATAAATCATATGCTTCAGTAAAATAACTTGCTTCTGTGAGAAGTACTGTATGCTACAGGTTTGCTTGAAAATCCTGCACTTCTCAAAGAAGGGTCACTTCTCTACATTTCAAGAAATTTTATTCACTTCAGAGTGCAAAAGAAAAAAAGGGAGAAATTGTCTTTATTTAAGAGTATGTGGTAGCCAAATGCATAGTAGATAAAAATAATGGCTAATAACTCAAATCCAGAAGGGGCAGCAGATTCAGCTTGAATGAATCCAAAAGCTTTGTCAAAGAGAGCAATTCATTTTTGGCAGCTTGAAAGCTTAGGAAGCTGGTAGGGGAAGGGCTGCCAGAAAAGTGTTTCTTGGAAGGAGACTTTATATGAGGATGACCTCTAGAAATCGATCTAATGTGGGTTACCCGTGGATGTTTCTTGTTGCTTGTGCTCTGGTTTAGGATGTAGAGGGTTGGGGTGGAGTTTCCTTTCCTGCCCAATGCCCTGTGTGGTTCTGACCATTTATTTAACCTCCTTGGGTTCAGTTTCCCTAGTATAAAATGGAACTAAAACTTGCTGTGCAAATCTTTCTTTCTGAGCCTACCTGGCATGGTGTCTTACTGTTTCCAGAATAAATCACTGGAGATTGCAAGGACCATATAAATCTGATCTATAAAGTAGTATCTGATCTGTGAAAAAAAGCTGCCTTAGTTGAACTAAGCCATCATTTCCTCCTACAAAACATAACAGTAACATCATGTAAAAAGCCAGTGGAGCTCTAATGGCATGGAACAAACCACTGACCATTTATCAAGTTCTGCAAAAAACTGGCGAACACTTCCACTGTTGCTGTTAAACTGAAGAAGTCCCATCTCTTTTGCCTACTTAACTTTGGTGAGTTTTTACAGCGTTTTCTTCTTTCTATGCCTGGAGGTCTGGTACAATGAAGACTTTCTCTAACCCCAGCTGTAATTTTCGGTAAGAACAGAAAGAAGAGTAGAAGTGGAGGAGAGGAGAGAAGGCCATCCCAGGCTCTCAGCCAGCACCAGAGACAAATGCTTGTGTTTTTTCATTTGCTTCACTCTCTGTGGATCATTTGATTTCCTCAGCTGAGGCAGCCTTCAAGAGTCAAGGTGGTAAATTAATCTGCCTGCTTTATGGTTTGTAGCCATCCTGCCTGGCTGCTGAATTGCTCTGTGTGGCCACATCTTTCCTGTGAGGCTTACGGAGATACGGAGACACCACCAACATGCACACAGCCCCGGTACATCAGCTGATGACAGATTCTCCCGGCTTTATCTCCATGAAACTGTGCCCAGAAGTTGTTTGCCTCCATCTATGGGGCATCAGGTTTTGACAGTCCCTACTGGTGCCGCATGTGGCCACTGGCACCAGGAGGCACTCACTGCCTCCCTCTGAGCAGCTGCCAGTGCTGAGTGCTGAGGGCTGCATGTTGTGAGCTCTCAGAGTGGCCAGTGCAGTGAAATTCACATGCAGTCAAAGCAGCAAGCGTGCAAAAGCTCGACTTCCACTTAGGGAGCAGCCTCTCCACCTTTGACCCAGATGGCTTTTCTGTCTCATCAACATCAAGCATGCAGGTAAATGTCTTTTCGGTGTCAGGAGTGTTCTCAATACTTTTCACCTTGAGTAAAAGCATCCTTCTGCCTGCAAGCTGAAGATATCCTTGTTCTTGCAGCTCCCCTGTATCACCTCGAGAAATATAGGTATGTGCAAATATGGCAGATAGCTGACAAGCTGAAGACAGTCAGTGCTTGCTCCTTCTGACCCTCGGTCACACAATCTCTGCTGACCTTCTGCCTTGTTTCCAGCTTCACGCTCACTAGAATCCGCAATACTGTGTTTTGCAGTGAAAATATTACAAAGTGCAACTCAGTTAATGAGAAACACAGTGCAGTCAGAAGCACGTGTAGCTTTCATGTCACCACAGGCTGCAACACTCCCTCAGCACGTGGCATCTCCCCCAGCCCTGCCATCCCTTTTGCACAGGATAGCTCTTGCCAAATTCCCTGGTAATCAGATAAAACGAGCAGGATCCCCTCGGTTTGCAGCAGGACAAATGCTATGGGACTGACCCATGTCGCAGGTGCCTTTCCAGGTCTTTAGATTGTGTTATCTATGGCAGTGGGTTGGAAGGGATCTCTGGGGTGGCCAAAACATCACCAAGACATCACAGCCAGCCGTGTGGCAGCCAGCAGAGCTATTCCATGTGCAAGTGAGGGTGTGTGACAATACTATTCTTTTTTCCTATCAGGATTGCTACTGCTTTTCTGCTTTTGCCGTTAATGAATCCACCCTTTCCATGAGAAGCTGTATGCAAGCATCACCATTTAGTCTATTAACAGCCTTAGATTTGCAGGCAGTGAGGCCATTCCTTAGCACAGTGACATCAGCTGGTGGAGGATGTGATTTATTTTAGCACGATGCAACTCCTTGCAATCAGAGTTATGTTGCTGCAGTGGCCACAGGCTCCCTCCACAATGCAGAACATTTTGACGCAGTGCAAAGACTCCTCCTTGCGATAACAAAGGCAGCGTCGAGAGATGTGCTCGACAGAACTCCATCGCTGATATTAACAGAATTCTTGGTCCCAAACTGTGCTCACCCCACTGCCCCACCGTGCCCAGGGCTGTGGAGTCAAGGCTGACAACTGCCAGCATCAGCCCATGTCAATATGCCTCCACCTGGGTACTGTTACCTACCACAAACAACAGATTGAGAGCTCTTGGGAGAAGGGCAATGCCTTTTTCATTTCTCTGCAAAGCACCCCACTCTCCTCTGGACACTGCACAAAGCCACTCTGCCGTTTCCAAGGCGATGCCTGGAGGTGAAGCCTGTTATGTATTCTGTTGCAGGTAGCAGCAGCTGTAGCTGAGAGATGCCCTTGGATGGGCCATTGTTTGAAAGGAGGTAGGAAAAAGACAGAAAGAAAAGATCTATTTGTAACCATTTTTTAAAGACCAGTGAGAGGAAAAAAAAAAAAGAAAAGAAAAGAAAAGAAAAATTAGGGCATTTATTGTATGAGATGGTGTTTTCTAATGCAGTTCAAGTTCTTGCACCTAGGAATGAGCATTGTATCTACATTGTAAGCACCAAAAATAATAATTTGATCCTTGTTTAGCTCTGTCCTGTAAGGTGGTGGTTACAAATGTCGTTTATGCCGAACATTAAGACTTGAGTTTCCCGAGGAAGACTCTGATTTTAAGGTTTCTAGCTTTATAAATCAAAAGGTGTATGCTCCTTCCTGAGGTTTCCTTAGAGTTAAGGGTTTGCTGTGGGTGCAGCACTTCACCCCTTGCTGCCTCTGGGACCCCCTGAAATCTTGGGGAAGATTTTCTGAATTTTAAAATATCTTTCTGAAGTTTCTTCCTAGAGTTTTGCCACAACCCAAAAGTTACATTATTTTAAGCCTGATTTACCTTCCTTGGAGTCTTTCTGCTGATCTCCTTCAGCTCAAAATTTCATAATACACTGAGGATTTGCAAGCAGTAGTTTTCTAGACACATTTCAGGTGGTGTGCTGGGAAAACAGAAAACTAACTCCAGAAGATGCTTGTCTCCTTTCCTTCTAGTAGTTCCATGGGGAAACCATAACCGTATACTGTACACACTTGGATATAATGGGCATTTCTTCAAAACATTAAAATCTCTTCTTGCATGATAGCCGTTGATGTCCAGCTAGGCTTCTGTCTCCCTCTGAGCAATCAATGCCAGACATTGTAAAGGATAATTGATAAAGCCAGTCCTGGGCCTCAAACACAGGCAATTTCTAGGACATCTTTTCCCAAGGCAGTTTTATCCAGTCCCGTAGGATTCAACATGCATTTGGACAATGCTTTCAGGCACACAAAGGTGGCTGTCCTGTGCAGGACCAGGAGCTGGACTTGATGATCCTTGTGGGTCCCTCCCAACTCAGGATATTCTGTGACTCTCTGCAATGAGGGCAGGGAGATGGAAAGCGGTAAAACAGCATGGACTTTTGAATTGCTGTTGTCAGCCCACTGAAATTGTTCTGGTGGTCAGAACAAGGCAAGGTCAGCCCCAGCCTGATTAAGAAACTCCCCAAGACTGGAAAACTGGGAGGGAGGAGGATGGATGGAGGTGAAGAGAGCTCTGGTCATCTCCCCTGCTCCCTCTGGTCCTCACCAGGAGCACAGTACAGCTACGGTCGTGCAACCAGGCACCCACTGAGCTGGAGATCTTCTCAAGCACAGCCTCTGATGCAATGGAGACTTGCAGAGGCTGGACTGGTGCCTCTGGTGGTTTGGGAAGCAAATGAAATGTATAAACGATCCAACACAGCAGCATTTTTTTTTCTAACGTTAGAATGTGATAGACAACAAATGCATTGGTGTCGGTGTGAGCTGTGTGGTTTATTCCTCCCCTTCTCAGGCACGATCCCGCAGGGAGCACCACCATTCCCACAGCAGGATTTGCTTTGCAGAGAGAAGAACCAGGGAGACTCTCTTGCTTTGCAGGCAAGATGCAGGGGATGACCTATATTGCAAGAGAGGCACGCCGGGGCAAATTCAGCAGTTCACAGTTAACTCTGTTGGCACTGCTTAGCCTGGCACGGAGCAGAGACAGTGTGGCAGGGCTTGACTGCCCGTCTCGAGGTGGGGGCTGTTCCCATCCTGGCTGTCCCCACAACAGGATGGCAACCAAGCAGGGGCTGCTGGCAGCTGTGGTGTGGTGCCTGAGCATCAGCATGGGGTGCTGTAGATCCTCTGCCTCCACATCTGGTGGGACAGCGCTGCGTTGGGTCGTGTATTTGTTATTTGTACCCCGAGGAATTAAACCAGGGTGTGGTAGGGGAATAGTGGAAGTATATTTTCCATGGAAAATTATGAAAGCCACCAGTAAAATCAAAACCACACTGACACCTATGCTGTGCAAATCCTTGGCATACAGAAGCTCTGCTTTCCGTCTGAGGATAGGCGTATTTATGTACTGTGCTGAGTTCCAGGCAGCACCGTGGTACACCCAGAGGGCGCAATCGGCATCTGAATTAGGGTACAAGCATCAGTTCAGTGCATTTTGTGCATATAGTTACTGGCAGATAACAGATTTACTAGACATTTCTTCTAACTGGCACGGGGAGCACCAAAGAGCAAGAAAGCTGTTTCAAAACAAACCTCTCTAGACACTTATGTCTGTTCATGAAAGTTATGGCCTTTAAAGCAGTCTCCCATGTACTGAACTTCTGCAACATGTTTGTTGTTACTGATTTACAGTTCTTCCAAGTGCATTCAGGGCTTGCGAAAAGGTGCAACAAGGCAGCGGAGGACAAAGGGAAAGAGGCTGCTGCAAACAAGGGCTGTGCTCCTCTGCCTGGAAACAGTCGTTCTCCCCAGCTTGGGCTACACCACACAGCGCTGGGGGCTGCGCTCCTGCAGCAGCTACGGGCATGAAACGAGGCCCTGCCCTGTTCCTGGGGGGCTGTTGCTGTTGCCCTTCTCCCTTTGGCGGCTGGCTGTGCATCTGTATCACCGGCAAGCACCACTGAGGCCTCAAATCCTGTGTTCAGTTTTGGGTCCATCACTATAAGAAAGACACTGAGGTGCTGGAGCATGTCCAGAGAAGGGCAACAAAGCTGGTGAAGGGTCTGGAGTACTAGTCCTATTAGGAGCAACTGTTGGAACTGGGGTTGTTTAGCCTGAAGAAAAGAAGGATCAGGGGACACCTCCTGAAAGCAGGCTGTAGACAGCTGGGGATTGGTTTTGTCTCCCAGGTAACAAGTGGTAGCACAAGTGGAAATGGCTTCAAGTTACACCAAGGGAGGTTTACATTGGATGTTAGAAAAACTTTCTTCACAGAAAGGGTTGTCATACAGAGGAACAGGCTGCCCAGGGAAGTTGTGGAGTCAACATCCCTGTAGGTATTTAAAGGATGAGTAGATGTGACACTTAGGATCATGGTTTAGTGGTGGACTTGGCAGTGTGAGGTTAACAGCTGGATATTAAGGGTCTTTCCTGGGATAAATAATTTCATGATTTTGGCACTTTGCTTGGAGAGCCAGGAGGTTTGTCTGCCTCTACTATAAATGTGGACTCCCATCGGTGTCAAAACTCCAGGATTCATAGGAATACCCCTGTCAGGAACAGGCCCATCACTTGCTTGGCCGAGTCAGGGCGATGAGGGAACCTGGTGCCTCCTCTGCAGCCGTCACCAGCTTCCAGCCGTGCCCGGGGACAGACGGTGCCACTGCTGCCCGGGAGCTGGGGTAGGAGCACCCACATATTTCATGCAAGAATAGAGACACTGTATCCTTAATCTTTAGGGGTCTTGAAATGTCAGGTTAACTTCGGAGGGGCTGGTTTGCAAACCCTGAGGAAGGCAGGAGAGAGGTGGAAGTGCTTCCCTCTGCAGTGGAGGGGCTCAGAGCAGATGCTCGGACATGACTCGGGCTGACAGAGCACAATTACCTGAACTGGCATTTCTCCAGCACCCCAGGATTAACTACCAGGTTCACATGAAACCTATTACCTCCCAATAGATAACATTTTTAGAGTGTTAATTTATTTTCCTCTCCTCCTCTCTTCTTCTACAATTTGCATTATCAGTTGCTAAATATATTATGGCATTCTTTACCCCAATTCAGCACTTCAAAGACCTCCCCACTGCAATTTTGTAAGTAATTCGCTACTTGATCTTATAACTCAAGCACATGGTGTCAACCACAGGAATTTTATTTCAGTCCAAATCACCATGCTTTTGAAAGTTAATATCCATTATTTTCCTCTAGTAGCATTTCATCTGCTCTACTGCAGTAGAAAGAAAATATTTCCATCTAGCTGGAACCATTAGGTGGAGATCTGTGTAATGGAGGCATCCCAATGCTGCCTGTTACTCTCTCCTTTGGAGCTGAAGTTATTTGGAAAATATGAGTGTTTACTTTGTTTACCTCTCTAATCTGAGGCATAATTTTTTCTTCCTCATGGACCGTAGAGAACACAGAGGTGATTGTTGTTTAAGCACATCTGGCATTTTTTTCCTCCAGGAAAAAACCACGATGTGAATTTATAACTCAGGAGTCCTCAAATCCTCGCTGGCCCATAGGTGACCGGTGTGGTGGTGTGCACCACAGCACCAGTGACCACCTCTGTGTCAAGCAAATCAATAGGATCCTGGCTTCTATGCACAACAGCTCGGAGAAATTCCTGTGCTCTTGTGTGCTGAGAGAAGCCATGAAGCTGCATTCTCACATTCTGACCCTTTTGCAGCACCAGCTGGATAGGTATGAGCAAAACGTGCCAGCAGTTGCCAGGGTTCTTGGGGAAAGTACCTTTCTGGGTGGCCTGCTGTTCTGAACAGAGTCTGGTCTTTGCCTCTCCAAGTCGCAGTGACAGCACTTTATGCTGTTGGCAGACTCTTGTCCTTCCTCCAGAAGGAAAGTGGCTTGCCTGGCCGTTGCTCCTGGTCTGGTTCACTCCAAGGTGCCACACCTGGTAGTTGAGATGCTGGAATGCTGCAGTGAGAGAGACCCCCAGTGGGACACACTGCTTCTCACCCTGAAGGGTGCTCAGATACTGGACAGAGCAATTACTATGACAACAAAATTAATATGAATTAAAATCAGCACTAATTGAAATAAATCTGAGCTAGGAGGGGAGGAATTCTTCTCTGGGCCCAGCACAGGAGCTCACAAAGCCCCATGTATTTTGGTGTAGGGAAGTCAGCAAGAGCTGAGTGTTGTGTGTTGGTGTTCTGCACTGGGATATCACAATCATGAATAAAAATGCTCTTCAAGAAAATACTTAGCTCTTGAAGAAAAATATTTTTGTTTTGAATTATGATGCCCTTACGTAGCTCTTCATTAAAAGCTTCCCAAAAAACTCTGATAGGTGCCTTATTTACTGTTTTTAGAATTATTTTTTTTCCCAACAAAGGCAGGAAGTTCTCCTCCTGGGCCAGCAGTATTTGCAATCAAGAGGGGCAGCATTAAGAGCATGAGTGACCACTGCTAGGATACGAGGTTGCCAACCTTGAGTGTCCCTTCAGACCTTGCCCCAGACTGCACTTCTCCCTTTCCAGCACTGGATACTTCCAAGGGCTGGGTAGCCCCTGACGGGGTCCCAGCTGACTCCATTGCTAAATTCAAACTGCCCTTCATGGGTTGTATCATTTTTCTGTTCATCTGTCCACTTGTGTGTCATGCAGAGGTTTCTTCTCATCTCACACGTAAAAGGTAAGGTAAGATATTGGTGAGATGCCTGACTCACAGCTTAGTGCTGAAGGAAAGAACCACAGCTACACATTTTAGTGTTTGCCATTAACCTCAAATAATTGCTTCCCTCTTACTAGGCCTGTTATTGCAATAAATTTCAATATACTAAATACTTGTACTAAATCCTGTCTAACACTTCCCTTGTTAGGCTGGATAAAAGTCAGATTTCTTCCATACGTCCCACCAAAATCCCTAATCATCTCCATTGTTTTTCTCTTGGCTTCTTTAATATTACCAGTACACAGCTTAAACAGGAACTGCCAGCTTCCTCATCAGCCTTAATAACAAGTGTTTAATAATTGCAGGTATAATTATTCACAGCACTGACAAAATTTGCTATTCACCACTAATTTCTTCTAATTACTGAAAGCAGAAAGCAAAAGTAGACTAGTTAGAAAGACATTAATTTTTAATCAATTTCATTACTGTTGTTTAATGAACAAAATCTGCAGCTCAGTGTTCCAACATTTCAATGCAATATAAAAAGAAAGCCCGCGGGGTGGTGGGTTGCATCAACAAGGGCATCACCAGCAGAGATAAAGACGTCATCATCCCACTCTACTCTGCACTTGTCAGGCCACACCTGGAATACAGTGTTCCATTTTGGTCTCCAGAGGCTGCAGAGGGTCCAGAGAAGGGTCAGAAAGGTGATCAGAGGACTGGGATGCCTGGCATAACAGGAAAGGTCGGGAGAGCTGGGTTTGTACAGCCTTGGGAAAAGAAGGCTTAGGGGACACCTCATTGCCATGTTCCAGTTCTTAAAGGGTGGCTACAAAGAAGATGGAGACTTCCTTTTTACGAGGAGTAATGTGGAAAAGAGGAGGGGTTATGGGTACAAGTTACTCCTCATGAGACTGGACAAAGAAGGAAAATTTTGTACAGTGGGAGCAGTCAGTCACTGGGATAAACTCCCCAGGGAAGTGGTGGACTCCCCAGCACGGGATATTTTTAGAACTCAGCTGGACAGGGTGCTGGGCTGTCTTGTCTAGACTGTGCTTTTGCCAAAAAAGGATGGACCAGGGTGCCTTCCAACCTAGTACTATATGATAAGAAAAATAAAGTCATTGGTGGTTTACATGCACTTATGCTTTGGATTTTGGTTAGAAACACCCAGACTTCTGTCAGGGTGTGTGCCCACACCAAACAGCATGGTACCAGGCAACAGTGTATTTCCTTACCTTGGTTTCATACTACTGATATGTTTTGATTAATCCCACAACCAGAAAACAGGGAAACAGGGCACAAAACCCTGCACGAAGGATTAGCACAAAACCAAGTCTCCCTTGGGCTGTCAGCTCCTCCTGCCTGTGAGGTCAGTGCATCCGAGGGGATGTTTCCCAGGTGTCCCCACCTGGGACAAAACCCTTTTCCAGGAGAAATCTGGCAGCAGGGTGCAGTTTCCCAAGTCACACAGGACGTGTCAGTGCTGGAGGGTCTCTCTCGAGGGATCTGGGATGATGCAGCTGCAGCACGTGAGGTGAGAGCAACATAACTCATTTTGGGGAGATGAACCCCAGCTGTGGGAACCCTGCCTGTCCAGGAACCAACCCAAGCTAGGCTGTCAAACACCAGGCTTGCCCTAGTGACAGCCTAAAACTCTTCCCAAGTGTTGGATCTAACCTAAATCAGACACATGGAGTTTTCTGTCCTAGCGAACTGCCTTGTGTCCTGGTCTGACTCGCCATGGCTCTGTCTGGGCATCAGTATGGCACGGAAAAGGGGATGCAGAACACAAACCCAGGACCACAGGTATTTCCCAGCCTATAAACACAACACCCTACCTAAGAGATCTCTCAGATATTAAGAGTGTAGCCTTGTGAATGTTTGATAATTCAGATGTAAAAGCCCAGAGGGATGACTGAGGGGTCAGAGCTGACAGTCTCATTCCTGTCCAGAATACCCAAACATTACAAGTTCAGCTGTAAAATCAGTGTATGGGGTAGTATAGATAAATAAATACATAAACATTTGTTTTCAAAACAATGTAAAAAAGAAAGCTTTTTCTAGGCATCCTAAAAGATATGAAACAATAATAAAATCCTATAAAATATCTAGGTAGCAACGCTGAGAAGTAACAGGAGTATACACAGCTTTCCATTTCTTTAATATCAAACCCATCCTACTTCCCTGCCATTTCCAAGGAACTGCTGTGCCCACGACACAATTATTTCATTCATCTCTTCAGATGGATAGGCACTGCCCTGCACTGGCTCTGTGGAAAACCACTGCTGCCAGAGGGAGTGGTAGGTTTGGTAACCAGACTTTTCCCTTGGCGTCCCTGAACACGTAGCAACCAACAGCCCTGCTTTCTCAGGGGAAGAGGCTCCAAAATGAAGGCTCTGCCTGATTTCATGCCTGGGAACCAGGTGGCATTTACTGAATGAATCCCCAGCCTCCAGTGCCATTTGAATTGCTCCTCGCTGCTCCTCCCCTCCAAAAACAGCTTTGGGGGACAGTTTGCAGCTCCTGCAGGTGGCTGTAGAGGTTCATGGAACTGGCTGATTTTCGCTGGTCAAATAAAATGAATAACTAAGATGGATTTTAGGGTCCAAGCACCTCCAGCTACAAGTCTTTCTGAGCGATGACGGCGACAGTCACGTGGCTGAGCAGCACTTTGTTCTATGCAGTGCTCTCTGCCTTCAAATACAAGAGGCAGGAGAAGGCAAAAATAAAAGGGACACTGGATGGCAAATCTAATAAACTGTTTCTACTGACAGAGAACCCTCAGTATGCCCAAAGCACTTCAAATATGTTTAGGCAGAAGTGTCAGAAAATCAGTCTTTTGTAAGCATTTCTTCTAATTAGGTCTTTGCAATTCATGAGGCCTCATGTTGAGCAGACAGCTCTCTTCCCAGCGGAGTCCTGGCTGCTCCTGCAGCCCTATGTTCAATTTGCTCAGCTAAGGGGTACTAATGCTTCAATATGCAGCAGGCATTTTCTTAAATGTTGAAAGGCTTAAACAAATTATAACCATCCTATAATTTGGCAGGTTAGAAAAGAAGCTTTTAAAGAACCTTGTAAAATGAATGACTTAAACGTTCACCCCGGGCTATTTTTAAAATTCATTTGTCTGCACTCCAGTGAGGGGGAAGGCACAAATATATGCATGTTCCAGGTCCAAAATTTTGATTTCTGAATTCATTAGAAATAAGCTACAATCTTTGTGGTGACTAATAAATGATTTGGGGAAATGGTGTTGTAACACTGGTGACTGAAATAGCCACAGCTTCATACTGTTCCTCTACTGGGCAAGACTCGAAATTAAAATTATGGAGGAATTTATGGCAAAGGAAAGAAGCTATAGCACACCACCTTCTTGCATCAGAGTTTTAATGACTAACTTCCACGCTCCCTTCCACTGCACTATGTGCACTTTTAGTCACGCTACTTAGCAAGTGCCCACTTGTCACAATGCTGCAAACCAAGATACGCAAAAAGAGCTACACAGAAGTTTGCATAAAGAAAATAATGCTGGTCCATCTATCCCATCCCACAGAGCCACAGGGCACCTGTGCTAGGTGTCTCTGCCAGGAGCAGTGTGAAGTCACGGAGCAAAGACCCTGCCTCAGTTCAAGCCGGCACCTTCAGATGCCCTGTAGGAGTGGAGGGTGCTAAGCCAGAGATGGCTTCCTCTCTGCCACCACATATGCTACTGAGGATTGGGAAGGCAAGAGGAAATCACAGCAAATATTGAAGAGAACAGCACTTGCTAAAAGGAAAAGATATAAACTACTTCTAGAGAAAGAAGAGGTCCTTTTCCTTCCCTGGAAGGCAAAGAGAATCCGTCACTAAGTGTGAATACATTTGGTGCACATCCTGTAAAACAAGTTTCAATATAAAGAATAGATATGTGTTTAAAATTTGTTGAAATAGGTTTAAAAATCTCCAATTGCTCGTATAGACACATCTCTGAGGCCATGATTCCCTTAACCTCTGTGACCTCTGTATTAAATCAATATTATAACCTGTGATTTTTCTGTGTAAGGCATTTAATCCTAATCTGATATGGAAAAAAAAAATCACACAAAGTCTGAATCTACAATCTGTGACTACAAAGTTACTAAGGGGAAGTAAGATATTCAGTTTTACGTTGCTCATGTAATCAATGGCTTTACAGAATGAATAATGAGCCAACTAATCCAAATAGTTTTGAAATTATTTTACAGAGGTCCACCTCATTGCTAATAAAGCCAAGAGAACATATAACATCATATCTGTATTTATCTGCCACCAGTGGCACGCCTGGCATGAACTTATTTTAGGATAAAACCAAAAATTGTCATGAGACAGCAAATTGCTCATCAGTGTTTTGAAAAGGAACTACTGCACATGTGTGTGATTTCAAAAAGAGACAGAAAGAGCAAAAGGTAAGAAAGAAGAGAAGGTAAGAAAAACCAAAAGGAGGGAGAAGAACTTCAGGGAAAGGGCATTCCTTTAGTTTGTTGGGAGAAGGACTCAAATGAGCTTTCTCATGCCTTTGAAAGCATCAGGTGCCCGGCCCTCTCCTCAGTGATCCTCCTCACCCTCTGTCCAGCGCTGCCTCACATGTGACAATGTCTGCGCACAACAGGCAAGGGGGACTTCCACAGCACCTTAAGAGCAGGGAGATGGCCCAACAGCCTGCTGACCCTTCCAGTGAGCCCTCTCGGCACCGCCTGCTGGGATCCCACCCACTCACAATCCCATCCCCACCTGGCCACACTGCCCCAGCCTGAAGCAGGACTTCACCCTGCCGTGCCCGCATCCCTCCCATCCTGCCCCAGGCAGCGCCTTTCTCCTTCACCCCACACAGCACATGCTGGCTCAAGCAGCGTGGGGGTTCGGCACAAGCGCCAGGCACGAGGGCCCAACCCAGGCAGCGTGCATTTGGTGTCTTTCCCGCTTTCCCAAGATGGCTCTTTCTCCTTGCTGCTTCCCCATGTGACACGGCTTGCTCTGGCATTTCTTGCCCTTGGGACAGCTCAAAGGAGGCTGGAAATGTCCTGGAGAGCACCTCGGACCAGGCCCCATCCTCAGTCTGTGCCCCTGGCAAGACTGCCTCCACTGCTGCCCCTTCCCACCGCCCCCTGAGAGCTTCCAGTGAAAGAAAACATTTCACATCACCTCTGTCTTTCTCCTCAGTCGTGGGTTTGCAGAAGTCCCCCCTCCCTGGGGATTGGAAGTAGTGTGTCCAAGTAAATTTGCGGAGTAAAACCAATCAGAAGTTTAGGTGACGCCTTTGCTAACAACATCTTTAAGAAAACGGAAAAGAAGGGCTGTTGCGCAGAAGAAATCGGCAGCCATGTAGGAGGGAGGTATAAGGCCCCAAGGGGGGCCAGGCCTCTCTCCTCCCCTGGCCCTGGGCCGGGGGCAGGAGCAGCACTGAAGCCCCTCTGACCAGACATGTAACAGAGTGAAGAAAAAAACTTTAAAGAAGAACTTAGACAGGGCTGCTGCAGAAAGAATTCCTGCCGAGGAGATAGCGGAGCCTTCCCGGTCAAACCTGGCAGCGGCAGCAACCAGAGAGAGAAGCCACGAAGGGGGGAGATGGCTCCTTCTTTCCCCCCCCTCTTCCTCTCTCTCTTACTTTCAGCAGGGAAAAGACTAAAATCTAAAAATCCCTGCCACCTGTGGAAGACTGTTGTAGAGCAGAGACATCCCCGTCTGCAGCTTGAGGAACTCATGCTGGAGCAGAGAAGTACATGAGGAAACTGAGATTCCGTGGGAAGCCCAGATGAAACAGAATCTCGAAGTGACTTTTGGCCACGAAGAGAGAAACCTTATGCTAGAGCAAGACGGCCTAGGTAAGGTCTTGAGATCCCAGAGAGGGATCCATGCTAGTGCAGCTCAATTTGTGACCCTAAGGACAGCAGAGAATGGAAGAACTGTTGTCCGAGGAGTAGACCCACGTCTGAAAGGTCTATCAAAGACTATTCCCATGAGGAAGGGACCCTACAGGAAACAGGGGTGGACTCAAAAGCCACTATTCCCTGTGACCCTGTGGTGAAGACCATGGAAAAGCAAGTGTCCCCTTGTGGTCCACGGAAGACCTTACAGGACCTGGGTAACCCTCAGCCTTTGGCCTTATCCCAGGAGGGAGGTAGGCCCAGCCCTGAGGTCGACACAGAAGAGAGAAAGAGACAGAGAGAGAAAGACTTCCAGCTGCAATGAGTCGGAGTTGTCGTCCCAGAGATAAGAGAGAGGAACTTGGAAAATGCTGCAGAATTTCTTGGAAGACCTGAAGCTTTAAAAGTGGAAGGAAACTACTTCTCCTCCTGAACTGATACAAAGGGGGGAGGTGTATTTCTGTAAATACATAGTGCTTTTGCCTAATTAGAATTATTGTAGATGTAGTTGTTTCATTTTTATTTTGCTAGTAATAAATCCTAATATTAATTTATCTCCAATAGGAGTCCTTTTGTCTGCATAAACCTTCACTTACCTTAGAGCAATTTGTGGGGGGTGTGAAAAAAATTGCCCCTAGACAAACCCACGACACTCCTCCTCCAACACTGGCACGCCTGGCACCCCGCTCTGAAGTGGCACGTCAGAATTGGTGTCAACTAATCCAAAGAGTTTTGAAATGATCTTAGAGACGACCATCTCAC
This sequence comes from Pseudotriccus pelzelni, assembly GCA_035584735.1. Classification (NCBI taxonomy): domain Eukaryota; kingdom Metazoa; phylum Chordata; class Aves; order Passeriformes; family Tyrannidae; genus Pseudotriccus; species Pseudotriccus pelzelni. The sequence continues at coordinate 64,543,501 of JAWMRA010000130.1, forward strand.
TGCTAACTTCACCCTGCCGTGCCCGCATCACTCCCGTCCAGCCCCAGGCAGCACCTTTCTCCTTCACCCCACACAGCACACGCCGGCCCCAGCAGCTGAAAGCCTTGGCTCTTCAGGATGGCATTTTCCCCCCAAATCAAGGACGACAGCATGACGAAAAGAGCAAGCGCTGCTTCTTGATCAAACCGGTAATTTTATTTCAAGAAAGGCCCGTAGACCTTCTGTTGGCATTTAGCAGCGGCCCAGCCCCGCAAAACACGTCTTCCAAGAACTCCTCCTTATGAAAGGGAGGGCAGGAACACACGAACATCAGGCGATGTTGAAAAACCAACTTGGACTTCCA
>JAWMRA010000130.1:64548410-64584371 GCA_035584735.1 Pseudotriccus pelzelni
TTTTGCCATTAAACGAAGTAAGGTCAAGGGACCTGCTCAGGAAATTCAGTTCCTAGGAGTGAAGTGGCAAGATGGACGCCGCCTGATTCCAACGGAGGTGATTAACAAAATAGCAGCCATGTCCCCACCAACCAGCAAGAAGGAAACACAGGCTTTCCTAGGCACTGTGGGCTTCTGGAGGATGCATATCCCCGAATACAGTCAAATTGTAAGCCCTCTCTACCTTGTGACATGGAATAAAAATGATTTTCATTGGTGCCCTGAACAACAGCAAGCCTTTAAACAGATTAAACAGGAGACTGCCCATGCAGTAGCCCTTGGGCCAGTCAGATATGGACAGGATAGGACGTGAAGAATGTGCTCTACACTGCAGCTGGGGAGAATGGCCCTTCCTGGAGCCTCTGGAAGAAAGTACCTGGGGAGACATGGGGACGACTGCTGGGATTCTAGAGTTGGGGATATAAAGGATCTGAAGCTAGTCATACCCCAACTGAGAAAAAGATCCTGGCGGCTTATGGAGTTCAAGCTGCCTCAGAAGTGATCGACACCGAAGCACAGCTCCTCCTGGCACCCTGACTACCAGTGCTGGGCTGGATGTTCAAAGGAAAAGTTCCTTCTACACATCACGCCACTGATGCCACATGGAGTAAGTGGATCGCTCTGATCGCACAGCAAAACCAGATAGGGAAATTTAATCTTCCTGGGATTCTGGAAATTATCACCAGCTGGCCCGAGGGTGAGAGTTTCGGACTATCCTCTGAAGAAGAAGAGGAACAGGTGACATGGGCTGAGGAGGCCCCACCGGAAGATGAAAAGCGGTATGCTCTTTTCACAGATGGATCCTGTCACATTGTAGGGACAAACCGGAAATGGAAAGCAACCGTATGGAGTCCCACACAGAGTGTTGTTGGACATCTAAAGGTACAAGGCTGGGATATGAGCAATTCACACTGCAGTTTGTCGGCCTAGCCTGGACATAGCCAGAAATCTACTCGCAGACTGTGGGAAAATACAGAGACATGCTGATAACGCTCTGTGGCTGAAAACAAAGAGTAACCTGTGCCAAAATAAGGAGGAGTTTTAGGAGAAAAACAATGTCCTCATACCCTCATGTACACCTGGGATCATCCAATAGAAAGTGTATTAGTAATGCATGTTTAGCTCATGGTCAGTTATCTGCAGCCAATAGTTTAAGAGGTATCACGCAGTCATGGTAGTGAAAGTGCATAAAGGAACAGTTAGCATAAATAAAAGCAGAATATTGCATAAATAATATTGATTTGTGTGCAAGTTTGTTCTCGGAAGCTCCTCCGCCTACACTGTCCCCACTGCTGCCCCTGCCCACCGCCCCCCGAGAGCTTCCAGTGAAAGAAAACATATCACACCACCTCTGTCTTTCTCCTGAACCACTGGCATGCCTGGCACCCTGCTCTGAAGTGGCACGTCAGAATTGGTGTCAACTAATCCAAAGAGTTTTGAAATGGTCTTAGAGACGTCCATCTCACTGCTAACTTCACCCTGCCGTGCCCGCATCCCTCCTGTCCCGCCCCAGGCAGAGCCTTTCTCCTTCACCCCACACAGCACACGCCGGCCCCAGCAGCTGAAAGCCTTGGCTCTTCAGGATGGATTTTTCCCCCCCAAATCAAGGAGGACAGCATGACGAAAAGAGCGAGCGCTGCTTCTTGATCAAACCGGTAGTTTTATTTCAAGAAAGGCACCTAGACCTTCTGTTGGCATTTAGCAGCGGCCCAGACCCGCAACACACGTCTTCAAAGAACTCCTCCTTATGAAAGGGAGGGCAGGAACACACGAACATCAGGCGATGTTGAAAAACCAACTTGGACTTCCAGGAAGAAAAGACCGAGTCGGTGGCTGTTACCCAGCTGTGCTTACAGATGTCCCTCTGCTGCCTTCAGCCTCCAGGACAGCTCGATTGCACACACACTTGCCAAGGGACACAGCTCGGCTGCCTAAGGAACAAGTCCCAGCCCAACTGCTAAATAATATTCTCTATCAGAAAGAGCTTCCTGCTGCTTTTCTTTACAAACTAATCTCTATTTTAAACTTTCAGACCTCTACCTTAAACACTTGGTTCTTCGGTGTCACCACTTAAGCTAAATCAGTTTGTAATTTATTACTTATAGAGGAATAGAAAGCATGAGATAGCTTAAATTCAAGCAGGGAATCCTACTAACACCTACCCCTTGTTTCACCTACAAAGTCTAACTCCACTAATTCTCCCATTTTTAGTTCTCAAATTCTTTAGGCAGCAGCTATAATAGCACCTCAGTAACAAATCATAATTAATGATAATCTTCTTAGAAGGAAAAGGAGTCCAACACTACAGAATAACACTGCAGATGGCTCTGGCAATGTCCAGCACCAGGGAGGGCCCTTTTGTCAGTGTTAAATGCTGCAGCAGTGAATTCTTTCAGCCTCACCTACACAGAGTAGGAAGGCACAGCCTTTAACAGAGAAGCTTGAGGCTAAAGAAACAAACTAGTATCTTTTATATTATCCAATTAGTGAGATTTGTTCTCTGAAATACTTAACAACCAAAATCTAAACATCTATAAATCCATCGTCAAAACGCACCATGCTTTAGAATAGTCTAGGCCCTTTCAATGGCATATTTATGATCTAATACCCAGAAGTTTCATACTCAAGTTCTCTTCCACACTGCCTTTCAGTAATCCAAAAGGCTCAAAGCACACCAGCTTCATTAAATTCTGTACTTTTCCCCCTCCAAAGAACCACTTTTAAAAAAAATGTATACAATTCTTATGTCCTTTGTCTTCCCTAGTCACAGAAAACTCAAGTTCTCTTAATTAGTCTAACACATTACAGCAGGACTTCACAATTTCTCTGCAAAACGGGGTCTTTACCAACTGAAACAGCAAGATCCCTATTTCACATGCAGACATACCATCCATAGCATCCCTGGGACAGAAAAGAACTGGCCATAAGGGCACAACCTCCACAACTGCCTTGCAAGGATACCTTGGAGAGGATGGCTGCTGCTTGGAGGAAGGCAGCCACTGGCACAGAGTGCAAAACAAGCAGGGAATGCAGAAGCGTTTTTACTGGAATTTGCCAGGCTGCTGCCTGCCAGTTTTGTGATATCAAACCCTGACACCAGCAAAAGTATTTCCATATCTAACGTAACTACTAGAGCTTTGTATGAAAAGCAAATGCAATACATTGCGAGCTATGGCCTGTGACTAATCCCCCTTCCTTGCCGTACCCCCACGCTCATCTTTAAGGCTGTATACAGACTTGTACACCTGTCTGGGGCTGGCTTTTCATCCTGAAGTGGAAATGCTATCATTTCATCATCATGCAACATGGGATGTTGTACTCATTCAAAGAGGGAACTGAGTAAGTGAAGGCTTCAAAGACAAGTCAGGTGATGGCAATACAAGTCAGTCCTGTCTGTATCAAAAGCAGCACAACTCCACGTTTGGTAGATCATGAGGAATACGTACTTCGAGCTTTCAGTTTCCTCTTCCACTGGTCCCAGTTCTCGAGACACTTTTTCAGTCACATACACATCATTATCTCTTGTTTCATCTTCATCATCGCTACTCAGTACGCAACTGTCCGACTGTCGCTGGCTTCTAAGATTTCTCCTTTGTCGCTGATTCTCTGCAATTGAATGTTTCAAATTAGCTCTACTATTATATCTCTTTCTCTGGAACTATCCTTGAAATGTGAGATTAGACATAGTCTGTAAGGGTTCCTATTTTAAATGGACCATACTCAGCTGGATTAAAAGCAAACTGGTTTCTACATATTAATTATTAATATTAAATATTAAGGCTGAACACATCCAGACATTGTGAATAATTTGCTACATACTGACAGAAAACATTTGCACCCTTCACCCTACAAACAGCTGAAATTTGTCCTTAAAAGATTCTCAGTGTCATATGTTTCATGTATTTACACTACCTGTGAATCAATTTCCCCTATAAAAGGAAGATACTCCTCCCAATCCCTACTGACAGAAACTGCTACAATCCTATGGTGAGGAACTGCAACAGTTGCTGTGTGATACCAAAGAGATAAGATTGAAGTCAAGTATCTCTGCAACTCCAGTGTCCATGTAACAATAATCAAGCACTAATCAATTAAAATTACATAAAGAGTCACAAAATTGAAGTCCCCTCCTTCCTAAATGTTCAGCTACAACTTTTAATGCCAGTATTTCTCACTTGCTCTTGCTTCATTCAGAGCAGTGAAAGGATTACATTCTAGGTAAGCACCTGACAACATACTAATGCATGTCCAATAATATAATCAGAACAAGGCTGACACACATAAAGGATTAACTTCTTCAGACCTGTAACTATTTTAACACCTAAAGTAGGAAAAAAAACTCAACTTCACACTTGTTAATACTTCACTCTACAAAATTTGAAGCACGTTAGACTAGATAATGAAACTGAATACTATGACCACAAATCACTTTAAGTTCCTTCACAGCAATACAGGTTAAACAAATCTTTTGACATTTTCTTTTACTGAAAACTGATATTCCAGCGTTAATTAAAATTATGGTCAACTTGGGGCTTAAAGAAATTCTGGAAGCAATTGGAAGCGCTTTGATGTATTTTATTTCAGGTACTTTCTACAAGCTCCGATAGTGACTATCAAACACAGACTGGATTCATTCTCTTAAGACACCAGCTAGATGCTTTAGCAATGTCCTTTGCCTTTTCCAATGAGCTTGAGCAGCATGAATTGAAAATGCATTTAGGAAAAGGCAAACAAAAATAATACCTATGTCTAGGACAATTCCATTACCAATTTTAAAACGTCCACTCACCTTCAACAATCTTGCATCAATACATATGGGAAAGAAGAGAAAACAAAATACAATTAGATTTTGTTGCACACCCCTGGTATTACAGACACCAGTTAAGCAAAGCAGTTACAACAAAACAAGCTAAGAATGGTAGGCTATTGCTCTTGTTTCGATTAAGAATGTTAAAAGTAGTATATTAACTGCTGCTCTCTAAACAACCAAGTGGATCCTGATGGTTCTGCTCCCGCTGCTCCAATGGGGTAGAAATAGAGGCAGCTTAGGAACCACCTGACCCCCTCCTCCCTGCTCCCCCATTTCAGTTCCTTGATTTATGGTCTCAGGCTGGAGGTGATTCTTTCCCTCCTTCTCCCTAAACAGGCTGATTCAGCAGTGATGTCCATAAACGCTTCATATGAGAGCAGCTGCTGAAGGAAAAACAAAATAATCCCCAAGCCACTGTTGTCTTTGGTGGAACTGAAGCAGGGGCAGTACAATTGTAAAGTTTGAGGCCTTTCCTTTGCAAAGGCTCGGGAACAACCCCATCAAGAAGTCCCCCATGCTATTCCTGCTGCTTGTTTCTGATTTGCATCGGAGCAGCAGTGGCATCCCAAAGCTGAGAGGATAAACCACACTGCTGGCTGGAGCGAAGCTTTCAAAACAGCAGTACAGGAAAAAAAAAGTAGGTTTTTTTAGGACTTGTTAGAGTAATGAAATCAACAGGTTTGCACCCAGTCAGCTAAAGTTGTGCTTGGCATCTCTGACAGGAGTACCTCAAACCAATGCTGCAGCTAAGTCATGTAAGTCAAAGACTTACTCTTCTCTCCCTTGGCTTTTTCATTAAATCACTGGGGATATCTGAAAAAATTCCTCACCAAAAGGGTTGTCAAGCACTGGAAGAAGCTGCCTAGGGCAGTGCTTGAGTCCCCATCCCTGGAAGTATTTCAAAGACATGTAGATGTCGTGCTTAGGGACATGGTTTAGTTGTGCTCTTGCTGGTGCTGGGTGAATAGCTGGGACTCAGTCAGCTTAGAGGTTCTTTTCAACCTGAACAACTCTATGATTCTATCTTTGATATATCTAGAAAAGCTTCAAACTATCTCTTTATGTTACAATGCTCGTGACTGATATATATGCATGCCAGGTTCTGGAGCAGAAAAGGTATTTTATGTTATCCTGTCACCATCTGCAAGTGCACCTCCAGAGCAGCTTCTGTGTTACCTGCATCACAGGGCTTCCCTGCACTGACCAGTCAACTTTGAACTTAAAGTCAGATTCTGTGAGGGAGTACAAGAGAAAACTAATTCAACTACAAGATTTAGACAAGTGTGCTATTCACTACTTACCACAACGGAATCATTGTGAGTTAGATCAACGACTACGGGATCTGAAGATTCACATGTGAGATCTACTACTTCTTCACCAGCTGAAAAACAGAATGTCAGAAATCAAGATCAGAGATTGCAGAGGAGTAAAATTACCTGCCACTGCACAACAGGCCAAGATTCAACCATGTCCTGTCCATTTTCTCTACAGGAATCTGTCCAGCATTTCACTCAAGTTTTGCCCTCAGCAGTCCACAGAGAGCATCACCTGCCCTGTTTTCTGCAAGCTGCAATGCCAGGGGAACAGCAGCTGAGCTCCTCACACAGTTCTGTTGATCCAACAGCTTGTGGGAGGCACACAGCAACAGACAATTCATCAGACACAGCAGAATGTTCATCACACAGAAAAAAACATTAACCTGAAAGTACTGTGCTGCACATGTTCCCTTTAAATGGGGCACAACTAATGACAAGAGTTTTTCTTATCTTCCTCAAACCTGGGAGCTCCCAAACTTAGTTTGCCACTCTCTCTAGTGGCAGCTGCAGTGACTCCCAGCTCATCTGAGTAGACCTTTAGCAGCTGTTTGAGCAGCTTTTGAGGACATTTCCTACACAACTCATCTATCTCTAACGGTAAATGTATTGTAGCTCAGCACTAAGCCAAACCAGTTGTCAGTAGGCTGGTTATTTCAAGATGCCACACTAAGTGCTTCCACACTAGGTTTCCCTTCCTCTACAGTAAAGGGCCTAGAAACGAACATTTTCTAGGCTAAAACACACATTCAGTTGAACACCAACCCTCCAGAAGCAGTTTCTGTTCTTCCCAAGTTCAAAAGAAAGCTTACCACTTTCTTCAAGTTCTATTGGCTCTGCTTCTGATGCCATTTCTGCAGTAGAAGCCATGAGCCTGCTTCTTTTTCGAGCTTGCCTAGAATTGACTGCCCCTCCACGGCGCTTCCGTTGAGCCTGAGAAAGAACGAAGACTTAGCATTTTCTGTAGGAGTAACATTAATGTGGCCCTCAATTTTGCAACACCAACCAAAGCACACAAGGATACAGACAACACTCCTGGAATGGTGGTATGGGTTATTTCTACCTGAATGCAGCGTATCAAGGAAAAGATATCATCCCAGATCTCTTACCAGTTGCCTCACCAAGAAAAAGCCTATTATGATGGTTTGGAAATGAGAAGACTAGTTCACAATTTATCAAGTTTTTGCTCACATTGTAAGCATTTCTGAACTATTGCTAGCACCTGGAAAGATTCAAAACCTTCATTACCACTGAACATGAAGTTACATGAAGATTTATTATACTTCTGTTTCTCTGCATCAGCTACAAACTCTTAAAATAATTTTCAGAAGTACCACAGAAAACATATTTCAAGAATCAGGATTGCATTGAGTAGCAAAATACTTACTGTGCTCATAGTGTTTCTTGATCTAAAACCACCGAACAAGGGTACACACAACAAAACAGTAATGGCAAGGAAGATAAAACTGTAAATTCCTTGGATTCCTTTAAGTAGGTCACTGACAAGAAGTCCAAATTTCTCAGGGTCAGAGAATAATGTTCTTCCAAACCTATCAAAGAGAAGAGAGATTACCTATCTGCAATGCTTGTTCTCTTCAATACTCCCACTCCAAGATTCCCATTCTTGAGTCACCAGCTTCTGCCCAAAGCCGGAGGGGAGGGAAGTCCCAGAGTTCAGCATTTGAGCCTCACACACCTGCAGCTGAGCACGAAGCCGCAGTCACTCTTACCCATTAACTAAACATCAGAATAAGAAAATTCGACATCAAACTAGAACAATACTACGGAATCCCAATGACATTGAACTGAAAAGCAACTGATTGACTCTCGAGGCAATGTCCGTGGGCAAGAATCACTAGGATTTGTGTCATGAGCAGCCATCTTCAGAGAACCAAAAGCTCCAGATGAGCACTCCTCCAACCCACCTTCAGATTCCAACAGCTGGGAGCCAAAGAGCTTGAGAGGAATCTAAAGCAAGCGGAGCACAGAAATTTCAGTTTCAAGAGACTTGCCGATGTGCAGGAGAACACGAGTTCACTGTAGCTGCTCTGGCGCCTGCAGGGGTGTGTGCCCAGCTACCAGCAAAGGCGGAGAGGTGAGAAGCGTAAAGGCAGCTCTGAGAAACTGACAGGGCTCAAGTAACTGATGGGACTGAAGGTCCCGTCTCAGAGCTCGGCTGTGGTACAGCTACCACGGGTCCAACACACAACCAGGAGCTGGGGGAGGGCATGAGGGGAGACCGTGAACAGACCAGGAAAAAACCAATTATGTTAAATAAGAATTGCTGATCTGTCTTCCTCAGCTTATTACTAAGCCCAGAGATACATTTATATATCGTTCTAAGCAACACGCCACTTAGCAATTTTCTCACATTTTTTCATTTTAAAACTGGCACAAGAGCCACAATTAAAGTCAACATGTCTTCCTCCTCTCACCCCCTCCCACCCCCCGCCCCCCCGAGTTGAATCGTTTACTACATGCCAGACTTAATGCTCAGTGAGTTCACAGGCAGATTCTGGTCACAGATCTCATTTCCAGAACTGTTATGTATAACACTCCCCCCCCCGCCCAAATCTATTCCTTTTAAGAATCTAAACTGACACGCACAGTTTTTCTGTCTCACCAGGGATGTTAAAGACTAAGGCTCAGAGAAAGCTGAGAACTGACTTTGTCTATTGCTCCCCCAATGCAGGACTCACCTACGCTTTCCTTTCCATACCATTCTGTGTCCAGGTAGCGTGAGCTCTCTTTGAACACTTCACATTATTCTTAAGGTCTAGACTTCATTTCACTTGTCAAGAAAGAAAGCTTTTCTGCCAACCTTACCAACATTCTTGGGAAGAGCCTATTTGACGCATTTTACTGAGTTTCTGGGATACAGGACAAGAACTTTTAAAACAAGACCATGCCTAATGATGCACTCATACAAAAAACCCCAAACCCAAAAGAACAGCAGGACTTTCTGTGAACACGTTTTCTCTGTGCTGAGTTCCTAGTTCCATACGATTATTATTCATGGGTTTGGTGGTTTCAGGAGACAAGGGAAAGAGGGAGGTGAAGGAGGAGGACACAACGCAGGGGATGAGGGATAGGGGCAGGAGAGAGAATCATCCCTAAGCCCGGCACATGTTTCAAACTAATTGCTGAAAGACAAGCTACCATCTTCATCAACCAGGTACAAATGAAATGAAAAATAACTTGGGCAAAGTAGTTTTCTGCACACAGCAAAAGGAACAAGAGAGAGCCACACATGATGTACATCAGCAAGTTAGGACTTCAGGTTCTTTAGAAGTCTTATTTTATCAGGAAAGTCAGAAGACATTTTCCTTCATTCTCCTCAGATATGGAATTGGAAAAAATACTTGGGACCTTAAAAAGCTGGGAAATGTTAGTTGGCACACACACCTGAGGATTATAAAGAAATTAACTTTATATGTGCTTATTTTTAATTACAGGTTCTTAGAACTGTTTTAAAATAGAACCTTTTGGAGCAACCTGATACACTGACATATCTGCACAGATAAAAGACAGCAATAAAGCAGCCCATTGTATTCACCAGGCAGCATGGATTTGGATATAAAACACCCAGAAGGTTTCCCAAGACCCGGTGCTGTTAGGGTTTAATTCTGAATACAACCCAGTGCAATGGTTTGTTGACAGAGTATCTTTAGAAAGGGTTAAAACCATGAGGAGAGCACCTGGGATGACTCCAAACAAAAAACATTGCACAGATTCTCTTTGGCCACAAGTAGCTTAAATGCCGAAGAAGGGCTAAAACAGAAGAAAAAAATTAAGCCAACCAACAAACAAACTTACATTTTCAAGTTATGGTGGAAAGAAAACCAAAGTAATACACAATAGAAGACCTGCTGTGCTAAGGCCACTCCACTCCCTTTAAATATCCACATACTTCTTTAACAAGATATCAAGGAACATATTTATAGGATTACTACGAAATGTCTCAGAGGATCGAGTATCAGACCTCAGTGGCAACAGCAGACAGAACCACTTTTTGATTTAACTGACAGCACCATTGCTATTTACATGGTTTAATTTTCAGAATCTTCCACCACCAACAGTAGGCTTCCTTTGTAATTAATGCAGAGACTACATATGTTCTACCTGCAATGGCTCAAATCTTAACCTCTTCAGAAGCTGCTTCTGAAGAAGAAAGTTGAGAATTATACTCATAGGGAAGCTCATAACTGTAAAACCATCTCAAATCATCACAGGCAGGTTCATCAGTATCAACATGACACATCTCAGGAGAGTCACGTTTATAAAGTCAGACTACTGGAAGTTATTAAGGCTACGGCAGTAGTCTCATAATCCAGCAAAACTTCTATTTTGCAAGAACAATCCTCTTCTGTGGAACAGAAGAACATTTCCACATGTTCTTGGCTTACTTGGGAAACTTAATGGAACATTAACTACCTGAACTGTAAGAATGCCTACTGACAATAAAGCAAAGCTTACCTCTTTGCACACACCACAGACCGAGTCTAGCAATGCACAGGAACAGAGGTGAGCACATTGCACATTAAGAGATACACTCACCAGTAAGAATTCCCTACCATTTTCAAAACATCAGGAACACTCAATTTAACAACACAACTTGTTACACAAGACTGGAGAGGACAAGTGAAATGACGGGGTCCATACACTCCTCTTCCAGCAGCCACTATGGAACCACACAGCACCAAGGCTCCCAAGAGTGGGTGATACAGAGAGTTACCTCCTTCCTCTCAACCCCTACACATCCAATGACCTCATTAACTCACATCTTCAGCTGGACTTAGCAAGCCAATAAATACTTATAGCTTTTACATAGTTTTTATTGCACCACTGCAGGATGATAACAGTACCAGAAAAAGCCACCCCCCTTTCCTCTCACAGGCAGAGCTCTGCAAGTGCAGTTATTGTTCCTGTCAATGAGCTCTCCCAAGGACTTAAGCCTTGACCTCACAACAAACAGCATTTTAAAGACTATAACCACCAACCTTCCTCTGTACAGGTAGATACTTGAGAAAAATAAAGGTCAAGCCATTTAAAATAAGAATGTTTACACCAGCAGTGGTAACTACCCCTATCCCTCATTTAAGTCCCCTCCACAACAAAACTAACACTTTCATTGAGTTCAAGTTGACCTAATTAAACATGTTTGAATCACCATTCAAAAAGAACTGATTCTCTGGACAGCATAAACTGAAAACTTTTTTGCACCACTCTGAAAACAAAGACTTGGTCTCCCATGTCCTTAGCATGAATTGAGGCAAATTGTCTTAAGCAAGAAATAGACATTTTCCCTGAGTCTGACTAACACAAGTAAAACTTTAGTTCATAATCATCCTAAACACAACAAATACACTTAAGTACCTACTTGAAGGAAGCAATGTCAATCCAAACGTTGGGAATGTGCAAGGCACAGCTGACAAAACTAGTATACACTAAATATATCAAAAGGTGATATCCCATGCCTTTAAGACTTTGCTTTTTATTTCTACCCAAAATGTCTCTTTGTACTCATAACAATAGAAAACACTGTATGAAAGATGCAGCTGCATAACACGATTTCCGTGGCCAGGAGATGCACATGACAATCACAAAGTGCTAGTCTCAGCTTTTATGTTTTTTATCACAGAGAACGCTAAACCGATATTTTATCCTTACAAAGCTTCCTATTGCAGTACCTTTACAGATGCTTCCCTTTTTTCAGATGCACTACAGCAACTTCAGTGGAAACAGAAGTCGAGTCTATTATGTGTTACCCAAATTAGGTCAAACACTCCCACACTACAAAAGCTTGGTGAGAGGCACTATAAACGGAGTAACATGAGAGATAACCAGCCAACCAGAGGTACACCAGCCTGCCTGCTCGAAGCAGGCAGCTACATCTACAGACAAGTATGGCATGTTCACAAGCAGCTTAAGAAAAACAAAACTGCAAAACACCCACAGAACACACCACACCAAACCTTTCCATCGGTCAGATGTCCTGTTTCAGAAACAGCAAAGAAAGATGGACAACGGCCAGAAGAAAAGCTCCTCATTACTCTTACTTGCACAAGTTTCTCTGAGAGGCCACAGCTTACTTTCAACAGTCCCAAAAATCAGATACAGAAGAAAGGAAAGCGAAAACAGTTGAGTCTTTCCATATCCTGTAATCGAAGTGCAGAAGGGGGGCGCTGAGGCAGGAGAGAAACATTCTCCCCCTTCTCCTCCTGTCACACCAGGTGGTGGTGGGGGGAGAGCGACAACTTCACGCAGCTACATCCACTGAGCCCCTGCGGCTCCTCCGCGGGAGACGAGACCGACCTTCCCGGGGACACGGGGCAGGGCCGGGGGCAGCCCCGCCGTGCCCGCACCTCGGTCCTGCCGAGCCGGGCCGAACGGGTCAGGGCAGGAGCGACGGGGCCGCCCCGCGCCCCCCCCCGGGCAGCGCCGCTCTCGGCCCCGGAGCCCCCCGAGCCCCGCCCGGGGGGGGAGCGGGCCCGCCACGCGGCTCCCGGGCAGGGCCGCGCCCGGGGCAGGGGCTCGGGCACCGTCCCCAGCCTGGAGCGGCGCCGGCCGAACCCCGCGCACCGACAGGAGCGGCCGCATCGCCCCCGCTCGCCCCGCCGCGGCCGGGAACGGCTGCTTCCTCTTCCTCTTCCTCTTCCTTTTCCTTTTCCTCTTCCCCTCTCCCTTTCCCCTCCCCCTTTCCGCTCCCGTTCTGCCCCTCACCTGCCGCCCGGGCTCTCTGGTGGGCGGAACGGGCCCACAGACACCGCTCTGCCCCGGCCGAGCCCCCGGCCCGCCGCGCTCACCTCAGCGCCGGCCGGCAGCGCGCACGGCAGCGCCCGCCCCCTCCCGCCCGTCATTGGCGAGACCGCGGCCCTGCGCCCCGCCGACTGGTCGGCGCGCACGTCAATCACAATGAGTTGAGCGGCGGCCCCGCCTCTCCTCCGGCCGCGGGGCGCGCCGGGAGCTGTAGTTCCTCGAGGGCGCGCGGCCTGTGCGCGGTTGTTGGGGCCCGCTGTCCCTTCTCGCTGTCCCTGGAAAGCTCTCCTCGGTCCCTGTGCTAGTTCGGCCCTGGCCGCGCTTTTGCTGTGTTCTGCGGTGCTGCTGTACCTGGAGGTAGGGTGTGTGAGCTCTGAGGTGCCCTCATCCCCCTCCCCCCGCCGACCCCCCAGTTTTCTGGAAACGTTTCGCAGAGTGACAGAATCAGTGAGGTTGGAAAAGACCTCTGAGATCATCGAGTCCAACCTGTGACCGAACACCACCTTGTCAGTGAGACCGTGGCACTGAGTGCCTTGTCCAGTCTGTCCTTGAACACCTCCAGGCACGGTGCCTCCACCCCCTCCCTGGGCAGCCTGTTCCAATGTCCAAGCACCTCTTCTGTGAAGCAATTATTTTTCTCAGGGTGTTTCCAACACGCTGAGCAAAATTCATGAAAGCCATCAACGTGGGAGATAGTTACCTGTCACCCATGACATAATTACTCCAGATCCAGCGTGTAACAATGGCGAGGTGTTTCGCCGCCCTCACCTCACCATCAGTAAGGGTTTTTCACAGCTGATTTACCTTAATGCACGGACAATCTCTGCTTTCTCACTGCCCTGTGTCCAGCCATTGGGCTCTTTGTGGCTTTCCCTGGTGACTTCTCTTCTTCCTTGCGTGAAAAGTGCTGGAGATCTGTCCTGGGTATATTTTTTTTTGCTTGTCGTTCCAACGTAGCTGACTCTGTGTCTTTGGTTTCATTTAAATAAGAAAACATCTGTTTCTATGAGAGAAAACATCATGTTCTCTAGGGCAGGTTGGATTACCTGGCCTGGCAGGCGTGTTACTGGGGCTGATGTGGGACAGGGAGTCAAATGCCACCCCGCAGCGAGTGCATTATGTGAGCAGTGAGCACCCTGTGTGTGGTGCTTATCACAGGGCAAAACCCCCTGGTCTTCCTTAGGGCATCTGGGCTTCGTTAATGCCTCCTTACACCATAGTGCAATGTGAAGGCTTCTGTGGTCTGACCATTTACACTGGAATGAGAGATTTATGAAATGTGCAGCTTTTGGCACAAGAAATGTTTCTTAATGTCTCTGTCACTATGATCAGACAGGTGAAACCTCTGTCGTTTGGTTTGGTTTTTTTTTTGTTGGTAGATGATTTAAGAGTCAGCCTTGTTCACTTAGGCTCATCTTCTTGGCTGCAAATAGTGTAACAAATGTGTAAATGAATGAATCATGAATTATTCATCCACCTGTGTTTCCATGAAGGAAGTGTAGAGGCATTGCTGGCTTAATTATCTGTGAGTGGAAGAACCAGGTGGTGGCTGGTCGCTGCCACAGACACCAGGCAGCAGTCTGGGTGTAGCTGGGTGGCTTCAAAGCTCACCTGGCTCCAAGGGCATTACAGCTGCTTTTGTAACACAACGCTAACAAGTCCCACCGGGCCTTTGATGGCTCTGCACTGGGTCACCTCAGGTTTTGGTGTACCCCACACTGCTGGAACAGGAATACTAGAGAAGGTGCTCTGGAAGGCAGGGCCCAAGTGGTTATGAATAGGATCTGCTGTGTCCAACATCAAGTTATATGCTTTTGTCAGGAGGAAGGTGGTATTTTTATGTTATTCTGCGTATTCTGTTGCAAGACCTGCCGTCACTGAAAAATCAATAGCCGATATTTATATAAAAATGTGGAATATATTGATATATAAATAGGAATGTTATTTTCTTCAAAATACGTTCTTTTATATTCCTCAAAATATTGAATCTGCAGATAACTTTATGCATCAGATCTTAAAGTAGCAGTAGGGCTATTTGTGACTTCTGAAGGTAAAAATTCCACAGCTGGATTATTGAGATTCCTTTATTCCTCAGTCCTTTCATTTGAGAGCAGGGAAAATATGGAGGAGGAAATAGTTATGAATCAGCTTGATTGCAATTCAGTAAAAATTTTGAAAACCTGGTCCAAAATCACAGGGGAAGAAGCCTGCAGTATGATGGGGTTTTGACATTTCCACGTGACTTCCTTATCTGCTTAGTGATGCTTTTTTCTTGCATTTTTAAATTCTCTTGAAAAAGTTTAAAAAGAACTATTCGGCCATGCAACATCCTGGACCGTGGCTGTCAGCTGTTAATTGCTGGCTTCTGGAAAAACCAAGGTGTTAGAGTCACCACTTAGCTTTGTTGCTCTGGAACACAGTGCAAAACAATGCTGAACAAACTCCCTGCCACCGAGGGTTTGTCATTTAAAGGTATTACAATCCCTTACTTGACGTGGTGTCATAGTTCCCTTTTCTCTGCAGTTCTGTTTCTATGATTCCTTCTTTACACTCACCTGTGTTCCTTAACTCTTGCTATGGAACATGAGCCCTACTTGCACTGCTTCTGTGGACTACTACAGCATTTACTTGGAGGGAAAAATACAACACATTTTATCAACCTGAGGGTTGTGGAAATGTTCTTCACAGCTAGATGGCAACAGAAGAATTCCATTAAACTTCCTGCAATAAAAAGGGAGAAATGCAGTGTTGTGAGAGCATTAGAAGCAGCTGCCTGACTCTAATGTCAGTGACAGTCTCTGTCAATTTAAATATTTGCAATAGCCATAATTAAACACTTAGTAACTGGCATTGAGTTAAAATGGAAATACATTACATAGTCTTACTGCTGTGCAGATTTTAATTCTGATTTATATCCTCCTTGGCTTTGTGCCTGGATAAGTCTTGTGATTTAAAGGCTGTTTTACACAGTATAGAAATTGCCATAGAGGGCAAATTATATTCTAAGTGAGTAACAGAATTTTGAGTTTTTCTGAAAGCAGCTCCCTAAAGAGATCAAACAATGTTATGTTCTCCTTCCACTGTTTAAATACTGAAGTGATTTACATCTGCAAATAGAGGGATGGTCTGCCTGGGTCACTGAATCTAGACACTGGCTCCTGGAGGCTATCACATCACCTAAACCTTCTAAACAGATTTTCCCTCATCCTCTAAAACCAGTGTTGGAACTGGTGATCCTCTTACACACAGTTACTGTCATGTAAGAAGATGTGTTAGAACCTTGGGCTGGCCATGCCTTCTGGAAAGATGCATGTGTAAGCAAGTGTTCCTTAGGTTTTGCCCTCATTTTTATCCTTTTGGAAGGTGAGTGTAGCAAACCATAGCATACCACACAACAACAAAAACAACAGATCTCAGCATTCTTACCCAGATATTTGTCATTCTGCTGTAGGATCTCTGATGATAAGGTTTCAGTTTCTTAAAGCTTTTTGATTATAGCAGAAAAAACACATTATATCATAATTACTCATTATATAATTCTAAAATAATATAAAAATAAAATTATAAAGGAACACACCCATTTTTATTCTACTGTGCCTCTAAGGCCTACATTTTTCTAATCACAGTGTAAAGGTGAAATAAAGAATAACTCAACCTTGTAGTGCACAGGTACACTGGGAGATTTCCAGCAGGCCTGACTTGGTTTCAAGTGTATTTTATTGTATATCAGAGCGCAGTATGTAGGTTGTGGTTCCAATTCTTGCAGCCACACAGGCAGCCCTTTTCTGAGCTGCTTCTCTGGCCATGAAGCCATGTTGAAGGAGTTTGAACTGTCTTTCCCGAATCTCTTCCAGTTCTCTCCAGTGGTTCCCTTGCGAAGAGTCCTGCAGGAAAGACACACAGATGATCAGGCTGCAGATGACACAGTGGTTTCCTCTTCAGAGGATACACTGAAATTCTATTTGATCCTGCTGGCTGACAACATGGTTTGTTTTCTAACATGATTGGGAAACTTGTCAACATCCAAGTAAGTGTGTGATGAACAGAAAGGTACCCTGAGCGGCTTGCCCAGTTTAAGATGACTTAGGAACAGCTGCAAGACTCCACAAAACCACGGGAATGATGAACCGTAACATGCCTCGGGTGAGAGGGGCTAATCCCAGTTTGGGATGGGGTGTGTGTGATGGGAAGCTGGGAAAGACAAGCGTTAGAGACAGGGGGGTAAGATGCTGTCTTGATGGGATAATAAGAGTGGGAAGGCAGGTGTAGTATGGATGAGCCCC
Organism: Pseudotriccus pelzelni; assembly: GCA_035584735.1. Taxonomy (NCBI): domain Eukaryota; kingdom Metazoa; phylum Chordata; class Aves; order Passeriformes; family Tyrannidae; genus Pseudotriccus; species Pseudotriccus pelzelni. The sequence continues at coordinate 64,565,615 of JAWMRA010000130.1, forward strand.
GCTCCGCGGTGGCTGAATGTGTGACAAGAAGGTGAGGTCAAGGCCACGTGCCTGTGCAGGTAGCAGGGTGTTGCTATTGCCAGCCATGCATGGCACCATCGGCCTCTGCCCCCCTTGCCAGTGCTGGCAGTTGTGCAAAGGTCTGTGAACAGCAGGTCTGTTGCAGAGCTTTTCTCCTTATGTAATAACCAGACCTTGCTCGGCATGATCCTGGTTTTCTGGGGGATAATCTTTAAGAGTCCTGCTTGCTTTTTACGCTCCGTTTTTTTCTCTGCAATCTTCCTCTGCAGGTTTAAAATGCGTTCATCTTTCACGGGCCTTTCACCAGACTGGGACTTTGTTTTCTTTTCTTCTTGCCTGCGAAATCAAAAAGAAGCAATGAGAAGGCAAAATAATATCATCCCACAGAATAAATCCATCTGAGCATATATAACCTTGGTAACAATGAATTTGCTTTTGCTTCTGGGAACCAGCTAGACCCCAAACAGATGTAAATCATATAACTTGCACGTGGTATTCACAGCGTGCCTCTTGTTGTTTTCACCACAGCATTAGTAAACCATATAGAATAATTTTTTCCCACAGGATGCCATGATGATAATATCTGAAGTACTTCAAGCTTGACATGATATTCTTTAGAAAAAAACATATGCAAAACCTGGGATAATACTGCAGCATTTCGCTTGTGAGAGCTGTGGAGTTTTCCTTATATGATCGTTAGTATTCATCCTGATCACTGTATTCCTTGGCAAATGAAAGATACTCTTTTCTGTGTAATCCCAATGCCCAGATACAGAGTCTCTGGGATGGTGATGTATTAATTAATTAATTAATTAATTAGTTGAGCATAAATTGATAGCAGCATGTGCAGCATAAAAGTAAGGCATAAGAGAGAGGTTATTGGACAGTCTTCCTTTTTTTTTTTCTCCTTTTACTGTAACCAATTTTCTGTGCTCTGGAATTTACATTTGATCTGGTTTTTCTTACTTTCATGCAACTGGCACAAATTACTCACAAACTCTTCATACAGGTTTCACCATGTTACATAGTGACTCACTTTTTTCATTTTTCTTTATTCAACATTGCACTTGAATTTGGCTTAGTATGATCAAACTGTAGAGTTAATACTACATCATGATCAGCTCTGGCCAAATTCAGAGGTAAAGGAAGTGTCAGATCTTCCAAAGAATGCACATAATTACATAGGGTATAACCAGGTTAGATCTGATGCAGCTGAAAGGATAGTTTATAAAAGGTCCTTTTATATAGTGCAGTGGTGCAACATTGCAATTGCTTTTATTGGAAACCAGATAAAGACTCCAAATGACCCAGAGCAGAGTGCACCAGGGCATTGTCCAGCTGATTCTGTAACTGTCATTCTGCCAGTGGCAGGACTAGTTTCACAGACAAGGTGCCTCTTGGAAATAAATGTTTTACAACTGAACTCTACCCTTATATCTTGGGTCTTACATCAAGTGTTTTCAGTATAAGACAGACTCTCTTCATGAAGCTGGCAGATGGGGAAGAAGGAAGAAGTTCCTTCTGATGCTAAATCCACCAATTTGCCTTAAAAAAGTGTCTGTATCAAGACTCCAGGGAATCCACACACTTCTTTCATCTTGGGAGAGATGGCTTTTGCCTGCCTTGTTAGCGTCATCTTTGCTAACAGGAAACTCTCCATGACGCAGATTTCCTTCAGAGCAGCCATTCCGGACTAGAGGGCCCAAAATCCTCAGGGGGTGGATGAAGGGGAGAAATAACCTCTTTTACATTCTAAAATGTGACTGAACTCCAAATCAGGGGCACAGTTTAGCTTTGCTTGTCATTTCCAGTTGCTTCCGGAGACACTTCCCGAACCTCTCTGCTTCTTGTGTCATGCTGTGTGGTTAGGATAACATTTCCTTATCCTCCTTAATACTGCGATATACTCTGCTACACCAAGATCAATTTTTAACACTATTCTGTACCTCTGAAAATTATGTACTATCCCTTAATATAATTAAGAACATGGTTTATTTCTACTTGCCCTGTATCAAGGCATTGCATTCCAAAGGGAGAACATAACAGTAAGGTTTTATGTAAATACCTGATTAAATCTTGTCAGTGGGAATAAACAACAAAACTTTTCCTTACATGCAGATCCAGATTCTTGTAAATACAACTAAGGGAAATACAGCAAGAGGTTTAACATCATGAAGCAGCAGCAGCTGCTTCTGTATCAACATTGTAAATAGTTCCTTATCCCCAGAGTAATATCCCGTCCTCTTCTACAGGAAGTCATGTGCCAGTCCTCTACACTGTTCCAAAAAGCTGCCAATCCCATAGATTTTCAGTTGCCACACCATATCATAACAGAAACTCCAAGAGGGGAAGGAATGAAAAACAAAATTTTAAAATTCTGTTTTTCTGTGATGGTCAGTTGAGAACGTTCAGGACTCAAGATAGAAAAACCTCTTATGATCTCTGTCATCTCATATCATGTATTTCCAAAGGAAATAAGGTAACAGCCAGTTAGAAAGGGTTAGTACACAGTTAGAAAAATCCTGTCCAGATTCAACAGAAAATTATGTGATAAATTATGAAAAATCTTCTGTTTAAAAAATGGCAGATTTGAAGATTTGCACAGAGGATTCCTCCTAGAAACTACATTTTGCTCTTCATTTACATTTTCAAACTCCAGCTTTGCATCAAAAGTATAAAGAGATAGATGTATGACAGCTCTTAACTGACTCAATACTTGTAGAAGATGGAGTAAAAGTGACAACTTAACCATTCTAGGGACCAGAATATCAACCTGAGCAGCTGAGACTGTATTTATAACCTCACCTTGCAAAACAGAGTCTTGTGCAATAAACGTATTTTGTTAAAAAACCCCAAACAAACAAAACCAAAAAAGGCCAGAAAAACCAGGAGTGCCTTATAGTGCAATAAACATTTTTTTATTTCCTCATGCTCTCAGTCTCAGTGACTAGGGCTCCCTGTACTTCCCTCCTTGCCCTTTTCTCTCCTGCGCTGTATAATTCTTAGTTACTGCAGTAAGTAAAGTGAATGTATCTAACTGTTAACAGGTCACTGTTAGGGCAGTCATTATTTTGACGTTTAAGAACTTTACACTGTTAGACTGATTACTATTTTGTATTAATGTGAGGGATTTAAGCACTCAAAATCTGACTCCTTTCCAAAACAATTAAGCACCTGATTTTAGGTGGGGAAGTGATTTTTATTCGTAACAATATTTTCCTCATTTGAAATAAAGATCATGAGGGTGTAAACTCAAAGTTCATTCACTGACTCACAGAATGTCTGAGGTTGGAAAGCTCCTCTGGGGGTCATCTTGTCCACCCCCAACCTTCTCAAGGAGAGCCACCTCAAGCTGGTGGCACAGGAATGTGTCCAGATGGCTTTTGAACATCTCCAAGGATGGAGACTCCACAACCTCTCTGGCCAACCTGTGCCAGTGCTTTGTCACCCTCACAGTAAAAAGTGTTTCCTGATGTTCCACTTGTCCTTTCAATGGTCACCACCGAGAAGAGCCTGGCTTTGCTTTTTTTACAGCCTCTCTTCACATCGTAATATTTCTGATCCATCACTGCTGATAAATCTCCTCCTTCTCTTTCAATGCTAGTGAAGAACCCATTACCAGCAGTAGGAAATAAGAAACTAAATCTTAATTCCCTTATTGCAGACATATATGGGACTATTTTATGAAGTATTTGTTAAATTTGTGAAATCAACAAAATCACAAGTATTGTGAAGTACCAAAGTCCCTTACATTGTTAATTGCTCAGCTTTTTTTTTGTTATTTTAGGTTGTTTTTGAAGTCCTGAAGCAACAGCCGCACACAGCAATAGCTCAGCACACGTTCCCCTGTTACTTCTTTGCCCCTCCATGTGCTGTTTGCCCCTTCCCTCAGTTCTGTGCTGTATCACAGGGTTGTGCTGCCAGAGTGTCTGCTGAGTTTTGAAGGATGGGCCTCAATTCTCCAGTCCTCACCCAGAAGGCCTTTGAGCCCCTAAGTCAGACCTGGACGCTCCAGGTAACGCCTGCTTTAGGAAGTTTGTTCTACTTGGATAGGACCATCACAGCTGTTCATCCCTAACCCTCCCTTCTGCTTGTCCTCTTTCTCTTTCTCTCAGTAAATTAGCATGTATTCAAACACACATAAATCTGCTGGTGCTCAAGTTCGAAATCTGAGAGCTCAAATGTTCATCCATTTCATATGCCAGTGCTGATTTTCAAACTGTGTGAAATTCTAGCAATTAAAGGGATGTCCTGCATATACACTGCATTCATTGTAAGTGTTCTGCAAGCACTCACAAAGCCACTGCTGTGATGGATGTCACGGCTTGCAGTCTGTTACAGGCCGATGTCTCAGTAATTTTTCATGTTCCATTTCCTCTTCTGTTTAATATAACTCACTGTAGGCCTGCTCAATGTGCTTCTTTTGTGTTGATCGATGTCTGTTTGTAAATGACATTGAAAGGAACCTGCTTGATAGGGCCCTGATTAAACTCCAGCTGACGTTAAAGCACTTTTTATAGCAAAGTGTAGCTGCCAGACTTTAGCAGATTAGCAGTAGCCTTCAACATAATGCAATTTAAGATATAAGCATGTAGTTTTATATTGATGCCTAAGGCTAACTTATGAGAACCATTGGTAAGTTTTGCTATTCTATCCCTACAATGAATTGACTCTGTAAACATAAAAATTTGCTTTTTACATCTCCTGTGCAGCGTATCAAGGATACAACCCAAACAATTAATCTCTCACACTGATTTGATAGATATTTCAGAATTCAAGATCTGCAAATAAGGTTTAATACACAAAGACTACAGTTTCTGTAGAGAGAAATAAAACCTGCATCAAAGCGTCTAACATTTGTAAATGCTACGGCCAGCGTGCTGTATTTCTGTATTAACAGAAATAACACCAGAGATTTGGATTCTAGATGAAAATGCATGAAATACGCTCCCAAAGAACAGTATTTTTTATATACTCTTTATAGGATAGTCTTCCAAGTTTCATACATAGATTGCCTGGGAGCCATGAAAGGCAAATGTCTTACAACATCTATAATGGAACATCATATTTTCTTTATTTGGAGAGCAAACAGGGCACCATTAAAATCACTGTATTATTTATCATAAGTCTGACCAGAAGCTTGCAAATTTAGTGTTTAACTTCATGTGGATTCTACTCTCTTTGGCATGCTGCTCTGGTCTAAAAACCATTCAAATGGACAGGACAAAAAAGTGAATCAAAGTTAACTTCTCATTCAAGCATAGCTTATTTCAGGATCAGAACAGCTTTAGGTCTGAATTAAGCCAGAAGAGTTTAAAGTCTAAAGGAACCCAGTCCTACACAAAATTCACAGACTGCACATCCAGCAGAACAGATGACTCTTTAAGCAGTCACTGGTGAAACAGGTTTCACGTAGTACACAAGCTCTTAAATGTCTAGTTTGTGTCTCTACTGGAAAGCAGTGCCTTGAGCTGCTCCCTCAGGGTTTCACCATATTGAATGCTTAGCAAGGAGGGTGTATTTCCAGCTCCAACTCCATTTCCAGTTCTTAAGTCTTAAAATCTTATCTTGACAAATGCTATAGAAAAGAGGGTCACTGACCTGTGCAGTCAATCTACTGCGGCTGCAGTTATTGATTCATTCATTAAATTCATTAAACTATCTTCTTAAGTACTAACATACTAAAACCTCAGTCTTTGGAGATCAACTATCAGCAAAAAAACCAAATTAGAGCTGAGACTAGTGTAAACTGGTTAAAGGAACATATCAGACCTGCCTTCTGTAATTGAGATTTAGAACTGGATGATTAATCAGTAACATGAACTGAACTCGTAAGAATCCACCTTTGGCCATAAACATGAATCTAAGATGTATGTTTGTAGCCTGATACAATATGTCTTCAGAATGTCAGCCTGAAATCAGTTTGCAAAATAAATATAGCAAGACAGGGACCAACCTCTCAAAGCCACAAAAGGGAAAAGGTGAAAGACAACTTGCAAGAAAACAGTGGCAAATATTCCAGATGCAGTAAAAATGATGTAAGATGTGTGCCATATTTCATTCTTTTGCACAGGCTCAGCTCTATTTGTAAATAGCTTTAACTCGGATGTTAAACCCTTTGTGGAAGGGACCTGTGTTCCGCATATGTGAGGCATCTATGTTAGTTATGGGTCCTTGATGACAATGAATAATAAATATAATAATTAATAATAAATATGAATAATGAATGCAGAATTTGATCAGAGAGCCTGTAAGCAAAGAATTTCGTCTTTGATCTACTGCCATATTTAATTTATAACTTATTATTGCTATCAGAAAATGCTCTTCCTAAAGTATTTTTAACTTGCAGAATAAGGCCTGCCTTTTGACATTACAGATGATATTCGAGGAAGAAAGCTACAGCCCTAATATTGGTGTAGATGAAAACAAGAAACCACTTTAAGTGGCAAGCTAGAATGATTCTAATAACATCAAATTAGTTCTGATTAGCTGAAAAGGAACAGAAGAAAGGCAAAATTTCTTTCTAAATATATATTATTGGCTCTGAATCCTGGGGCAATACTGTCACCACTAGCCTATGGAGTGTCTTCAACCATAAATGATGAAAAAGATTTGTTAAATCTGATGCAAATTATTTTCAAGAATTAAAAGGAAATCTTGTCCCCAGCGTAATCCTCGACAAAAGTCATAGTGATTTACAAAAGGGCAGTGTTTTGCTCTCTACTTGTTCTTCTCCTCAAGGGGCTGGCAAAATATTAGCAAAGTTGCAATGTCTTAAATGTCACATGCTGTTTTATACTGACTTTAAAGCAGCTGCTTGTACAAGTTCTGCTCTGAATTGGGAAATCTGGTCCAGTTTTTCCAGAATAAGTTGTTCCTTAGCTTGTTTTTCATGAATTATCTGGTCTCTCTTCTCTTCCTCTGCTGCCTTCTGTGCTTCTTTGAGTAGAGCGAGGCGTTCACGTAGTTCCACTACTGACATTTCACAAAATAAACCATGGCCACCAGTCTAGGGAACATGAAATATAGGTATAAATAACACTGTAAATACCAAGGGGAGAGTAAATGAGTAAAACCAGAACATTTTGATTGTGTTCCAATGCATGTTGAATATATGCTGACTTCCAAAAATATAGGGATGGCCCTAAAGTTACTGGTATTTAAAAGCTGTTTTTAAACTGTTGAGCTTATCTCTTGTATGTGTAATCATAAAATATTTAAAGAAAAAACACTGAAATATACAGAAGATTAATCATAAATACAATATATTTGCTCTCAAAAAAAATTCTACTTGACTTTTAGTTTTAATTACACTTTCAAATTTTGAAAATGTGCAAAACTACTTCTCCTTTTTAATATGTAAAACCAGAACAGACTTTAAAATAAAAAATAGGTACCACCACAGGTAAATGAAACAGTAAATGGTCATTTATCATTTATCATTTATCATTGGTGGTGAATGGAAATAAATGTAGTTGGTGGCTGGTCACAAGTGGTGTTCCTCAGGGCTCAGTACTGCGGCTGGTCCTGTTTAACATCTTTATCGATGATTTGGACAAGGGGATCAAGTGCATCCTTAGTTTGCAGATGACACCAAGTGGGGTGGGACTGTTGATCTGCTGGGGGGCAGGAAGGCTCTGCAGAGGGATCTGGACTCTCTGGATCAATGGGCCAAGGACAATGGTCTGAGGTTCAACAAGACAAAGCCCTGGGTTCGGTGCTTGGGCCACAACAACAACAACCCCTGCAGTGCTACAGAGTGGGGGCAGAGTGGACAGAAAATTGCCCAGTGGAAAAGGACCTGGGGGTGCTGGTCAACAGAACATGAGCCCGTGTGTGTGCCCAGGGGGCCAAGAAGGCCAGTGGCATCCTGGCCTGTATCAGCAATAGTGTGGCCAGCAGGACCAGGGCAGTGATTGTGCCCCTGTGCTGGGCACTGGTGAGGTCATGGACTAGCCATGGATGTTTTTTGTGTTCTTCATTTGAGTACTCATGAAAGAAAGGAAAGGAAAAAACCACCAAAACAAAAGGATTCTGTGGTTTAAAATTGCTAGTGTCATTTAATGTTATTCCATGTTATTCTTCTTTCAGAGTAGGTAAGTAAAATGGAAGAGTATTTTCAGCTGATCTGGTTCTGATTTAGTGGTAAGGTAACAGATTTCTGGACGCCACCCAAGTCTGGGATTTACAAAGCCCAGTCTGAGGCGTATCAGTTGTTTTGCATCCACAGAAGTTTGGGATACAGTCCCTGTAGACTTAAACACACTCACATCTGCACAGTACATACGTAACAGCTCAGAAGGTTTTGGGTTCTCTTGACCATCTCTTTCATATACCTGAATGTTGACAGTTTTGAAAACAAAGGAAATTTATTTTGCTAATTACCATGGCTATCACCACTGCAATATGAACAGCTATACCTCAGTCCAACCTTTGTGTTCCTTCAGTTCTTAGCCAGGACTGACAAATCTTTGAATTTGTTAATATGGATAGAACATCTTGTAATCACTTGCCAGTTTGTTTTTGTAAGATATTGGGAAACCCAGATTCTATTGGCAAAATTCAAAGAAGGTTCAAGGGAACTAAGTCACTTACCATCAGAATATTGCCCTTGATAAAATTTTTTGGAACTTTGTGAAAGCTCATTTCAAATCTAACCTTTGTGTTATGGGCTCACTTTGTACTTAATGCACCCAGACTGTGATATATCTGCATGCAGTACACGATTCCTCCTAATGTGTGAAACATTTACACACACACTTATGTAAAAACAGTAGTTCTGCTTTTTGAGCTTACCTCTGTTAAGTCAACAAACTTGTGTCTGATGCCAGGTATAGACTCAAGAGCTCGGATTTGTTGAATTAGTTCGTATCTTTTCTTAGCCTTCTCCTCCTCTTCTTTTAAAGCTTGTCGAAGAAGTTCTCCACTTTCTTCAGAAACTTGCTGAGCTGAGAGATAAGAATTAATCTCTGTTAGCTAGTTTCCTATTTTAACAAGTAGTCCATCTGGAGGAAAATTCATATGCATTTGTGAATAATGATAATAATACTGATCTGAAGGTACTTGAGGGAACAGTCTGGCATTGGTGGGAGGAATCATTAGGGAAACAAATGAGTACTTCCCACCTCCACTATCTATCCTTCTATTCAGCTCATAAATGTACTGTATACATACACAGACACTTTGAATTACTGCTTTGCAATTTCTGTTCTCATCTGTGCATACTGTTTCATTATTTAATAAAAGGATATTATACAATAGAAAATATAGTTTTTCAGGCTATGTATATCCTAGAAATCACTGAATGGCAAAGGCTGGTGGGCTCTGCTAGTCCATTTTGGAGGGGCTAACACCCTTTGTCTGCCTCAACCCATATGGATGCAAGTATGGAGGTACACAAGCAGGGAGAAGTTTGTTCACCAAGATATGCCCAACTAGAGGCAGTCTGTTCATGTAGTAGGTGTTAAACATGGCATTGCACTGAAATGTGGACACCATATCAGTGAAACAGCCTGGCCTTTATTAGCTGATGCACTAACTGAAGAATTTTCTTTAAGGATAATGGAGGATAAATAACATTATTTCCCTTCATCATAAAAACTGGTCTGTCTTGGAGGTGTTACATCCTTCTCCCCTGTGACATTGTCCTTCTAGAAAATGTCTTTTCTTTAAATAGGTACAGTCTTTTTCTCTGGGTGGCCTTCTCTGGAGAAGACAATAATCTTGGGCCATGATTCTTTCACACCAGTTTCCAGGCAAAAATGATATGAATCACAAGAATCTGAGCTTCATGACTTGACAAAAAGTAGAGTCATTCACATGTGCTACTTTTAGATGGAAGGAAAACTGGTTGCAGAACATTAGCGCTTTATTTCTCCCACTTAAACAAAGACTAATTCCCATGACTAGTAACTTGGAATTTCTCATCTATCCAGCTTATTCCTGGAACTCATATTCATACATTCATGGGAATGTATAGCTTGGATCTTTCCCTCAATTTCACTTTCCCCTCTGTAAAAAATGTAATTGACCCACTAAAGGAAAGATGAAGTAATTTGGGGACATTTGGCATCATTTCACATTTTTCTGGCAATATATAAATACCTATCTGCTGTTTGTATTCCTGGAGCTTTGTTTTTACTTGCTTTACATTCTTGTGTCCTTCCATGACCTGCTCCGCCAGCTCTTTCATTTCTTTCTGTTCCTGTAGACGTTTCTCTGCATGCTGGTGCATCAGCTCTGCTTTCTAAATTGCAAACAAAGAGGTGAACACAACTCCTGATGACTGGTGACCCGAGTGCCTCAAATCATGGAAACAGGGCAAGGGCAATTGGATTCAAATTATTACATCATCCACAAAAGTAGCAGAGGACATTGGCTGAGGACAAGAAAGAGACACAGATTTAAGTTCCCTTCTGTGTTTTATTTACTCACAACTGCCCTCCGCGACATTTGTGCTGCTATTTTCCATGATTCCCTTCTACATGTTTCTAAAAGCGGACAAAAAGAGCCATTTCTGGATCTGGCTGTGAGATAGCAAGAAGTGCAGTAATGTAATATATAGCTGTTTGTGTGCCTGCAGGATCTTCTTGGGCCTCAGCCTGTAACATGGCCCACTTGTGCCTACCACGTTCCTTCCTTTACCAGAGGAAAGGAACAAGAAGCAGGAAAATGGATTTTCCCAGACTAGATTCCTTGCTGTTCTTTCTGTTTTAGATGTAAGACCAGAGTTTTAAAGGGAGGAGGAAGGTCAGCATGGCAGCTGTTGGTGCTCAGTGTGTCTGGAGATCTGCATGTGGATGAAATGCCCTGCTGGCATCTGTTGACAGGCAAAGGGAGAGCAAGGCTTATTTGCATATCCCCAAATGTATTCATATTGGGACATTTCTGTTAACAAATAAAACACATATGCTCTGAAATTAGGTTGAATATAACAATTGCAATAATTTTGGACTGTGAGTGATCACACTATGCTCAGTTATACATAGTAGGGTTCACTGTAAGTCCTTGCTACAGTCTCTGTAGACAAACATGAAGACTCAATGGCAAAATAAGATTGAAAGATTTTACAGGACAGAAAAGGAGCTCATTAAGCAAGTTTCCCTTTTGCAGCATGGTTTTCATGAAAATTTTGTACATTTGCTGTCCCATCTTATGTTGCTGAGACACTGAAGAGAGACATCTGTGAGAGATGGTCAAGAGACAAGTACTGGCCTACAGGGCATAGCAACAAACTGGACTAACAGAAAAGAAAAGCCTGTGATAGTGGCTATGAAAAGTTTAAAATCCATAGTATATGTTGGTTATTGATCACCTGTTTAGTTTATAGGAAAAGCACGGGGAAAATGTAATGCAAGTTTGGGAAAAAAATGAAAAGATCTAGCAATGCTTTTGGGAAACTGATTTGCCAGATCAAAAACTATGTGAAACTATTTCTTGGCAAAAATACTCGGTTTTCCATATAGATGGATCCAAAGAGGGTTCTCTACCTGAATTTTGCCCTAAGAGAGACCTAGGCATGTCAGACAATATGATGTCAATTGAACTGTAACAGTTTAAGAAAACAAATTCTTTCATATTTGTGGCTCTCATTTTAACAAGATAAAGAAATTATTTTTTTTTCCTATATTTTATTGATTTCATTGCAAATGGTGCTTTGTATCTCAGTATGTATCTCAGTATCTGTTCAAAAGGGATTTCCATAACCATGTGAATATAGTGGAGCATGCTTTAACCTTCTGCTTTTATTCAATTTACTTCTTAAGTGTTATCAATCAAACCAATCACTTGTAAAAAGTACTTAAATGTACAAGCACTGCTGTATCTGGAAGTTATAGCACTATTTTTCCTTTGTTTGCAGACTTCAGTGAGTAAAGATGCTGCATAGAATTTTTACACCTTCTTATAGGAGGTATTATCTGTGGTATGTTTTACACTGATTGAAATAAGCAAAATTTGAGCATCTCTGTATGCATTACCTCTTCCCTCAGTAGATCAGCTTTCTTCTTATTTTCTTGAATCACATTCTGACGGGCTAGAACTGCCTCTTCATGACTCAGTTTCCCTTGAAGCCTCCTACACTCAATTTCAGCCAGCTGTTCCTCCAAATCTTTTCCACGCATCTGTTTTTGCCATTCCAAGAATTCAGATGGGTCTCCAAACCCTTGTTCCAAATTTTCAACTCTACAAGAGAGAAAAGAAGAGCATGCTATTCTAGGGATCTGGCTCTGCAGCCCTTCCTCGGTTCATAAAACATTTCCAGTAGTTTTTTGTGATAGGAAGAGTTTGATCTCTGCTGAGAAAAAAGTTGGTCATCACAAAGTCATTTGGCAGACATATTTTAACTCCAGTTTAAGAGGTGTTCCTACTATGAGGAAAGCCTGAGAAAGCCAGACTGGAAGAAAGTGCATGAGAGCACGGACCTGAAAGTTTTCAGTTAAACAAAGCCCCAAGAGAGGGCAAACTTTAGCTACGTATGGATTCTCATCAGGAACAGAGAGAATCAGGCTGAAGGTATGAACATTTTCGCAGAGGATTGCTTTCCTTACAGGTAGAAATAACAAATAACTTCTCTCTTTGGCAATCTTCTTGGCAACTTTAACACAGAGAACTGAAAACTGCTGCTTAATTTTGTTTCTGTTTTGCATTCTGTCAATTAAATAATATTGCTGCAATGAGGCAAAGAAGTCACATTCTTATTTTTTGTGCTCAGCTCAGAGAGAAAAGCATAGCAAAGCCCTGGGGCAGGCCCATCAAAGTCCTGCAGCAGAGGAGGGAATGAGCCAATAACTAGGGCAGAGACACACACAGTGAATTGCATCTTATATGCATCCCCAATGCATATATATGTGTGTATATATATATCTCTCTATCTCTCTATATATCTATATCTGTTGTGTGTTAAATGCAGCTGAAGATTAAACTCATTAATGTAAAATAGTTACAGGGAAAATCGATCCCTTTGCTAAGTAGAACAAATTCTGCCAGCCAGAGTGAACAGTATCATATGTAACACAGAAGAGCCTCAATATACATACACAGCTGATAACAGAACCTGAGTGATGTGTAATATCTTACTGCTAAAACCCTGATGCACGTACCAAAACCTGAAAGGTCAAAAGACCAAGTCCAATCTTACACAGTCATTCCAGGACTTAAAATGTTGACAATATTTAGGAATTAGCCTGCTAAGTCAGGTGGTTTAGAAGTAATAGTAAATCAAGATGCCATGATAGAGGTTTAATCTTTGTTAACATTTTTAGTGAAAATGTTCTGTAATTCTAGTTACAGAATACAATCTGTAGTGGCCATCCAGGAGGCACCCTCTGCCTAGTTAACATCCTCTGAAAATCTATCCTGCTGAATAATGATTCCTTATGTCAGAGGAATCCTTATGTCAGGATTTCTTAGAGCCCTAAGTGAAGCAAAGGACCTGCAACCTCTTATTCCCACCCCACCACCACTGCCCAGGATTCCAAGCCAGCTCTGTTGCAGTGTGACCGTGTAACACAGGACTGGGCCGAGGGAAAAGAACTGTGTGAGGGAGAGCTATGAAAGGTCCTGGTGTGTGTGGAGAGTTTTTCATCCCAGGAGACACATTTAAGCCAGTGTCAAAAGCCTTGCCTAAGCTATGCTGCACCCAGCCGAGGACCTTGCTGACCCTGCCTTGTTGACCTGGTTTCCTGGCTGGACCTCGGCCCTGACTCATCACTTTGGACTCATCCTGCAATCCCTGGGCCCTTGGCTGACCCTGCTGTCTGTCACTGGATCTGCTCCACTGCCCTGCCAGGGTAATGTGGAACTGAGCTGCTCTCAGTGTCCCTACAATGTCTTGCTGTCACCCTCAGCTCCTGGCTTACCTTGCCTCAAGGAGCAGCACATTCTTTGCACACCATATCTTACTGTGATAGAAATGAGCAGGTATTCTTATATACATATAAACAAGTTAAAGTATCAAACTTGGCATGTAGACTTCTTTTTTCAACCCACTTTTCTCTTTATTTGTCAACTGTCTTTATAGAGTAGCTTCCTAATGCTTACAAGAGATCCATTAGTTTAGTTTACCTGTAATTTACTTATATTTGAATGTGGTTAATTATCCCACGTCCAGGGATGTGAGAAGTAATCCTAGAAGGAGAGTGGTCATACCTCTTGAGCTCCTCTTCCATTTTCTTCTGATAGAGGGCACCCTCCCTCAAAATAGCTGCGGTGTTTAATTTAATGGGTATATTGTCAATCTGTCAGGAAAGAGAATGTATATACTGTTGTTAGTAACGTAAACCATAAAACAGAGTATAAAAACATTTCAGTGGGTTAAATAAATTGACCCAAGACAGCATAAATTTTGCTTAAAGCATTCATCTAGCATTAATCTGACATTCACAATGAAATTGCATGCTGTTCATAAACCACTCAAGCTGCTTAAGAAATCAGCAAAGTCCCCCAAGTGGATTATAAATTTGTAATCACTCCTGGACCATGTCAAATCCCATAGAATGTCTTCACTTCCCTTCATATCTTCCAGTGCTCATATACACAGTGAGAAGGGATTCCATCTGTTTCGGACAAAGACAATAAACCGCTTCTCTGAAAGACAGTCAGTTACCCAAAACCATTCAAGGGAAACATAAGCAGCACCTTTCATAGGAAGGCCTCAGACGCATTTCATAAATAATCACTATTATAACTTGTATTTCCAAGACAACTGGCATCACCCATTGCCAAATCCATTTTCTAGATGGAAGAAACAAGGTACAGGTCTCAGTGACTTTCAGGCCTCATGGTGTAACTTGGACTAGACCCTGTGGCTGCTTTGTGATTCTTCAAAGTATTGCCTTAGGACTGACTACCAGACAACCTCTAAATACTGAGGGAGGAAGGGAACAACTTCTCTGCCAGCTAAAATTGTTCCCTGCACAAATAGGCTATTTGGAAAAAATGGATCACCTTTGCAGACACATGTAAGAGACCTGATCTGAACCAGGGCAAAGCACTGCTGCTGGCATAAAAACTGGGATCATTCCTGCAGAAAACAAAGCTTAATCACAACACATTTGACTTAAATCCAGACAAGTTCTGTGTTCAGAATTAAAACATGTATTTAAATTCCAAATTAAGAACTTAATGAGTGGCTGAGAAACAGATGCACAGAGTCACTCAAGCTACATACTGCAAATACTGTATGCACAAATATGCACTGCAGTCTCCTGAAATACATGAGCGAACTGGGAAAAAAAGCTTGTTTCATAATTTCTATTAATTAGGTAGGTTGAGGTTAAGAAAACACATTTCATCAGAAATTCACTAAGTAGAATTAAGACGTTTTTACGCAGATGACATATTTTAATGCACAAACGTTAAATACCTGTCTGTTTCTTGACAAAATTGTGATAGTTTGAAGAATGTAGGAAAATAATCAAAACAAATGTATTTTATGTCTTTTGTTTGACCCACTATACTTACTCTTAACGCCTAATGATGTTCTACCTTTTGGCCTGCTTCTCAACACATCTCAGAGTCTTCTGCATTATATGAACAGTCACTTGCCAGACTGTGTTTTATGTACTCTACTGTGTAAAAAATGTCAACTTAGACGTTTTCTCTGACACATGTAGAAGTTTTCATAGTTTTGGCAGCTATCTATGTATACAGATTTCATGTTTGGTATTTACCAGCAATAATTTGGTTAGAGAACTGAACTAAGAATGATTATGAAAATACCTTTAAATTCAGTTCTCCAGTTTATTGATCAGAAATATGGCTTTATAAAAATGAAACAGAAATATTGCAATATGGTAAAAATAACTAGGACTCTGAAGATATATGCAGGCAGGCATGAGTAAAATAACTGGATAGATTCTTCCGTGTCATATAGTACCAAGGAAGTTCTGGATTTTACTCATTCTCTTCCTGTCATGAGATATGTTCCTTTTTTTTTAAGATGAGAAAATGGAAATAATTGGGAAAATTGCAGAAAACTCTAGTTCTTGTGGGGAAAAATTGTTTTCACTATTGCCACTCAGTGAACACTCAACACCTCACCAAAACCAATAAATATGTAATGAGCAAGGCCTGGTATGAACAAGACGTGGACTGAGACAGAGTGATGATGCATTTGTACTGTCTCATTTTCCCACTGAAAAGGATGAATGGATACTTTGGAAGAGCAAGAGAAATAATTGCTGCTGCACATAATAAACGTGTCTGAAATGAAAAAAATATATTTAATATAGTGTGGCTGTTATAAAAAGAGGAAAGGAAGATACTTGTTGGTTAAAACATTATATAATTTCATGAATTTGAGGATAGATTATAATCTTATTTATACATCTTGGATAAACTTTCCTCTTAGGATTTGCCTATTCACAGAGTTGCACAGGCAGGAGGCAACGGGAATAGAAAGTATTTTAGAAGTCAATAACAATATGCCTATCTCTGCTTGAAAGTTACAGCAGCATCTTGAATATCACCTAACCAACCTTCAAGGCAAATGTGTTTAGACAAGATAAAACTGATTATTCTTCTAGAGGAGACACTAGCAGGTTTTAGAAGTGGCCCTGATCAATACCAGAGGATGCCAGATCCATATTTCTTTGTTATGCAATTTGAGCAGATGGTTTGACTTTCATTAGTCTATATTAAGGCTTTATATTATCAGAAAAGGGAGTGGAATATACAGAGTTTTGAAATGAGCGCACATAATTACAGATTATGTGTGTTTGGGTTAACCATGTAAATGTTTCCTGTTTTGGGGGAGTTTTTTGCCTCTTTTTTGTGCAGAAGGAACTGAGATCTTACTACTTCCTCTAATTTAAATGTTATTGGACTACAAGCAAGCAGACTGAGTAGCTGATACTGTTCTTAAAGATAACTGCTGTATGTGATAAATGCCAGATCAGCCTTAGAAATCCTCGCCAGATGCCCAGTTCCACAAACAGAGTCTTTTCAGGGTATATATGAGCTGTCCCTAAATGCACAGGCAGACCTGCTCACAAGATATTTGAGATCATGATACAAGCACAGCTTCCACCTTAAATTATTCTGCATATGAGCTTGAAACAAATGAAAGGTGACAGATTGAACAAACACAAAACTGAAGATCATCTGTGGTACAGTTATTGCAGAAACAGCAATGTGAGTTTTCATGTGTTACACCGTTAAGGCTGAACAGCCCATTTTCCACGTTTACAATTCCCTGACCCTTGGAAATCCTCGAAGAGAAGCAATCAGTATAGTGGATTTCATAACCTCAGTATGTGTCTGAAGGAAACAAGACAAACATCCAGCCTGATTGTATATTGTGTATCAGACAGTCATTAGCTGGAATGATTGCTCAGCATTCTTTAGGATCTCACTTTGAAACAGCGATTTACTGATGCAAGATTCTTCTGTCCTTATGCAGAGTTCTTAACCCAAGGGTTTACAGTTCTTTTTTTCCTGGGGATGATTCTCAGTTCTTACCATATTACATAAAATCTTCTCCCTTGTAACTGAAAACACTGTTAAGGCAATATGGTTACATGGTGCAACTGCACACAATGTACCTGTCAGAGCCCTCAGGGAACCAACAGGTTTTAATGACCCTGACCAGCCCCCCCTGGAAGTTCCACTCCCACTCTCTGCTCACTGCTCTGGGAGCCCCCCTTAAGCTCAGATATGGCCTTCAGTCCCTTCCCACCGTGCTGGGATTTTTTCCACTCCTGGCTGTCTCTCCAGTTCTGTCTCCTGCTGTCGTGGACAGCCTCGTCCATGAACGGACTTCCAGGGCACACTCCAGACCTGACCTGTTGCCTTGCTTTGTCTCAGGGTGACTTGCTGTCAGCAGAACCTGTCACTGCCACCAACCTTCTCACGTTCAGATACTGTGTCCTGGTTGGTGAGGGCACTGCGGTGCTTTCATCACCTTTGGCTCCTTATTTCTCTTCTCTCATGGAGCAGCCACACTCATGTTGCTCCCTGACCATTTCTTTGTGAATTGCTCATGGTGCATAGGACAAAATCTACGAGCCATAGACCAATCCATCCCATGCTCCTGGCCACAGAGCTTGGTGTAAAAACATGGATTCCAGGAGAGTTTGTGTCACCACAGGATTTGCACGCGTGGTTTTCATTCCAAAATTTTCAAGTACCTCTGACATCAGTTCCTTAAAGGTTTCTCACCTTACTTTGGATCTTCTGAGCCCGGAATGCTGGTTTACTCTTCATACTGTCATGTGTGCTCTGCAGTTCAAACCAAAATACATGGTTTCATTTCAGAAACAGATTTTCAATTATGCAGCAAAAAATATTAGATATTTATCAAAAATAACACTTGAATATTCATCTAGAGTAACAAATACATAGGTGACATATTTCAGAATTGTTATAGCCACAAAAACTTGCTATGTACACCCAATTTAGGGGAAAATTTCAAATCAAGTGACTACACAAATGTAGGTCCAAACAGTAACTAAAATTTATTGACTAAGATAATGCTAAGCAGTAACAGCGATGCTTTGTTTGACTATGAAATATTACTTATATATATGAATAAATCCAGCTTTCAACTGAAATAAATACTGGGAGGACAAAATAGGGTGTCAATGCACACTTCATGAAATTATTAATTAGTGGTAGGGAGCCCCTGGTGGCCTAGTGGTTGGATTGCGGGACCTTCACCACCGAGGCCAAGGGTTCGATTCCCAGCCAGGGACACTCCCTGGGCAGGTGGAGCTCGTTAGCCCTGTAAGGCAATCCA
>JAWMRA010000130.1:64584471-64613851 GCA_035584735.1 Pseudotriccus pelzelni
ACCTAAAAAATCCAATGCGCAGGCTGGAAGGTGTAAAGACCTTCCCCGGTTCTTCGTTAGCGAAGACTGGCCATTACATTACATTACATTACATTACAGTCAATTAGTGGTAGAATTCTACTGATGGTTATTAATTTAATCTTATCATGTTAGCTATAGATACTGATGTGAAACTGTCTGGTATCATGGGGATGAACACAGTGAATAGAATATGCAGCAGTGATACTGAGATGCATATATTACATACATAGCTTGGTGACATAACTGCAAACTGGGAATCAACCAAAGCAAGAACTCTGCATGAATGGGACTGTTATTCCCTCAGCTTGGCTGCTCTGTGGCATGAGTTAATGGAAAAATAATATGTGGGTTTAGGGAAATATTGCCAGTTTGGAGACTTGTTGGAGGAGTTTCACAGAAAGGCTGATTGTCTCATAATTAGGAGAATAATAAAGCAGCACCAGAAGAAAGGGAGGTTGTGCATTATGCATCCAAAGGGGCAAGCGTTGGTATATGGATGTGAAATGACAGTATAGTTATAAATCATACCACATAATTCCTAAGCCCAAATAAATATATTTTTTCAAATACTCTGAGACATCTTTAAATACTCCAGTCATTTTTCATCTTCATACTGGGGGATTTTTAGGTAGGAAAGTATTTTGTAGCATACCTCTCTCTTTTCAGGCTTCATGGTTGCACACCTGAATTGGTCAGTGTTTGCTTTCAGGAGCAGATCCTGCAATTACAACAATTAACTTAAAGAGTGTGGTACATTTAAGTTCTCTGAGAATAATTTTGTCTCAAAAAGCCTTGCAGCCCTGACCACTATTTTCACAGAATATTCTGAGTTTGAAGGGACCCGCAAGGATCATCGAGTCCAACTCCTGAGTGGTCCCACTGGGATCAAACCCACAACCTTGGCATTAGCACCGTGCTCTAACCAACTAAGTTAATCTCAGGGTCTGTTCACTGAATCCTAGAATGGCTTGGGACATCTAGTTCCAACCCCCCTGCCATGGACAGGGACACCTTTCCCTAGACCAGGTTGCTCAGAGACACATCCAGCCTGGCCTTGAACACTCCCAGGGATGGGACATCCACAATTTCTCTGAGCAACAGGTGCCTCATTACCTTCACAGGAAAGAATTTCTTCCTAACAACTAATCAAAACCTGCTCTCTTTCAGTTTGAAGCCATTCCCCCTTGCCCTGTCATTACATGGCCTTGTCAAAGGTTTCTCTCCATCTTTCTTGTGGGCTCCCTTCAGGTACTGGAAAGCCACAATTAGATCACCCTGAAGCCTTCTGTTCTCCAGAATGAACAATCCCAGTTCTCTCAACCTTTCCTCACAGGAGAGGTGCTCCATCTCCCTCATCATCTTGGTGTTCCTGCTCTGGATTTGCTCCAGCAGGTTGATGTCCTTCCTGTGCTGAGCTGGATGCAGCACTGCAGGAGGGGTCTCACCAGAGCAGAGTAGAGGGGCAGAATTCACTCCTCTCTGCTGGCCACAGTCCTGCTGCTTTGATACAGTCCAGGACACAATTGGCTTTCTGAGCTGCAAGTGCACATGGTTGGCTCACCCCAAGTCCTCCTAAGCAGGGCTGCTCTCAATCTGTTCATCCCCCAGCCTGTGTTGATACGGGGTATTTGCCCCATCCCAGGTGCACCTTGCACTTGGTCTTGTTAAACCTCATGAGATTCCCATGGGCCACTTCTTGAGCTTGTCAGGTCCCTCTGGATGGCATTCCATCCTTCAGGAGTGTCAACTGCACCACTCAGCTTGGTGTCATCAGCAAATATGCCAAGGGTGCACTTGATTCCTTCATCTATGTCATCAATGAAGACACTAAATAACACTGGTCCCAAGATGGACCCTGAACACTTGACTTAGTATTTATATGAATTTTCATTCCTGATTAAAGACTTGAAGTAATCAACTCTTGATTTTCTACACAGCTCTGTGTGGTTGCATCCTCTGCACAGGGCATCAGGCCTTCGATAGGTCCATCCATATGAAACATGTTGCTCATCCAGATTTCAGCTTAAAAGCATCATAATAATCCATGGCACATGAGTTCCATTGGTAGTAACTATTTCCACATAGCTTGACAAACAATGGCTTTCTTTCAGAGTGACATTAGAAGGTTATGATCAGGGGATCACAGCACAGGGGCTGCTCCAATGGGCACATCTGGCAGTAATTCCCTCTGTCATTTTAAAGGGGGAAGTGCAGGCAACCACGTTCTAGTTTTTGTGTATTTCTTTTGGTTTTAAAACGACTCTCTAATCAGAGCTGTGAAACACAGACTAGATTTTCTTAGAAAAATCTTGGCTTTCTGGGCAGCAGCTGATAACATCAGCGCTTCCATAACTGTCTGGAATGTGGCTTCCAGTGTTCTCACTCCTCAGACATGGTTCTCATACTGACAGCTACAGCTTCTGCAAAAATCCTATGAAACAAGTGCCTTTTTTCATGCATATTTCTGTTAGGACCCATCATTTCAGCTTGCTTAGCAAACAGTCTAGGGAACTGACCTTTGTGAATGCTTTGGATGCCTTTTATAACATTTCCAGAGGCGGCAAAAGCTGCTGTTACTGCAGCTATAATTTCTGTGGTGGTTTTCCTTTGTTTCTGGTATTCATGCATTTTCTCTACTGAAGAATGTGGCTGGTTGTAAAGTGATTTTATAGTTGCCATAGATTTTTGACAATTTAGGGACTGTCATATTTAGCTCTTCCTTCCTGGTTTTTCTAAGAAGTTTGTAATATACAAATAGGCACACAGACAAATAGACATGAGCTTCCTCCACAATATGGAAATAACGAAAGAATAAAAAAAATGGTTTATGGTTTTATAATGAAATATCAAGCATAGGTAATGTCACAGGCCAGCAAAAGGAATGCAAAGTTTATCTGCCTAGAATCTATCCCACATTAAAGCACTTACTATAGTTTCAGAACAGAATCCAATGCCCCGTTCACAAGGACGTGAGGAGAGCCCAGAACAGCAATGAATGGACTTGTACTGGCCAATGAAAACTGAGACAGGCATTTTCAGAATGGACGTGTGAGAGTGCAGTTAAAGAGGAGTCATGTGGCAATATCTTTTATCAAGCTTATACCGTTATTTAATTGGATATGGTGACTGCAGTGTGGGGAGGGAGAAAGAAAGTGGAAATGGACACTTAATTAACTCCTTTCCAAGGAGATGATAACAATCTGCTTTATCTATGACAAGAGCTAAATCATTGAACAAGATTCATGTCAAAGTTTGGATAAAATAACCAGATCTGTTTGTTTTCCCAGGCCTCCCTTCTCCTGCTCTCTTAACACACAGACCATGTACAAACCAGGATGACTTCCTGCTCTCTCAGCTGCTGAAGGAAAGAGTACGAAGTCTGCACAAAAAAAGAAGTCAGAATCTGCTGATATTTTAAAACAGTGGATGATGACGTGGTTATTTATCAGTTACTACAGAGAACAAAAATATTGAACATATTTTGTAATTTGAAGCCTTAATTAATAACCAAATACCTTAAATATCCATATTTCTTGTGGGAGTAAAAGAACCATCAAACTACTTCAAGCTTGAGAAGACAAGAAAGTAATCATGTTTCTGCTACCTTACATGGCCACTTGCAGAATTTCTCATGTGGTACCTGTACAGTGACTAAAAGGCGGACCTCGTCTCAGACAATTGGTAATAAAATAAAGAAGATGGGAAAAGGGTGTTAGAACAGAATAGAGGATACAAACTTCATGACTGTATAGAGAAAGAACCACAAGGTGCAAAATTTAGGTGCAAAAGCAGATATGTTTCAGATAAAGTTCTAAGACCTGTGAAGATGTAACAGTCCAGAAGAACAAGTTTAGAAGAAAGGAAAGAGCAGAACAAGAACATAACACACTTACGCTTGCTTTTTGGAAATTTTTTTCTTTGATTTCCTCTAGTTGCTTTATTTCCTTTGGAGGTTTGTAGGTGCTTGGAGGAACCTATATTAAAAGAGAAAAATCTCTAGAACACAGGATATAAAACATTCCAAGTGACACATTCTTGCAGGGAAGAAAAAAAACACATTCTCTTTTACCATAAAACAGCAGCAGTTATTTTTTAAATATTGATTCTTTTCTGTTAGTGCCAGTGTAGAAGACAGGGACAGATTCCAATTAGCTGGAACTACCCAGGTTTTTCAGTCCTGTCTAATGTAATATAATCTCTGGTCAAATGGAAGGAAAATTTGAAACTAGTATAAGAAAGGCTAAAGCAATAGCAAGTCCTATAAGCCCTATCAAAGGGGAAGAACGTGTTGCCAGAACGGGAACAGTTCTGTTTGGCATCTCAAAAACTTCAGTTTCACAGCCACATAGGGCAGCTGAACCAAGTTAAGCTCTGGAGCTCTCCAGCATCAGTAGCAACAAGTTATAGAGACTCCAATGAAGTTTAGGGAAGAGAAATCTTCTCAAGCTTAATAAACACCCAGGAACTTCATTGTAACTGAGGAAGTCCTTGAGCTGAAATGGTGGGAGACTGAGCAGGCAGGTGGAGAAAGCAGCAGCTATGCTTGTCCCATCCCAGATATCTGTGTTGAGCCACTGCTGGAAAACATACACTGGGCAAAATAGGCCTTTGCTCTGGTTTACCGTGGCTGTCCCAACGTCCCTGCAGGGGAAAACCACTGGAGGTGTGGATTAAATGTTTGGAGGCACAGGACTGAAAGGGCCCTCCTAGGATTAGTCAAAGATTTGGGAAAGCATTCACAGATCAGCAAGTGCTACAGCTAAAATGACGAGGAAATGACTGTATGGCTGTCATAGGGATCAACAAGAGACTGGGGGCTTTGGGGAGATTTCAAGATTTGCTTGAGCAATACATTTTGCCCAGAGCAAACTCTGAAAAAAGACTGAATGTCTCCTTCCTATGTGGGTGAGATAGTCTGACAGTTTAGTGGGCATCTGCTTAAATGTTTATCTTGCTAAAAATGTTCTAGATCAATTAGAAGTTACAAAACTAATTAAAGAATTAAGGGAGAAAATGTATAATCTGTATTGTACTGGAGATCAGTTTAGGGAACATGTGAATCCCATCCAGCTTTATTGGACTATATAAAGAGTTGTGCTTTCAAAAAGTCATGAATTTGATAGACTGCGATCCTGTGACTTTCCACTGCCTTTGCTATGTGACATCTGTATCTGCAGCTACAACAGATACACAAACAGAAGCAGCTAGCAATTACATGCACTGCTGAGGCTGCTCAAGTATTTTTGTGAGCTTTTTAAGTGAGGCAGAAATGAAAGAATTTCCCAGCAGTATCTAAGAATTTTTATTATGCTTTCGTAGATGGAGAAATTAAAGCCCAGAGGATTTGCAAAGGGTTGCACACGCAGTGAGTATCAGTTTATTTCACTCTTCTTCCTAGTCATGTGCCTTAACTGCAAAACTGCACTCATCTGCCAGTGTAAGCTGAAAATCTCTCCTCAGAAACAGCTATGCTTATGCCAGGTAATTTAAGGAGGAGACTTTTCAGTCAGCTCTGTTTCAAAAACGGTCTTAGCCTGGTAATTCAGCCCTCAGACACCATGGTATGAGTACCAGGCAGACAGACAGCCAATACAGCAATTACCCAGTTGCTGGAAGAGGATAAGAAGTCACTGTAACTAAATTGTAAATTCCAGCAACAGAGAGATCAAAAAGGCCAAACTGTACCTACTTAATCCAAATGTGAAAAAAGGGGGCTGGGAGTAAGACATCATCCCTGCTTTCCGTCTCCAGCCAGTGGTCAGGCTCACACAGGCTGCGTGGATATCCCTTAACCAGAGCTTTATTTTGGGAGTAGGTACCACAAGAAATTTAAGGAAGAACAAAATGAGTAATTGCTTTGAACTTTCATCACTCTTCTATTTTTTAAAGTTATTGCTGTAAGGTGGACAAGGACAAGCTAGTGCAATGCTATTGTATAAAGGGTTTTTATTTTTACACATAAGAAGACCATAAATCTGTTGTTTGGTCTGTATATTTGCAAACAAAATCCTCTGTATTGCTTAAATTATTTCACCCATTTAATTATTTTAAACAATCAGCAATTTCATTCATGAAGTACAGCTGAAATAATAAGGAAAATATCTAAAAAATACATTAAATTTGCCTGAAATGTGAGACAATGACATCCAAGTGCAGCATTTTTTGGTTTTTTTATATATTATATATTATTAGTCTTCAGAAAATCTAAAAATAAAATCATTACTTAATTTTATTGTTCTAGTGCTGATATGAAAAGAATGGATTTTCTTTGTTACTCTAGGCCAAGATATCCAAGGAAGTTAAATGTGTCCAAATAGTTTTGCGTGTTATCAGGTTTAAGCACCTGTCTCTATTTGTCTCCTTTGCAGACTTTGAGGTAAAGCACTCCTTTGTAGACTTGCATTTATGAATGTGTGAGTGCATATGTGCATACCTCTGTCTGCATCCACGTGCTTGTGTGCAAAGGCCAGTGGAGACAAGAATTTATAACATTTAGACCAAATATTTAGAGTGAGTTGTTTCATTGTTAAATTTCATCTAAGCTTATCTTTTCAGTTTCTCTTCCTTTCAGGATGTAAAATGGTGATACTGGTACCAATATGGCAAATTAAAGTGAAGCTTAATTAGCTGAGATAGGTACAGAAATGAGTACAACATGTGTCACTACTACACTATTGGGTTTAGAGTCACACAAGCTTTAAATTTGCAGACCTGGCCAGAATGTGAACCAGATTTAGTATAATCCTAACAACACAAATGAACTTCACTAGATGCATCTGCGTTAAAGCAAATTTATTCTGAGAGGGGCTGCACGGCATAAAGGTTCTAAAATGACAGCAACATGACTCATTCCTATACTGATTAAGTAGTTATTAAATGCAGTTTTTCAGAGCCTGGTATTAAGCTATTTCAATGTAAAATCCCATTAACAGTATAACAGAGCACCATTAAATTGCTCTGCCATCCTAAGATGTAAATGGTTTCTAAGAGCATTCAACACATGTATTATTTAAAACCTGAAGTGCTAATACAAGGTGGCAGATAATGCCCAAATCTATGATTTCCAAGCTCACTTCCCACTGGATTTAAATGCAGATGATTTTGGAGTCCTTGTTAAGTTAGTCATAGCAGCTTGATCCCAGATCCTGTTTGCTTTACCCCAGTGAGATAACTTAAAACCAGTCGTGGGTCTCTGATTTGTACCAGTGTAACTGAACCACAATCTGAGACAATGAGTAAAGTAACAACTTGGTATTCCAAAGATACATCTAGTCTCATTTGCAGATAAGCAATGAATTTAAACTGAAAAGACTTTAATTTTAGAGATTCAGCACTAATACGGTTAGAAAGGAGTAAAATTCCACCCTCAAGGAGGAGCTGCAGACCTGGAGTCCATCTCATTTCCAGTTAAATTGCTTTTCTGTTCATTTTAATGAGAGTTCATCTACAAAAAATTTAAGTTAATGAAACATTTTCATTTCAATGTTCTTTTCTTACCTGCTTTGGTGCATTATCCAAAGCAAACATCTTACAAAGCCAAGGACTATCAGAAACATTTGTATCAATGCTGCCATCAATTTATGCCCATTTTGTAATTCTACCTCCAAAAGCCACAAAATTACTACAAGAACCAACCTTTTCCCTTTCCTCTGTTTGGCTTTACACAACATCCACTGAAATGAAAAGAATTAGTTTATTGGTGGATTTTTTAGAAATCTGACCTTCAATAACATAGATTACCAAAATCCTTTTTGATCTGTCAAAAGTTGTAGATTTTCTATTCTTATTTAAAAGAGGTTATTAACTCCCCTACCAAGATTTTGTGCACAAGCATACATAAAATTTAGAGTTTTTCAAATCATAAATCAACTTACAGGTCGTCTTTTTTCCAGTACTGGCAGATGTATTGGCAGAGGTAGAGGAACGGCACGTGGTTTGGGTACAGTCAAATTAAATTCCTTTGGCTGAGTGACTTTCGAAGTCTTGACAGTGGTAGCACAATTATTTAATTTATTTGTGAGTTGTTCAATGAGTTGCTGGACTTTTGGCTGCCACCTTCAAATAAAAGCAGAATTTTCGATTTTATTTTTTTTTAATTTCATACAAGCTTACACACTATATGAGGTTGGCACTGGTGCAAATTCTATAAGGCTTTTAGCCATTCAACTTTGATAAAACTGGTCTATGAATCTGTACTCAGGATTTAGTTGCACTGTGTTACTTCATCTCTTGATAGATGCTGGTCCGTTCCGATTACTACTGGTGAAATAGCCGTAGTTTTTACAGACTAAGCAACTATTCCTTGCTGCCAGTTTGTTTTGCAGCAGGACCAGACTATGAATCAGAAAAGCAGCTGTCATAAGCTAATTACACACTTAACATACTTAGATGAAGAGACTATGAACAAACAGTGGTCTGAATAATGTCACTTGTACCAACCAACAGAGCACACACAAATCAATCTCAAAGCACAGGCAGTTCTAGTAAAAAAAATAGAAAGATGTAAGGAGTTTGGTGAATTAGCAAATGAACCCTCAGTGAACTCTGGGGGCAGCCAAGATTATTTTTTCTCTGTGTTTGGATTTGGACTTGTATGAAGGTTCAAAGTTCTTCCAAGGAATGACAGGAAAGGGGAGATTAAGGTTAAGACACAAACAGTGTTACTGTCATTACAGAAGGAGGCTTGCAAGTAACTTGTGCAAGTGATGAAGGTCCACTAAAATAAATAGGACTCTTTATATTAACGTAATTGACATCGGAAAGAGGAACACACAGACATATTTAAGAGAATTTCCACTACTGAACTGACTAAACTCATCAATGCATCCTCAGCCCCCTGAAGGAAGTTTCAAACCCAGGAACCAAATCTGGTCTTTAAAATTCTCGTGTAACTTACATTTACCACTTTAGGCAAAACGCGATTCCTTACGCCGAGTGCAACTGACTGTGAAGGGCAGCTCCAACAAGCTGAGTGCTAATGAAACAAGCAATGGCCTAAGCATCTGCCTGCATGCACGTCTACATATGTAAAATATGTGGATGTGTACCTCTACCTCTCTCTCTCTATCTTTACAGTATTCTAAGCATATGTTATAATTAGTCACTACAGTGGAGTATTTTGAGTCAAATTCTGACTTCAGATACATCCATCCCTGCGGTTCCTGTAGAACTCAGTGAAATTCAGAGCAGTGCAAGCCAAATCTATGCTGTACATTTGCTGGAGTGCTCATGAACTACACAGTATGAAAAGAATTAATTCTAGTGTCTCTGATATGACAGAACCAGACGCAAACTCTTTTTCAGCTGGCATTGTTTGCAGCGTGTTTTTGTCTAACAGTGTCTGCCATCATCTGGGTTAATCTATACTGTTGTGGATAAAAACAGCGAAAAAGTGACCCAGCAGGCTGCAGAGCTACTGCTTGTCCACGGAAGGTGAAAATGTTCCAGTCTGGCAAGGGCACTGTTGCTACTCTGTCACCACCTAACCAGGGTGTGGACGCACCTGGCACCTCAGAGCATTTAAGCTGTTAGATGATGCTGCAACTGTGTAAATAAATAATAATTTTAAAGGACTTGTTTACACGCTTATCTGATTTGCTCAGAGGGGATTTTACCACCATCGGCATAAACAAGTCTGTGCACAAAGCCAAACTCAGAGAAGTCAAACATCATTTTTTCAAATGCCTAATGTCACAGATGTTGAAGTGACTTATGAGGCACGAGTCTAACTCTGTAAGATAATTTGAACCTTCTATTTTTATTTTTTTTCAGATTATGATGTTTGATATATTCAGGGGCACCAGGGAGCAAATGTACAACAGCTGCGAAAAAACTTTTCTATGAGAGAAAAGCTGCCTCTGGGTAAGTAAAAGAGATTACTAAAGTCTCATGAAGACAAGAAGGGTTCTGAGTATTTCAATAGGAGAAACACTTTAACAGAAAACTGAGCTTTCAAGGGCAAACCTTCCCCAGCTTTCAAACTTTGAGCTGGCCAGAGACTACTTATTAAAGTGCTACTTACCTTAGCAATGGATCAATCAAATTCTCTTTTACATACAGTGAATCGTAGAAGTGACTCCATTCATCTTTTATCCATGTGTTCAAATGCAAAGTGTTGAAGAAGAATCTAAGAAACTAATAATAAGTGGTTTCTTTTAAATATGAATACTGAAGATATGGTGTACTTAAAACCACAAAATATAGTTGTTCTTATTACAAACACTGCTGAAGAACTAGCTTGTATTTTACTTTGAAATTGTAATCGTAGGTACTCAGTATTTTTATGTTCTTCTTAGTTGGTAGACACTCCCATGTCTTTCATCCCTATTTTGTGAAATACTAACAGATACTAAAATATTTTAGTGTAAAAAAAAAATCATCTAGAGGCTAAAACGTAGAGATGTGTTGATTCATCTTTAATTTGCTTCAAACATTGTGAAAAACCAATTTTTATTCAAAATTAATTACTACTGGAATACTCTGATTTTAGTACAATTTTACAATAGAATTTCAGAGTTAAATATACCTGGAGTCAAGTTCTGATTACCTATAACAGGATGATCCGTGGAGCCCAGAAACATGTCAGGCCTGGCACTGCACCTGAATTGCTTAAACTCTTTTCATCTCCCTGGGAATTGGGCAGGGAGAATTGCTGAAAACTGTAGTAAATGTTATACAATATATTTTCTTCTTTTATTGAAATATAATTATTTGTCATATTCCCATTACACTAGAAGACTGAAATTTGGAACACTTATACATTGTATGGTTCTACATGCTGGAGGAATAGCAACTAACATTTGAACTTTTGTTTGCCACTGCAGTTCACCAGAAGGTCAAAAGCTTTCCTTTAAATCTTGAACTATTCAATTGGCCTTTTGGAACACTCTTGAAAAATGGCACTCAGATTCAGCCTCTATCACTTACAGCAATATAAATTCCAAACTTGAACCTCAGCTCTTTCATCAAAATTCTTGGAAATGAAAGTACAAGCATCATGCTGAAATATCACAGTAAGAGAAAAAAAGCACACTAAATAATAGTGATATCATGAGACATACTGGGAAGCAGTGAGCAGGCACTCTGAGAAGCTTCGAATGGAGACTTGCAGAGCTTATTAGGTTAGACTCAGCATCAGCCCCATCTTGAGTCAGTTTCTACAGAGCCATAAAGCTCTTTGTACGGAGTTTTTAGCTCTGCAAGACTACCAAGGAGCTTCTTAATTCAAACGTGGTGCCAGGCACAAGGTGCCTCAGAGCTTTGTGAATAATTCAGCTACAAACGATTCAGATTTGACTCAAGATGTTTGCTGCAGATGTGCAACAGGTAGAGAAAGCCTCCTACTTGAATTAACATGTAAATTTAGCCTTATTTTCATCTATTGTGCTTTTGGTACTCAAAAGACTGATCAATACTGCAGGATTAGATGAGTATTACCCCCGGGATTCCCATTCCTTCCTAGAAACTACTGCTCTTCCCCAAAACTGCGGATGTGGCTTATCAGCACACCACCCAAAAAAAGATCTTTCATCCCTAAAAGCATGACTATAAACTACGTGTTGTATTGCGAAGAAGTTGGGTTTTTGGTGCTGTCAGATCCCATGGAGCCTGTGAAGGATATGGTAAGGGATGCATTTCATCCCATCGGTCTTTGTCCAAGTCATTCATTCTCCTTATGGAGGATCTTCCTCTGTAGCACTTGCACATTGGATTAAATTTGTCCCCCAACATAGTAATTTGTACTTATGCAATGTATAAGTACGATGTCAGAAGTCTAGACAGAGTTCATAGCCTCCCGCAGAACAGAGGCACTTTATAGACACTATTTCTGCCAGTCACTGTAACAAAATGTTACCCCCCGTTATGCCAGCAGTTATGTGTGATTACAGACCCAGTGAACAGGTCCCCCGTCCCAGAACTCTTCTCACCTTATGGAAGGCCCTGACTACACACAAAGTTTATAAGAACCATGGTTTTAAACCCATCTAAAAAAGTGTGTAAGAGGGATGAATTGATCATGAGCTGATACACTTAAAACGAAGCAGACCCTGAGATTT
The DNA here is from genome assembly GCA_035584735.1 of Pseudotriccus pelzelni. Lineage (NCBI taxonomy): Eukaryota > Metazoa > Chordata > Aves > Passeriformes > Tyrannidae > Pseudotriccus > Pseudotriccus pelzelni. Next base: position 64,596,549 of record JAWMRA010000130.1, read on the forward strand.
GAAGCTGGTTTCAAATTTCTAGGCATTCAAAGAGCTCACAGAAGAAGCTGATGCAGAAATACTGCAGGTGGTGATTTGTAAATCCTCCAGTTTTCCTTCTCTACCTTCCACTGAGTTAAACTCCTCCCTCTCTGTTTCCCCCTCCGTATTCCTCTTTATTACTAGTCCATCCTAAGAGGCTTCAGTCAATTTTCTACTTCAGTGGCATGTGAGACTACACCTCTGAATTGTTGTTGCAGCTCTCCCAACTCTCTGTCTCCTAAATATTTGCTGTACTATCTTTTACAAAGTACAGCTCAACTGCCACTTCAAGATGAAGTGATGAAACAATAGAGAAGGCTCACAGTGATTTCTATCTGCTGTATTTAACAGCTGGCTGTTACCTCTTTGAGGCCTCCTACTGCAACACCAGTCCTGTACTGGTAAGTAACATTTCTCCCTGTATTAAGACAAATGGGTAATCATGTGATTGATACATCTGTGATGTACTCTCAAGGTACAGAGAATGGTTGGTTGTGTAATCAGATATCAATACTGTGACGTATATTTTTGTACTCTTTTAGTCACAGTCCCCAAAGCAATGCTACAGTAAGTACAAGCCAAATTATGCATCATACTTGGAATGCAGCCCTGGAATGGTCATCCAGGCACTGCAGGGATTGCAAATGGCAGTGCAGGATGACTGGACATCCTTTCTGACCAAAGTGTGCCTGAACCAAAAGTCCACAGTCTTAGTTTTGACAATCCCTATCCCAGACGGCGAATGTTGGCAGAATAAGAGCTACGAAGCCATAGCACATTTCTTTTTCTTTTCTCTTTCTTTAACAACAGAAACTTTTGTGTTTTGTGAACTGAACTGTTAGGACAAATCCCTTATATTTCTGTTTGGTCTTTGGCCACATGTGACTTGGTGGCAAACCAAGTATCAGTGGCTGTTGCTTTTACAGCAGCAAAACGGGGCATCTCAGATTTCTCTCTCTTGAGAGGAGCCACTGGACACTCATTTTGGTAACAACATCATTCTGCTTGCTCTTCTATATTAAACGTTCCAAAAGTTTCACTACTCTCAGAGCATGGTAACCAAGATTCATTTCCCTTTTAGAAGTGGTGAAATTACACCACATGGGATTATGAAATGAACTCTACCCATTTTTACTATTTTAATGTACTCTGGCTGTAGTAAGACATGTGTATAATTAAAGACTGCTTTTAATGCATTTTTACAGGTGGGCTGAATTAATACCTTGCTTTTGAGATTTTGAACAAACCCTGTTAATATTCTTAATGCATTTTTACACAGTGGGATTGTACAGATTTCTGAAAAAAAACCCAAATAAAAATTGGGACGTTTCCTCATTTGGTAATATCTTTACATCCGTGTAGGCATTTGCAGAGCTGAAATGCTTCTGTTCACAATGTAAGCCTTTGACTCTTGAGTCAAGGAAGTAACTGCAAGAAACAGCAGGTTCTGTTTCTCCATACGGATCAGCCACTACCAGAGAACATTGTTACAGACCCAACTAGGACTGGTTTTACCTCCCATCCACCACGAGGCTGATCTTGTCCTACTATTCCTACCCCAGCACAGTAGCTATTACAATCATACAGTGATATTTCTTTGAAGATCTCAGAAGTTCATTAGAACAGCTGTTAGAAGCAATCAGAACATGAAACAGAACAAAACAGGTTCTTAAATGCTAGAAAAAACCCACTGTGTATTTTGCATATTTTACAAGGCAATTAAGAAATTATAAAGCTGTTTTCAGCTTCATATTGAATTTTTATTTCAACAGTATATTTTCTCTAATACACAAATCCTTAAATTTTAAAATAGATATAGAACAACAACATGTATGAGTAATAGAACAGAAAAATAGGCTTGAGCTAGCAATGCATGGCTAATTTCTTAGAAGGATAATCACACTAAAGTTATAAAATTAGATTTTATCCCATGGTTCTGTAATTATATAACCATAAAGAATCTTTGCGTGTATTCTTAACATTACAAAATAAGAGCTTGGGATTTTCTGTTCAAGCAGATGAAGATGTGTAAGTGAGGTAGTGTGCCGGCTTGGGTTCAGGATAGTCTTGGATTTGCTGGAGGCTGCTGTGCTAAGCTGCTAACAGCCTGCTGCAGAGATTGGAAGCAGCAGGGTATGGCCCCAGGCCACGAACAGAGGGCTGAATAATGACAGGCAACAGCAGAGATGGAGAATAATGGCAAACTCCTTTATTAGATCAGGGTCAGGGTTTTTAAGGGGTCTGGACGGAAGGAACTAGAATTGGGGTGTAACATGAGCGGAATATGTAAAACTGGGAGATGGGAGAGGGTAAGACAAAGGGAGGGTAAGGAGTAAGTCTAGAAGATAACTAGAGGGGTTACTATTGGTTTAGGGTAACTGCTGCTACTTCACCACAGCATCCTTCTCTTCACTAAGGGGCACCTCTAGGGGTTTTCAATATACAGGATAAATTTGTCTCTTGGGACAGATGTAACAACAAGAAGGCTTAAGTTCTGTTACAGCTTATGGGTGTTCATATTCCCAAATAACTTCTCCTCCTATATCTTGGTCTCTGGTAAGAGGATTCATTTTTCCACTGATCAAAGTTTGTCTCCGGCTCCAGTCCAACCCCAACAAGGCAGCATTACTATTCGGTCTGGATATTCTGCCTAAATGAAAATATTTGAACTTGCATCAGACATAGGGAAACACTGAGACTTTGAGTTGAATGGATTCCATCACACAGTCTTGTAAGAGAAAGGTCTTAAATCTCACACAGCTGGTCACATTCACCTGAAGACTACTCCTTTGAGTAAGGTTTATCTGCATGATTAAGGAAATTCCATTCAGCCTGTGATCTGCTGAAAGTATTTTTTAATTGCAGTAAATCTATCCTAGGTAAGTGTATGTGAAAATTTTTTAGTATTTTAACTGAATTCAGACACAATAGTCATCAGGCAAAATCTACAGGTCAGCATCCTGAAGGAGAATCCCAAATTTCTGACAACTTTTGTTGCTAAGGCTGCAGATCTGCCTTCTGCTGTTTTTGTCTCTGTTGCTGGGGGGACAAAATGCTGCTTCTAAATCCTCTGCTGCAGGTGCATTCATATAATCTACCATCACTTTGGAGACGAAGAACCTCTTCTAATGCCAGAGGAGAAAAATTAGGTACCATGGTGATGAAGATCTGATAAGATACTTAAGCAAAGTTGCATCTAAAGGAAGAAAAAGCAGGTGCATACCATTGGAAAACGCAGCACTTTCCCATCAGAAGAGTTATTCCAGACAAGGAAAGAGAAATGATCTAAGCTGGAACATCAGGGCACTGATGCTTAAGCCATATAAAGCGAGGTGAATGGAATCAACAAGGGATAACTGGCACCAAGTGGGGAAATTGTGTTGCTAGCTGAATGAGCTCAAGATGCATCCAATCCAGTGGCTCGTGTCTCAGATGTTTACCAACGAAGGGGCTGGGAGAGCATTTTAGACAGAGTGATTTGTCTGTCTACCAGATTATGATAATTCTTCCAGCCACTTCTCTGTTCTTTCTGATAGTTAATGAAATATATAATTTTTGTCTCTGAATGGAATTAATAAAAAACCATTCCACAGTAAGTCCATCTAAAACCAGACAACCTAACCTGCTCTCTAACTGTATTCATTAAAGAGACACTGGCATCCACATGAACAGTCAGAGTAATCACTACAAGGATAAACCTTAGCCTTTTGAGTATTAATTACTAAAATTTGCCTGTCTCTTTAATTCCATATTTATTATTCAAAAGGCATGTTCAGATGTATGAAACATCTGGATGATCAAAGGTTACAGATGCTGTGTCACCAGTAATTTGATTTTTAGCCCATTTTCCTGGGAAAACAGGGCTTATGAGAAAGCACTGCCACTCAGTTTATCCCTCTGCCCCTCTTGACAACAAAGCTTTTAAGATAATTAGCACTTCCAACCATTTTGAAAGAGAAGCAGAAGATATTTATATTGCTCCAGATTTCATGAAAATTAGCAAACAAATAGTGGAGTGAACCCCAAATTCGCGACTCCAGAGAAGGAAAGGGAGGCAGAACTTCGTTGTCCTGCTTTCTATTTGGCAGCAGTTGTTTTGGCAATTGCATGTTGTACTGGGGCAATTGGTACATTAACAGCTCCAAGTTTTTTTGGAAAGGAGAAAAAGTGATAGAAGCACAACAGGCTTGATAATGAAAGTGGTACTGGGTTGTTCAGGGGAAAAAATCACACTGATCAGCAGGAACTGCAGGTTTCAATTCAGATTCATCGTGTATGGAAAAACCTTCTCCTGCCTACAAGTCAAGGAAGGAATGTGAGCAGAGGCAAGAGTAAGTGTGCAAGTTAGAGGGAAAATTGCAAATCACCTGAAGAGTAAATCGTGATTATTCTACCTTCTCAGGTTATATAAAGTATATTTTAAATTGATCTTTGACTGAATATGAGAATCACCCCATAAGGGGTTTGTGATAACAAAATATTAATTCAATTTTTTAATTTAAACAGAAAATCATACTCATTTCTCATTTCAAGTTATTCTCAAAATTGAGAAAAGTCATCTGATCAATCAAACACAATGGAGAGACAATTGTTTTTAAAAATGTTTTGTTCTTTCATTACCTTTTGCATTTTTGCAGTGTCCAAGGACTTCACAATTCTGCTGAACTTCTGAAAACCAAGCTCTTCTAGTTGAAAAGTAGCCAGATAACAGATAACTATCAAAAGACACATACATTTAAAATGCAGCAGGCAATTCTAATAAACCTATACTCAGCATACTCTGGGATTTAGACTGTCACCTTAATTTTAACAGTTTTGATAGTGATTTTTTCAACATACTCTATTTTTAATATTTTCAGAGAGGATGGCTCTTATTCTTCTATTCCAAAGTCACAGTTTATTTATACATAACAAAAATTTTAAACATACAATTTTATATTTCTAGTATTTATTGTACGGTTTTTCCCAAGGGACCACTTTGCCTAAAATGTTGTGATCTTTGCTTTTGTTCTGAATTGGAATAAAATCAAGTTTTTAAATTGGGAAATTCCAAACCTCGTTCTTGCACACCTCTCTGGCAAACAGACGATTTGATGATCATTGAGTTCTTTTCCAACCTAAATGATTTATGATTCTGTTCTACAGAAAGAGGCACAGTCAGTACTGTGAAATTTTTGCAGACCTGTAAAGTTCATGGGCTCCTGTGTCAGCCTGCCTTTGTTCACTCAGGCTTTACTTGCACTGCAGTGTTTCAGCTGCCACCAAACATTAATGGTAAAATCAGTAAATTCTGACCAATGTGCTGCAGCCAACTGAGTGTATTGTCAGGCTTCAATCTCATGTGCTTTAGGATAGCAACATATTTAAGCAGTCTTAGTAGAATATACATTTATCTCCTACAAGCTTTATTAAATTCAAATCTGCTCACACATAGCAACAGCCTTTATAAGCAGCTTTGATCATTTAAGTGTCAATGCAGCTTGGCAAAGGGAATCACAAGCAGCTTAAAAAAATGTAAGCCAATGACCTTAGACTCTCAACTTGTTGATAAAGGAAAATTTTCTGGGGCCTCCCCTCCGCCTGTGATTAACGGAGGCTTTTGAGTGGACCAGTCCTGACAATCCAATTATAGCAACACTCAGCTTAAAGATATAATTTATGTGCCTCAGACAATGAAAAACATGGCCCTGGAGAAATGGCGACACTGAAGCATTACCATTTAGAATAAACTCAATACACTAATAACTTTATCCTTGACTGTTGAGGTTTCCTTTTGTTTGTTATTTGATTTAGATTTCTGTAGTTTTCCAGATTGTGACAGAAGCAACTAGAATTGCCATAAAAATACTGTTGCTTTTCAAACATAAAATGTGGATATATTTATATGTTTACTGTATTTTTCAACCCCTTTGAATTAAATTGACTTTTCAATATACCCACAAAGCATCTGAACATACCTGACTTAGAGAACCAATGCCAGCGTGATTTGTGATTCCAGCTTATTCAGGGACTTAATAAATCAACTTCAGAATGTGTGTATTAAATGCATAACATAAAAATATTTTTTCAAATTAAATCTTAATGCACTTCCCGATGTCTGAAATAACTCTGGGAGTAGTAACTACCCTAATTAACTAGCTCATAGTATCAGATGTAGCTGTATCAGAACTGATTTTAACAAGTAATTAACACAAGGAAACCAGTTGATTTCACTCATGGAGACAGACGGTCTATTCATGTCATTGTGATGGTCAGTAATGAAGATACCCGTGTGTGGACAGAAACAATCCCATCTGCCTGCAGTGAGATGTGCTGTTCCTCAGCAGACAGAGCTTTGTTACACAGTTTTGTGTCTCAATGGCAGAGGTAAGAGGTTGCATAGAAGAGAATAAAGAGAAATCACTAAAAAACATTTTTTAAAGGGATGGTTAAATGTCTAAGATGCTTCTTCCAGCCAGTGATGCTTCTTCCACCTGCATCTTACCTGACTTTCTTAGGTAAAATTCCAGTTAACACCTGTAAGAGTCCACACTAAATGACAATTTCAGGTTTTAGACTTCACATCATAAGGACATTGGAAAATATCCTGTATTTCCTACTGCACTAGGCACAATGACAATGCTCCCAGTGTAATATAATACTAAGATCAGCACTAGTAAAACGATATCTTTTAAAGTTTTGTGGTAAACACATTTGGTGTTGTAAAAACAACTTACCTATGTAGAGATTACGCTCAGGAATCAGGCAGTATCTCCCATCCTCAGCATAAAAGGCATTGACTACTACATCCAATAAGGATTTATATTCTGTGCATCCTGCTAGTGTATCCAATACAAATTTTTCTTCTGTCACCTTAAGAGTCTATAGAGATACAAAATTAATAATGATTAATGTATTCTGGAAAGAAAATGTTTGTTGTATACCAAAAGTGCAATCATTTTGAAGTAAGCGGAAAACATGAATAAGGAACAGCCTTTGGTAGGGCTGATGCACATCTAAGGCTGTCAAATATGGGCAGTCCCAGCACACTGATGGCTCTTGTTAAGGAAAATGTACCCTTCTCCAGTGTTAAACGTTCAGTTTATCTGCTGACATACACACTGAGTTAAAGTCCTTGACGTGTGAATGTCAGCAGTTAATGCAAAGGAAATCTGAAGTCTCCGAGCTATGAGCAATGATTAACTTGGCAACTGCATGAGAAAGTTTCAGTAACAGTTTGGTTTTCCCATAGGAAACCTCTCCTTTGTCAGTGAAGTCTGTGCTATTTAGGGAGAATAAATTGAGGGGAGAAGCTGAACAGGGATTATGGGCAAGACCCTTAACTCTTCCTGAAACCTAAGTTTGAAGAATATGACTAATTTAAACAACCTGTGAGTGCCAGGAATGTTTTTAATGCAGACTGTTTCTTATCCAGATATGCTCTAGGTCTCTTATAATATTCATGCAAGAACAGGAGAGTCAGATGTTCACTGAATGCCTTTTGCATCCTACCACATAATCCCTTTAAAAGTCTGAATGCTCCTGAACTTTACAGAGAGTTTCAATCATAATAAATAACCTATGAAATATCTGTTACTATATCAGATAAACTTCTAGCATGAACCACCTTTAAACAGTGCAATAAAATCTGAGGCCCAGAACAGTTTGTTATTACATGAATTGAAAAAGGACAGCCATGCTATGACAAAATGACAAACAATAATGATCCTTTGATTTAAGGAGGTTAGACCAGAAGCCAAGAAAAAAGCTAAGTGCCTCTTCTGAAAACACATAGGCCACATTTGATATATCATCTCTCCCACATTTCTGAAATGTGGGAACAATTGAACTGCAATAATATATCAGATGAGAGGTTCACCTTGCCTAGGAGGCTCTCTGCTTCCCTCTTGATCACTTTATTTCCCTAATGTGATTCATTTCTAGTTTAAGGGTATTATTAGAGGCTGCTGGATGGAACTATGCGAGTTTTCTGATGTATGACACTATACAGGGCTTTGAGACCGAGCACATACCAGGCAAAACTTTAAAGTTACAGTTCTAATATTTAAATGTAAAAAATTATGGAGAAATAGTCAAAGTGTATTTTCTCAGGTTGTCCTTCAGAGCAAGCATAATTTTTTTCACTACTTCTGCTCAAAAGCCAGGTTTCATTCCTTCCAATTTGTGCATATCACCAGAAAAAAACCAGAGGAAAGAGACTGAATGCATCTGAAAATTTTCCAAAACAAACAAACAAACAAAACATTGATGGGAAGTATGGACTTCATCTTGCTAAGTACTGAGAATTCTTGTGAGGCACAAGTCCATTCCAAATAAATCTTTCAGGGATGAAGATTTGCGGAAGTTCTTTCATAAAACTAACAAAGAAAATCCAGAAATCTAAGCCACCCCAAAATGATCAAATATATATATCCTGTATTTGATATGAGATATTGAAGAATTCACCACAAAAGGCAAAAGCAAACCTAAATAACTGAATGGGAAAGTGAGAGAGGATGTACTTCCAGTAAAAGCTGGATTGTGACATTTTTAATCTAAAATAATTGGTCTCCTTGAGCAAATGCTCTTGTTCCTGAACAGATCAATCTGCGAAAAATAGCAGATCTGGTAATAAACAGAAAGTCCATACTAAAACTGGTGAAACCCATTGGAAACAAGCCCAATAAAAACTCTCACAATTATCTCTTCTAGAAGCTAGAATTTAAATTGTTTTCAAGATCTTTATTAGATTAGAATCTTTGCATTTGCCTTCTGTGTACTTTGATATATCATACATGTACCAAGTGCTAGAGCAAACCTGCCCTTTTCAAGGGGACTTTGGAGAACTGGCCAAAAGTAGATAAACAGTTACCAACACGACACCACCAGTGCCCAAATCATCTCTCCCACACAGCAGAGACCACAGCATAACAATACAAAGGCATATTCACATTTACTCTACTTTTACTGCTCTGAGTTGACAAGTCAGTCACAAGTTAAGTGTCAGAATAAACACACAAGTAAGTGCTTCCTCTTGCTTACTCCTTTAGCCAGAAAGTACAAACCCGCTGGATGGCCTCGAGCCAAGCAACAGGAAGGGCAGCCTGGAGACAGCTCTGCCCCAGAACATCAGTACTGACTGGTAATGCTGTGCACCACAGGCCAAAAAGTCTAACCATGAAATATAATCAAACATGCTTTCAGCCAGAAGATACTAAATGTTCTGTTCCTACATGTAAAAACTGAGGTTAGGCAGCCTGCAGCTGTGTCATCTAAGGAACTGATCTCATCAGAACTCATAATCAACTAAGCAAGACTGGGAAGGGGGAGTACTTGGATAGGAAACCTCAAAGGTGAGCCAGTTGTTGGTTAAGCCCTGTGGATAATCTAGTGAGTCAAAAACTGAGCCAATGCTTTAAACCAGTTAGGATATTCTTGGCATAGAAAGTGCATTGTGTCCTCTGCAAATTTCTTCAGGGAATATTTACAGTTTATCTGTATATCTGAAATAATAATTGCTTTGGGAAAGGAATATGTTGGATAGGTGTAACTTCTGGCACTAATTCCTACATGTATTTTTGCTGTGTGGCTTCATGCTGCACTTTATGTCAGTGGGATGTATTTCAGAGTGGGACAAATGATCCTGAAACGGTACAATATGACAGATTCTATGTTTATACCACCTTTGGTATGAGGTTTTCAAAACACTTTACGAACATTAATTACTTTTAATGAGATTCCTTTTGGCTACTATTACTCTCTAAATGCAGGAACTATGGCATGGAGCAGGTAAGAGATTTGCTCCAGGCAACACACTAAGTCATTGGTGCCAGCAAGAAAAAATAAATGCTAATTTCTAAGCCTTTGATCTGTCCATCAGAGCAACTTCTTACCTTTTCAGGTATACTTTAACTCATGTATTTCTCTGAAACAACCAGCAGTTACCTGTGTTTGCAAGTATGTGTGAGCCCTTCAGCGTGAGGGAGGACAGATAATTTACAGGTCAAAGTAACACATGCAGCAATCATCTTCTGGTGCACTGAATATCGAAAATGTTCAAAGACAAAATAGATCTTGAATAGATACAAATATCTGACAGTGTTCTACGGCATTGAATTTCATCTTTTTCTGATTATTAAGAGTTTAAGTTACCAAAAAAAAAAGATTCTGTCTGAAATTATCATTCAGGATAATGGGAAAAAGATGTGATTGTCTAATTATGTGCTGATTGGTGTTATCTCCCCTTTTTGAGAAATCCCTAATGCCCTCAGCCTGCTTCCATGGATATACTTTCCCTGCTCTCTGACACACACCTGTAGCTGTGAACAACTCAGGTTTCCTCAAAGAGAACAGACTGTACCCAGCCAACTTCCAGGATGGGTTAGTACAAGAAATAGCATAAATTAAATGGAAAAGTATCTGCAAAACGAAAGTTTTGCCACTGTGATTGTATCATAATAAGGCTGGTTAGAAAAGGATGGGTAAGGAAAGAAAGAAAAGCTCTTGTTTCTGGAGAGAAAGAAACATCAGCCATGCTCTGTTTGAGCCTTCTAGGGCTAAAGATACAGTTTTAGGTAAAACAAACATTTTAGAAAGAAGACAATATTTGATGAAAAGATAAAATAGCTTTCACCTCCTGAGGGAACCGAGTAATAGTATTAGTGAACTTCTCTACTTCTAGGCAGAATATGCACATTTTGTAGATACAGTCTGATCAGTTCATACTGCTTCACATATCAGAGCTAGTCCTCTCCAAGTGTCTAATCAAAATGCTGTGGAAAAGAAAAAACATATTCCTATTGACTTCGCCGGGTTTTGAATCAATCACCAGTCTTCTTTCCATCTGAAGTCAGTGAAAATGCTTCCAGTAATTTCAATGGGGGAAAAAACCTCCTTGGATCTCAGGATATAATTAGGATCCTGCTTCTACTATTCAGAGTCTATACTGCAGTCACAAGCTAGAATTTTCATCTTCAGGTGACAATGGTGACCAACGCTGTATCAAGAGGTACATTATTTTAACATTATTTTCCCTTGTAGTTAATATTAATTCACATGAGCAGAGCACTGCAGAAAACTCAGATTCCATCCTTCCCTTAGAAAGATCCTAATCTGCATTTGTGTCAGTAACTAATAATACAAATTAGACTTGTATAATCCAGTAGGTTGTGGTTTTTTTCACCACATCTATCATTCTTGCCTTACATTATCTTCATATTTAAAACTAAATCTATGACTTTTGACATTTGGGAATTTTACTCACAGTTGAGTACAATCAGTTGAGTGGGCATGTGTGAGACACAGCTGAACCAGCACAAATGAGAACTATGAAGAGTTGTGCCAAATTACACCATGTTCTTGTGAAATGAAAAGCTTATAAACAGGCTCATCTTGCTATCAACATGGCAGGGATAAAGGAGCGAAGCAGTGAATTTGGGATGGCACTTCTGATTTTACAGAACTAAGCTATTCAGTAGCTGGGATGTAGAAAGGTCAATATGATGGCTCTGATCCTGCAACTCTAATTGAAGCAAATAATTCCACTGCAAATAAAGTGAGTTATTTGCATAGAGAAAGGCACAAACATTGCACGGTAACTCCCGTGTTCAAATCTGTCTCCTGTTACCATAACAAAAGCTTGATTCTACCAGTCACATGGAAGAACAATACCTGGGATGCTTCAGTTAGTCACAAAACTTAATCTTCTCTCAAAATAAACAGATGCAGCCCGTGTCAATAAACAGTCTGATGAAACGATATCTTTATGTGCAACATGGATGAAACATCACTCTGGATATGGAGCATTTTTGATAGATTTAATTAAAGAATGCCTAATAAAAAGATGGGGGGCTAGTACACAAAAATGAAGATATTATCTCGAGGGCATCAGTCTGATAAAAGGAGTATTATAAAAGCATTTAGGAAGATAGACAAGAAGTAATCTGGCTATTCAAATGAAGAACAACAGAAACAGAGATGTAAATTTGAATGTGAACACCAATCATTTAAGGATCTGAAATAGATTCAGGAATTATTTTAAGTTAAATGTGTTATTCAGGGTAATTCAAACTGAATTCTGTTTTAATAGCAAAAACATTCAGCTGGACTTATTAGTTTTTAGGAGGTTTGAGGGAATAATATGATTCTTCATGATGGAAGGTGAGGGCTTGTTTGTCGCAACTAGGAATCATCCATCATGTTGCTAATGAGCTTATGTTCTTATTGAAAATATCTGCAGTGAAAAACAAGTCCAACATTACTTATAAACATCATAAATTACAATATGATAAACACAAAGATGGTAAATAACTGGATTACAACTCAAAGTGTAGTTTTCTTCCTGGAAGAAAATCAAGTCTGATCATTTTCACTGAGAACAACAAACAAATTCTTTTTATGATGTAAAGTTCACATATAGCAGGAATAAAATGTATGGAGTTCAACACAGAATCGCCACTAGACTGATTTTGATCACAACACTCTAATCAGAGGGAAGTGTGTTATTCATCTCACTCTATTCAATAATTAAAAATCCTTCCATATTTCATTTGTTTTTCTCTAAAAACAGGAGGCTAATAATCAGTGAGTTTTCCTAACTCTACTTTTAAGTAGAAGCCTGAACTAGGAATTGGAAGATAGGAACTGAGATTGGAACGTGTCTTTCTTGCTTTCTGAGCGGCCTTGCAGAGATTATGTTCTCCCTTGACACCTTGGTTTTAAACACTATTAACTACCTGCCACTCACCAATTCTTTTATACATTTCCATTGTACTAAAAGAACATTTTATCTTTAGACACACAGTGGTTCAGATTGACCTGAATTACTGCCAGAGTAATGGTTTACCTCTCTTTAAAACTCACTTTCTGTTCCTTTGGCACTAATTTTCTGATTTCCTACTTGTTTATTGAATCACTGGGTGGTCGCAAAGTGCAATGAGTGAAAAAGAAAAATGTATCCCAACAGTTATTTGATACGGTGTCTGCTTGATCTACCTCACTTACATAAATGCAGGGCAAGATGGGTGATTTTTCAAAGCAGCACACGGGGATTAGACGGGCAGCCGTCCTTGCTGTAAATGGACTGGGTAAAGCTAAATCCCATATCCAGCTAGGGAAAAAACATACCTCTTGATAGCAGTATCTAATGCCATCATTCCTCTATAAATAAAGACAGCAAACTACTTATCTCATGTGCACCAACATATGTACAGGGTAATGCTTCTGGCTTCGGGCAGTCTCCCTGGAACACACTCGGAAGCAAAGTGTACACCCAAATGTTTGCAGAAGAGGGTTCTGTCTCTCTGAGCTCGAGACAAGATTTCCTACAATGAGAATATGTGCAGGTGGGACACTGAACAGAATTACAAAGATGCATTAAGGAATAAAAATAATAATAATCCAGAGGTCGCTTCTGCTTCTCTTGAAGTTAATGGATACCCTCCCATGCTATTCAAGAGCAGTAAGATGAGAGTAACTCACCTGGCCTGATACAGGTAACTTATTTCTGACAGAAAGTTGTCAAATTTTCAGGGGTTTAACTGACTATTTGGAAATATTAAGCAGTTTCAAATCAAATGCAGGGAAATAGCTAGGAATGTATTTTCAAAGTGGCACACAGGGGTCAGCAGTGCCTTACAAATTTGGTTATTTGGTTTTCTTACGAAAACCCATGCACATTTTGCCAAGTAAAAAACACCCATTTGCATGTGTTTACTGTGAATTTATACTGTAGCAGTGAACTCCCCTGAAGATTCTGTGTGCCCTGACTGTGCCCAGCCCAGGGCACGCAGAGCTTTCACTACAGTACAGGATGAGCCTGGGACAAGCTGTGCTGGGTCAGTCTGGGAGCTCACACTGATGGAAAAGAGCCTGTCTTACCTACCTGCTCTGTGACATATGCCTCTTGGGGGCTTCAGTTTGAAGAGACAGATTTCTTACTCGATTTAGGAAAATAGAGACTGGAACTGCATGTGCAAGAACTTTGAGAGGAGTGGAACAAGCCCCAAGAGCAAGCAGGACTTGCTGCACAGTGACAATAGCAGTGCAATCAACCACTTGCAGAGATGGAACTGGGACAGGTTAAATAAAGAGACCTGAGCAAGTAAACCTGAGGGTAGGAGAAAGGACAGGGATAGAAAGATGACAGAGCTTGGAACAGAACTCAGTTTACCTTATGCTTCCATCCACCCAATATTTGGCTAGCAGAGTATTCCAAACCTCTACAGCACAGCATTGTGCACTGCCAAAACACAGAAATTCCTACACAGTCTTAACAAAAGAGCAAAATATATTATTTCACGTGATTGTGTATTTTAGCTTTTTTTTTACTTATAACCCTAACCTTACATACATCCAGAAGTGAAAAAATAAAATCTTGCTGAAGAGTGACTATGCAAACCTCTGGACTGTGTCACCTTTCAACACAGACCAATTGCATTAGTTAGTAAAATATCTAATATGGAAATCTACAAGTTCCTTCTTACTGTCATTTGCAAAGCAAGTATATTTTCACCCTATGGCTTCAACCCGTTGTATTTCGTGCCTCTTTCTTTTTTTATATATTCATGTTGCACAGTCCTTCATTTTAAAATATATATGCTTTCCTACTTTCACTTCTCTTCCTGTGCCTCCCTTGAACAGCCATTTTTACTGCCTTAATTTGCAAGGATTCCCATAAGAATGGTCTTATGCCGCTGGTAGATGGAAGACAGGGATATTTGGATCAAGACAGATTGTGCCTTCCAGACTCACTCCCTTAGGACTACATCCAACTTCCTTTCATAACATATTCACATTTATCATGTACACAAATAAGAAGCCTACACTTCAGTCGAGGATGCTGGCCTCTCTCTGTGACAGTTCCTTGTTGTTGTTGTCAGCTCAATTTCAACAACGTGAAGACAAAACTTCAGCACTCTCATGCTACTTCCTTCCTCATTTATTGGCACTATTGCCACCCTGCTTGTCAGTCAAGCCCATAACATCAGAGGTCATTTTTCACACAGATTATTCCCCAGGATATGATAACCAGTTTATGTGCATATCTTCACTCTTTTTGAGCAGTAGGTTTCAAGGAGTATTTTCCTATTGCTTCATGGCTAAAAATCTAAGGCAGTGTCTCAAAATATTCTATTTTATTGCAACAAACATCTCTCTCCTGAGTTTAGCTAACCCAGTCTGTAGCAAATCAACCATCTGGAATGGTATTGTTAAGTTTGTTCTGCTAGTCCATTGATTTGACCCACTTACTCCACCTACCATCTCACAGTTGATTCTAGCACATAAAATTGAAGCTGCCTGTCAAGATGCTTCACAGCTCAGTTCCATTCTGCCTATAATTTCTTACTTTTTACTGATGTCATCCCCCATTTCTGATCAGCCAAGGATGGCCATCTCCTCGTTTCATTTATTAGATTTCCAATGAACTAATTTTGTTTACTTTCAATCAAACATACATTTATATTGCTCTGACAAAGGTTTTGCTCTGTGAAATGTCCTTTGCTCCCTGCAGTTCAGGTGAGACTGTGTGGCTGTCAGAGGCACTTATTTCCAGGATCTGGCACTTAACAAGACTGGCATCCCAGTGGCTCCTGCAGCCCCTGCTAGTGGGGTACTGAACTCCCTTGACCATATTTTGGAATGACTGTGTGTACTGTGCTTTTATTTTGAGGGAAATAATCCAGTCCAAAATTGTTGGTTTCACCAGGAAAAAACCCAGAAAGGTAGACAATAGGCTAAGGAGCATATTTGATGTGGATCATCAACAGGTTATCAAAGAACTAAACAAGACACCTCAGATATCACATTAGAGGGACACAAAGACTATCAAACATGCCAATACAATAAAGATCTGCAGCATGAATGAAACACACAGTGCTGACAGTGACTGGAACCTGACTGCACTTTTAGGAGATGGAAAACTACTGACCAATTAGAAAAGTCTAACAGAACAGAGGATGGCAACTTGTAGAAAAGTCTGATATACTGCATGTCGAACCAGTAAATAAATAAACATAGAGCTGTGCCTTGCAATTATTTAGATTTGTGCTCTTGGAATCTGGCCCTCCTGATTTTTGTCTGGTCAGTGCACAACACAAGGTTTGCTATTTGTCATGCTGCTGGCATGGGACCTACGGGCACGGATCTGGTCTGTCATTTACACTGACGGCATCATTCAGGATACCAACTGAAGGAAGTTTCTGCATGGATCAGTTAATACTGGCTAACTGGTAGCTGGTCAAGCCTGGAAATCATGTGTACAAAAGTGCTGCAATATTTTCAGGATCAGATGCCTATTATGAAACAGAAAAGAAAGAAGTGAATTTTTCATGATCAATTATAATCACCCGTTTTGTACTGAAATAAAGATGAATTTTATATCAGCACATATATTACTTTTTACTTTCTTGGATTATTATTTTGTAGTAAGTGACTTGAAACTATCCCAAGGAAAGATTTTGGCCTTAACTTTGGCATCAGCTATCCTCCTTGTTCTTCCCCTTTTAAAAGGATTTATTACGAAACTTTAGATTCATGTTTCTCTAATGGAGTTTCTGCTTCTTTTGTCTTTGTTTCACCTTTCCTGGGCTGAGAAGAACAATGATCTGAAGATTCATTTTTACAAGTGTTTACTTTGGCAGCAGTGGTAGCTGAATTTACCTGCTCTCTGGCCAGTGAAAAGTGATTATTTTGAAACTGGATCAGTTCCCTGATGTAATTCAGCACATGAATGCACAAAGAGTTATGGCAGTACTACAAGGCAGGAAGGCAGAGGCAGAAACTAGGGGTCTGAGAGGCAACTGTTTAAGAAAGCAAGAACCCAAGGAATGTGTACAGAGCCGCTGCCTCAGCCTCTGGTTTTCACATCACACCTCCGTAATTTTTATATTCTTGTAGTCATTTGTATTTATGCAAAATGAATGCAAAAGACCATCCAACAGGAATAGAAACGGTTTAGATCTTATTGTCAGAAGAGGAAATGAGCACTGGAGCTACATGGCAGTGTGGAATCAGAGCTCCAACAATGTCATTTGATAACACACAGCAGTCTAAACACCACCACTGTCTTCCCTTAATGATTTTCTAAAGCTGATTCAATCCAGTAGCTGCCTCAGCACAAGTCAGGGTGGCACTGGGGACAAAGAGATGGGAAGAGGTGACAGCCTGTGGTCAGGAAAGGATGGGAACTGCTTCAGCCACTACAGCTACATGTGCCGGCTTGGGTTTGGGGTGAAACACGGGTCCGCTGGGGTAGCTGTGCTGAGCTGCTGACGAGCTGCTGCAGGGTTTTAGGGCAGCAGGTG